>JAQOWZ010000015.1:17574995-17918453 GCA_035578165.1 Stenolophus ochropezus | reverse complement strand
TGAATAGCACAAAAAATATTATTTGAACAAAGGACGCTACAATGTCTTTCAACTTGATTAAAGCCAGTTTAAAACATACATTAACACTATGTTTTCCAAAACAAGACGCTGAAGTCAACATCATGGTTGATGCTTCAGATATTGGGGTAGGAGCCGTTCTTCAACAAAAGGTTAAAGATCATTGGCAACCGATTTCTTTATTTTCCACTACATTAACGGAAACAAAAAAATATATAGCACTTTCAGTAAAGAACTTCTGGCTATATTTTTAGCAGGCAAAAAATTTAGATATTATCTGGAAGGAAGAGAATTTTTCATACTTACTGACAACAAATCAATAACATTCATTTAAAAAATAACCCACAACAACGACTACTCCCCACGCGAAACACGACATTTAATTAATATTTTAATTAACACCTCACATACGTCATATTTTTGGAAAAAAAACCCTGCCTCAGTTGCAGTATCTCTGATTTCCATAAACTCAACTTACAAGCATCAAAATATTGACTACAAAAAAATAGCACAAGACCAACTAGTTGACAAAGAATTAATAGATCTATTGGAAAATAAACACACAAATTTAACATTCGTCGCGCATACATTAACCAATTGAAATCTAAAATTATACTGTAACATTTCAACAAACACTTACTACATTCCAAACCATTCCAAGAAATAATATTTAACCATTTTCATTCAATTTCTCACTCAGGCATCCGGGCAACTATTAAATTAATTACCTCTAAATTTCTTTGGAAAGCCATGAACAAAAGACATTTCTCTCAAAGCAAAGCAATGCATTCAATATCAACAAGTTAAAATTACAAAATATACAAAATCTCCTATTTTACAAATTGACTCACCGGACTCATGTTTCTACTCAATACATATAGATATCGTTAAATTACCTTTGTCCGAAGGATATTCATATATCCTAACATGTATCGATAGATTCACTAGGTGGCCGGAAGCAATCCCCTTAAAATATTGTTCCGCACAATCAGTTGCAAAAGCGCTAGTCGATGTTTGGATAGCTAAATTTGGTGCCCCTGTCACTATTACTTCAAACAGAGGCCAACAGTTCAACTCTTCACTTATTAAAAATTTAATTAGACTAGTAGGTACACAACACATTCAAACAACAGCTTACCCTGGCAACAAAATAGCGTTCCGAATCAAGGGACCTCTTACCGAGTAAACATTCACTGCGTTCCGAATTATTAATTGTATACAATATATGAGTTCGAAATTTAGTTTGGATTGTTGGTTGAAGATAGAAGTTTTGCATTTCTTACTTAAAATGGAGTTTTCTTGTCTAGTCCCTATTACATCAAATGATTTTGAATTAATTGTGAATGATAGAAATGGTAAGTCTTGAGAAATTTATATATGCAGGTATTTATTTGTGTATTTCTGTTGATATAGATAACCAGCTATTGTATATTACCTATGATAATGCCATTGAAATATTTGGACAAGAAGTAAAATCAAAATTATGTGGACCCGAGATCATACATTGATATTATTGTCAGCTTACGAAAACCATAGAAAACATTTTAATAGTACGACAATTTGTTGGTAATTCATATTGTGGAAGCAATACTTTATAGAAATAACTAGATATATATAAATATGAAAGAACGTCAAAACGTATATTTTTATTTTTCAATAATTACAAACATCTATATTTTATTTACATGACAACAACAATATTTTAATACAAAATCATAAACAGCTATGAGTACAAAATCAGACTAGCTGTGACTTCCAACATTCCCCTGCAATTTGAACTGTGAACAAATAAAAACAATTAAATAACAAACAACACATATGTGAACAATGTTTAAATTGTACAATAAAAATCTTCTATTTTAAATAAACAGTATTTCGATGTCTTTCGAATAAATTTCTATCCAATGCTTTCGTAAACAAATCAGCAGGGTTATTTTCACTAGGAACGTATTTCACTGTTATATTTCCTTCATTTATCAATTCTTTTATAAAGTGATATTTAACATCTATGTGTTTCGTGCGCTTTTGATTTCCTGTTCCATTTGCAATATTTATTACTCTAATATTATCTTCAAAAATAGGTATTTTATCATTTTCTTTATTTATACCAATCTCCTTTAAAAAACCATTTATCCATTTACATTGACATGCTACCGTGGCAAGAGCAGTATATTCAGCTTCTGTGCTGGACAGGGTCACCGTTTGTTGTTTTCGTGTAGCCCATGCTACAGTTCAACCAAACACTCTAATGCAGTATCCGGTAACTGATTTCCTGTCTACTGTATCATTAGCCCAGTCTGCATCACAGCAAGCCTCAACGTCTTGTCCTCCCAAAAATTCCAATTTTAATTTTTTTGTTGACTTTAGATATCGAAGTACTCTTTTAATATATTTCAAATTTTCTTTTGTTGCCTTTACCTGGAATCGGCTTAAATAATTTATAGCAAAACAAATATCAGGTCTTGTATTTAAAGCGATATAGATATTAGAAACTTAATCAATACTGCATTGTACCTATAAAGTACGACGAAGAATAAATATACGAGTATATCATTATTTAGACTATTGCAATTATTACATATCTGATATCGTTTCATTGGAACTGGAAATGGAAACCTATTCGCTAACGATTCTGCTGCCATCGAAAAACTCTATTATTGTCGACGAAGTTGAAAAGTAATGGTAAATACATTATTATACAGGGTGAGTCATCGAAATGTGTTGTTAACAGAACGCATATATGTTTGGTCAGTGAAAGAAAATTTCGTCGTATATTCAAAATTATATATAAAATTTAATGCATTAAATAAAAAAACATTCTTCAAGTCAAACGTCGAAAATTCTACGAGAAAATTTTGCAATGTCTAAATAAAGTAACTCAAATCTTATTAACATTCTCTGTTGGGCGTGATATACGAGTATACTTTATTTTCCTTGGTTCTAGCTTTTTGCTCATTGCTTCTTCGACTCCTTTATGGCTGAAACAATTCCAATATACTCAAATCATGTAAAAACGTGCGGCGACGACGGCCTGAACCAGGCGTCAAGGGAAATGGCTGCTGCATCACGACAACGCGCCCAGTTACATGTCTGTGCTCACCAGGACCTATTTAGCAAAAAACAACATGGCGGGTATACCCCACCCACCGTACTCGCCAGATTTGGCACCTTGCGACTTCGCGCTATTCTCAAAACTGAAACTCAAGTTGAAAGGCCGTCGGTTCGATACTCTAGAGAGGATTCAAAAAACATCACTGGCAGTGATAAACACCCTCAAAGAACAGGACTTCCAGAAAACGTTTGACCAGTGGCAGAAGCGCTGGGACCGGTATGTACATGCGGATGGGAACTACTTCAAGGGTGAATGTGTCCATTAGTCAAAGGTAAGGTTTTCAACAGATGGCAGCACCAGTCTCGAAAACTTTGGATAGCCCCTCGTATACTTTATTTTCTTGGTTTTAGCTTTTTGCTCATTGCTTCTTCGACTCCTTTATGGCTGAAACAATTCCAATATACTCAAATCATGTAAGCGATATTCTTTTACTACTGGTTTATGTCATAATTTCACGTGATTCTTTTTGTTTAGTTATCATCTTTTGCTAACGTTTTTTAGCGGTTTTCCGTTAGCATTTGCAGGGATTTCTGAAGACTCAATCCGTCCAGAAGTTTTTTTGCTACATTTCTTATTGTCATTATTATTTATTGCAATATTTTATTTCTTTCCTATTTTGTGTATCTCAATTATAATTAAACGTTAAAAATTTTAAATTGTAAGCAATGTTATTTTAAATTAATATAAATATCTTTACATTTTGACACTATTCGTTTGTTAAAATTAATTTTTAGATATCAAACTTGAATTGAATAGGAAAAAGTAAAATTTATTAAATAAACAATTTCAAAAATTTTTATTACTACTTACCGTTCAGTGCATATAAAAATTATTTTATATTTACTTTATTTAATCTTGCTAATACAACTTATTCGTAAAAAATATTTTCTTTACAAGTACAGTAGTTTAATATTTAATAAAACATATTTTTAAAACTAATTTAAGAATAGTTAGAACTTAAGATATAAACATGAACGAAAAATGAAAAACTGATTAGAAATATAAATTTGTCAAGGAATGGACAATAAATAACAATGCAAAAAATATATAAATGGCATTAGAAGTGCAATTTAAAAAAAAAACAGTTACTGAATATGTTACAGACAAACCAGGAAAAACACAAATGGGTAAGTTATGAAATATCAAATAAAATTTATAAAATATATATATTTAATAAAAAAAAAATTTAAAGTATAAAATTATTATTTACATTAAATATACTTACATTATAGTAGTGGTAAACAATCCCAGTGATAATATAATGACAAAAATATTTTTAAATTACAAATTATAAATCTGAAATACTTTTTCCAATTTATTATTATTGGCAGAGTTTATTTAGTTATATATTTTTAAAATAAATCTGATATTATGATAACAATTAAAATGGCCAACTAATTTTACATACACCCTTGAAATATATTGCCTTGGATACGAACAAAATATTGTAAACAATATTATAAAAATTAAAAAAGATGGAGCGAGAGAATATGGAAACCGCAGCTGAAGAGGTAGAAAGCAGTAAGTAACTATTTTAAACAATAATTTTGTAATTTTATTAATATTTCCTACTAAATTTATATTTTTCTACATAAAGATACTACGCGAGCCAGGGTAGGTGACCTGGAAACTGCTGTGGGGAGTTTAATGGAATTCATGAGGACTATTAAGAGCGACATAGAAGAAATGAAGCAGTCCTCAGGCCAGGCTCGGGGCGAGACCTCAGGGCAGGCCCAGGGCGAGTCCTCAGGCCAGGCCCGGGGCGAGTCCTCAGGCCAGGCCCGGGGCGAGTCCTCAGGCCAGGCCCGGGGCGAGTCAAGACCTGAGAACCAAGCACTGGAGCGCAGCAGTTTCCAGGGTAATCCTCGCGAAAACTACCGCCGAAATCCCCGCGGAAACTACCGCAGAAATCCCCGCGGAATCAACCGCGGAGCTTACCGCGGTAACAACAGGGGATTTCAGAGAAATAATGCACAAGTAAATAATAAACATTTATGTAAACATATATATACATTTCATATACAAAATTTCTTACAGAAAATGAAGCAATGGTGGGCATTACTTAACGTAATGAAAAAACTTTAATTAGGTATTTAAAATTAAGTAGGTTATTTTTAAATTATGATAGTAAATTTAAGATTATTTAAAATATTTTTATGTGTTAGGTTAATTAAGATATTTGTATATAATAACTTAAATTAAAATTTTCTTTAGTTCTTAATTATTTATTCTTCAATCTTCTAATGCTGTATTGCAGTTTTTCATTAAAGATATTTACCAAATTGATTACCATGGCCAAAAAGTCGATTACACAATAACATTATTATGAATACCTGTAAATAGTAAACATATATAAATACAAATCCGATCGAAACCGGTATACTTCATTCATTTAATGATATTTTAAAACAATTTAAAAAATACTCTATCTATAAATGCACTGGAGACAAGCGGACGCTTGCACAACTTTGGCATGATTTTAACATGCATAATTATTACAGATAAAAAAAGTTGCCGAAAATTTACAGCAGACACCAGTATCTCCATTGGTAACAGCCAAAGGACACCAGCGTCTACCCTGACAGACAACACTTTAATTATATTTTGTGTTTCTGATTTAAAATGAAATGTAAATATAAGTATTATTCAGCATAATAGAAATTTATTGTCACATACCATTTCAAATACGTATCCAAAATATTTTATTTAAATACAGATGCCAAAAAAGTTTTTTTGACAATTGGTATATTTCATTCAACCTTGTGGTCCTAAGTTGTAGAAGATAGAGGGGAGAAAAGTAATAGAATCCAAATAAGAACATCTGCGTAAAAAATGCGCGTTATTTGAATACTATCTATATAAGTCTTGTTTTGTAAACAAAAATTCAAATTGCATAACTGCTGGTATTACTTGCAAATAAGATTTTTATTATGAAATAGATGTGTAAAAAGTCATTTTTAAATTGAATATCTTTTATATTCATTGAATAATAAACTTTACAATGAAAAAGTGGGCCGTCAAATTTCTGAAGGATTCCATTCGTCCTATTCATATATTTATTACTACATAATATTTATTTTAGTACACTATATACAGTATATAAAAGTATAACTTTATTTATTATTTACACTTACAAATTTATCAGTTTTATAATAAACATTTCGTTTTCTAAATTTGAATCAAATTTTTACAGGGTTTTACATGATGATAACTTTCCATTTTTCTTAATAAAATGACGTGTTCAAATATTTTTAATTTTTACGTAGCAAATTTAAAAAATAATTATATATTCTCGCTAATTATACCATTATAATTAAATACTTCTTAAATAAATACATAATTTATCATATTTTAATTTTGAAACTTGGTATACATGTGTAAAATGACTTCCTAAATCAAATAGTAACATAAAATTATTAATTCCATTTTAAAAATAGAAATTTATATTTATTTCTACTTAAATCTCACTAATCCGGACTATAGGTGGCACTATTGTCTTTACTGTAAACGGGTTAACCAACTTCACATCACCATTGAATATAAAAATAATGCAATAATATACAGTAATATAATGACTACACTGCAAAAACAATATCTGTTTGATTTACCAAATTTTTCACCCCAAACGTGCGTTACCGCCTATATTCTCAAAATAAAAAAACAAAGCCATATTCTGATTATAGAAATATGAAATTTCCTCACTAGATGTCAGCCACTTTGATTTTTTTCGTGGATATAAATAGAGATTAGTGTTTAATGCCCACAGCTGTCACTTTCACAACTTGTAAACTTTAAATAAATATATCTTTTAATAGAAAAAATAAATCAAAGATTTAAAAATATTGTCTTATATTACAAAATTAAAAAATAGGTATTTTTCTAAAAATTTTAACCGTATTAATTGCCATTTTCAAAACTTTTTAATTATGATGTTTCCAAATCACTAATCTCTATAGACTGTGAAAGTGTTACGTCAAAATCGACCGGGAATTACAAATGTTGAAAGTAGACTGCCGTTTAAGCTTCATTTTCAAATAGAGTATATTGTGAACTGACAGCAAAGCGCCAAATTTAAATAACTGTCATCCGTCTACTTTGAAAACTAGGAAGTATTATCATAAAATAAAAATGTGATTTTGTTACCTACAGCTGTTTTGTGTATTGAAAGTAAAAACAAAGTGAAAATATATGCGAAATTTATTTGACAAATATTTTATTGCATTGTATTTTAATGAACTCCAAGAAATAATGAACAAAATGTGTAGTTTGTGTAAATAAAAATTTCTAGATTTTTATATTAGTTATATGAATTATATATGTACGTACCTATGACTATTGTGACATAATTTTTTTATATGGTAATATACGTACTTATCAAATTTTTTAAACCATGTTTTATTTACCATTACCAATATTTTTTTTAATTGTTTATATTGTAAATAGTATCATCCATTAATAAAATTAGCGTTACAATAAACAATTTTAATTTATTAAAGTTATGTATTTACGCTTAACAGATGACAGTTATTTAAATTTGGCGCTTTGTTGTCAGTTCACAAATATTCTCTTTGAACATACATCTTAAAACGGAAGTCTGCTTTCAACATTTGTAATTCCCGGTCGATTTGACGTCATCACTTTCACAGTCTATAGAGAGAGATGGGGGATGTGCACAAATTTAAAGGGCTCATCGTTTAGAATCGGAAAGATTCGTCACATCTTCGTTACTAGAGTTTCCTTCTTCATATCAATGACGCGCATTCAAAATTTTCCATATGGGAACAACAAAAATATGGAAATAAAATTTCTGTACTTCCATTAAGCAACAAATATGTTATTATCTTGACAAAAAGTAGGAAAAATAATTACCAAATAGAAATTATTATATTTCATGTATTCCAATCGGACGAAGCTATATCAACTTTCCACCTCTTGTCGACGGCCATGTAAACTGTCAAACTTGATAGTTGTGAGTTGGAGTTGTGTTCGTGAAATTTATTAGCATTGTGGTGCAGTTTTCTTAATTTTTAAAAAAATGGTTATGTGTTCGTATAAAGACTGCGGAAACAAGTTTGAAAAAATGGAAAAAGGAAAACGTAGGTTTTTTTCTTTTCCGAAAGATCCTGATATGTAAGTTATACTAAACGATTCTTAGATTTTGTAAAATATGTACTGTTATTAAATACAGGTGTAAAATTTGGCTGAAGGCTTCTGGAAGACATGATTTGCTGGAAAACGATATGGAACATATTAGCAGAACACGACGTTTATGTTTTGAGCATTTTGATGATAAAATGTATATGGGACCACACAAAACAAGACTTTTATCATCAGCTGTTCCAAAACAGTATTCAGGTTTATCAGCATCAGCAAGTTTGTATAAATTTTAAATAAGAAATCTGATGTGGCCAAAATATTAAATATCGAAATTTATTCTTAGGTCCTTCGTAATCATTTTCTTCCGAATCGCTTGTGGTGTCTGATGAAATATAACTTCCTCCACGCAAAAAGATATGCAAACCTGACAATTTATTAATAGGTAACGAACTATTCTATTTTTAATTATGTGTAATTATTACTATTTTGTAATATTGTGTTTAGTGCTCTCTACATCAAAAACATCTTTTATATTTCCCATAGAATCACAAATTCTTGATTCCGAAAATTTATTGACAGGTATCCCAATCTACTTGGATTCATATGGAATAGAAATTATTATGTATTATAATTTTTAGCGTCTTCTCAATCCCATTCTGATATTTCTGGATCTCGTATGCGTTTTGTTGAAACACAAACATCCCTATTTTTATCAAGTAAAAGTCCAAGGAAAAGAAAAATGGAGTCTGATATTACAAAATTACGCAAGGAAAATAAAACCGTTCAAGTGGAAATACAACATTTCGAATATAAAGATGAGAAGAAAGATTATGAAGAATTTAAAATTTTTTTTTGGCAGTGTAAGGCAACAAACTGGTAACACTGTGAACCCTACACCTGTTCAGTTTTCAAGAGCATTTAAAAAATTATTTTTAATCAATTTCATGTATTCTAATACAATGAATTGCGAAGATGATTTTGACAAAATTTTAATAAATATAAATAAATAAATGGCAACGGAAAGTACGAATTTAACTAATATATTACACAAAGAATCCCAAATATCCTTTGTGATATTGTGATTATCACAGGAAAAGTTTTCCGGAAAAAAATTCTTTTAAATATATTGTAAGATATTTATTAAACAACTGTTTAAAAGAGCACAGCTGTGAAGTTTGTGAGACGTTTTGTAAGCAAAATTCTGTATTAGATGAATCAAATTTATTTATATATTTGAAAGCATATAATGTAAAGAATTCTAATTTCGGAAATTTAAAAACGACTCACGAATACTTTTACAATTTTATATTTTTTTTAGAAAATGTTTTTTACAAAAATATTGAAAATATAATTTGTTTCAAAGGTGTAGGAAATAGTTTATATGACTTATGTAAAGAAGTTAGTTTTCAACATCTATGTAAAAAATTTTCATTAAATTATTTAATAAAACTATATAAGATTTAGAATTTTTTATGTATTAAAATATAGTAATGCAAGTTTTAAAATAAAGCGAAAAGAAAAAAATAGAAAATTGTGCATTTTAATGAACATGTAATATTGTTATTTTGTTTAATAAAAAATATTTACAAAATATGTATATGTATTTATTTGACCTAATTTCTTTTTATTTAATTAATAATATTATTATTTTTACATTTTTACATTTCAGAAATTCTTTTATTCAAAGTAAAATTTAAATTTCGCGCGTAATGAGTGCACAAATTTAAAGGTCCACAACGCTTCAAGGTCACAGAATGGAATACAGCAACATCAAAGATGCCGACATGGAATGTCGCTTCTGTGAATACCTATTCTGTGCTATAGCACAGTATAAAGAATATACTCGACCACTTTGGCTCGGCGTGAAACAGAGGAATAATGTGGAGCGGGTAAATCTAATTAACATCAATATAAAATACAACTTTCATTATTCCTGAATTATTACAATAATATAATAAACAACAATGTACTAAAATGTAAATATAGTTATTTTTTATACAAGACGATAAAATAATATTTTATCGACAAGCGGAAAGTGTTAATTCACGAGCGATATAATCGCGAGTGAATTAATTTTCGCGAGTCGATAATTTAATTTTATCATCGTGTATAAAATTCTATTTTTTTCTATAGCAGATTTTGAAGAGAAAAGAATTAGAAAAATTAAATTATTATTTAAGAACAATTTTAAAATGTCAGTAGTGTCCGTTGTTATGGAAATGTGCTTCTAATAAACAAAAGTTAAAGTACTTTATCTACCCTTGCTGTTAAAGTGTTACTTTATCTACCCTTGCGGTTAAAGTGCTACTTTATCCACTATTTTGAGTTGATAAAATTGCACTTTAACATCTGCTATAGAAAAAAAATATAATTCAAATCAAAACTTTATTAAACAACCATTATGAACATGAACAAGATATTAAAAAACTGGTTAGTTGTCAATTAAACATTATAAATAATTTGTTTTCTTTTACTACGTTTATCTGTAAAGTTATTATTGTAATAATTTAAAATAAATTGAAAATTTCTATTTAGGAAATCAAACACATTAGAATATATTATTATTTATTTCTAATAATTTAGAATATAAAAATATTAAAAACATAATAATATTTATACCTGTTACATTATTAGAAATAAATAATATATTTGTATAATATACTTGATTTCCTAAAGAGTTATAAAAATAATGTATAAACCCGACTACCTATATTTTATGTCAGAGATATTTTTTAATGTTATTAAACTAAATTAATCAATAGTTTATTTAACAAGTGAATTATAAGCTGTTCATCGAAATTAGCTGCTTCCCTTACGAAAGGGTTTTCGTGGTTCTCCATCTTTAAAAACAGCAACTCGGCATTCTTTAACACGTATACCTTAGAGTGTCCACTATGCAGCGCATTATTTTGTTCTGCATGGTTTGAAATTTTTTCTTTTGATTTCTGGATGCAGTACTCTAGGCCTCTGCTGCGTACAGCAACTGCGGACGTATAACTGTTTTGTACAGCCTTACTTTGTTTTTCAAGCTTAAAAAGCATTTCTACCAAGCAACGGTATCAGACGAATATATGTCACTTTGGCCTTCTGGGTCGTGTTTGGTCCCAAATTAAAGGTCTCGTTGCGGGCTGGCAAGCAGAATTAACAAAAAAGGTCCATTTTGATTGGCTTTTATTTTTTGTAAAAAGTTGTCAGAAGTATGTCATGTTTGGTCTCAAATTAAAGGTCTCGTCGAGGGTAAGCGTACAGTATTGACAAAAATGTCCCATGACGATCGGCTTTTGTTTTCTGCAATAAGTTATCAAAAGTATGTCGTGTTTGGTATTAAATTAAACCATTCGACAAGTGTTGGCTTACAGAAATAAAATTAATCATCAAATGTAAATATTACACTGACGCCGGAGCCTTCGCTAGTCTTATATACTAAAACGATAGATTCACTATATATATTTGGATTCATCTCGAGCATCGCAAAAACTTTGCTCACGGGTACAGGTCCAACCATTCATGTAATAATTTTAATATTATTTTATTAGATGTGGTTTAATGAGGACCAATCGCTTTTGGGTGTCCCATATTTTTACCGTGCATAGTTTTTGTGTAAAAAATCGAAAACTAAGCGAAAAAGGAAAACTGGAACAAAACTGAAAAAATATCCTAGATGCCAGGTTTAAATTTAAAAAGAATTACTATGCCATCCGTCATTTTTGACAATTCAATATGAAACTTTTACTTGATTTTTTTGAAAATGAAAAGAGATATTGTAAAGGTATTTATATTTTTACACATTATAATAGTGAGCGAAATATATACAAATACACTGAATGTTAAGTGTGGTGTATTTAAAATATTTAATTTTATGACATTTGACATTTGGTCAGTCAATCAAAAAATTCGTGGCACAAGTTTTATATTTTTAAAAAGAAATATACAGAAATATAAAGTAAACTATATTTAAAAGAATATGTACAATACACTTTGTGATGTAAGTATATCATTTTAAATTTGTTTCGCTGTATTTAAATATGTATTTTCATTTCAGTTATAATTTTAAATTGGTTACCCAAACAAGAGTACATTTATAGAAGAGAAATAACATAAAAATTACTCATAATAGCACTACTGAAGTGTAATTGATTATCATAAAAGTGCATTGTACATAATAATTTACGGCAAACTTTATTTACAATATAATCAAACAATCATAATGCAAGTCTTGTATTTGCTTGGAGAAATTTATAGTAAAATTAGTTTAGAAGTAAAACTACACTACATTTTGTAATGTAAGTATGTAATTTTATATATTCTTGGCTGTATTTAGATATGTGTTTTCATTTCAGTTATAGTGTTTAATTGGTTAAGATATCCAAACAAGAATATATTTATAGAAAAGAAATAACATAATATTACGGATAATAACACTATTGACAAAAAAATAAATTCTGGAATTCAATCAAGGCGCGTCGTATTCAGCCATAAACACATTTATTTACAAATACTGACAAACCTTTCCTTCGTACCCACTTGGAAGAAATGTTTAATAATTTATTGCACAATAATTATTTTGAATTATGTATTTGGATTATAATAAACTGTAAGTAACTGCATTTTATACATTCTTTATGTATTCTTTCATCAAATTTCAGATGAAAGTGGTTGATTACAACAAAGATTTGATTTTTAAAAATTCTATTGTATTTTGTTATGGAATGAAATGATTTTTTAGATAAAAACGTTTATAAAAACAACGTATCTATCCAATTATTCATTTATCATTGATATTTCAAACAATAAACACTTTCTGAAACCAAATATTAATCGAGAAATGCGTTTTCTATAATAAGGCAATTCGTTGGATAAAAATCATTATTATAACGTATCCTTGAAAACGAAACCAGAAAAATTGCACGATATTATAAAATTTAACAAAAATGGTTCATTTGACACTTGAGTTGGAGACAACTAAGTGAAAAATGTCATATTTACTAAAATGTATAATGAAATATTGTACGAAATTTAATAAGAAATCATCTCTAATACAGGTAATTTTATATAGAATATAAATATTTATATATTAATAGTTAAATATTTTATTTTTTAGATGAGACTATATCCTACACGTACTCAGATACTCTAACATGGAATTTTTAATAAACTAAAACAATCTATTGGGCAATAATTTTAATAATAAGTAATAGTAAAACATATTTTTTATTAAATGCAAACTAAAGAATATTCCAGAATGGATTATTTAATCAAGAAAACTGCATTTCAAAATTGATTTACAATCTGACGTTTAAAAACTATATTTGATTACTATTCAAACACTTCCAAAGGTAAATTCATACTGTACAGTATTCTTCCCTTATATATAAATACTTTTAAAGCCTTTGCATCATACCGATTTGAAGGGAATTGTTTAACAATTTAATGTACAATAATTAGCATATAAATAAATTATGTATCTGGACCTTATCAAACTTTTATTAATTGCAATTTACTCTTTCTTTACGCATTTCTTAACATTTCTGATGAAAACTTTTGATTACAATAGAGATTATATTTTTCAAAATTCTGTACTATTTTATAATGAAATGAGATGATTTCTCAGATGTAAACGTTTACATAAACAAAGTATCTATCCATTTATCCATTTGTAACTGATGTATGAAACAATAAACACCTTTTCAAACCAAATATTCACCGAATAGTGCGTTTGATTACCAGCTGATGGCATCTTCTCTAAGTCGAACTTGAATGTGATTGTACTGCACGAAAATTCATGTTTTCATTAAGAAATAATACAAAAGAACTTATAAAAATAGGTTACTTTATCTACAACTAACAGGCATATAAATTTTATGCTATGTTATGTGTGGGAAGTTCATATATACCTCAACAGATGGCGCCACAGTAGCACTTAAATTTCAAAATAACTATTCAAATTGTATTTATTATACTTTTATAATCATTTATATTGATATTTATAATAAAAAATAAATTATTAATAACAATAACAATATTCGTAGATAAATACATATATAATTCAGCTCCATAAATATATAAATGAACATAGCAACAGAAAAACATGAATATAATCATGTTTTTTTTGGCAATATAAAAATGTATCAGTTTATAAATTTTGGTATGTTATTTCACATTATTTATATTTATAAAATAGATAATTATTTTCAAAATAATACATTTTTATACATTCTTTAACTAACTTCATACTTATTGTGTCAAGTTATGATATTTAAGTTCTGTCAAACTGAATGTATTGTATGAAAATACAAATATTGTTAAGATATAATTAAAATACATAAAACTGGGTTAAACATATTATTTCAATCTTTTCATCTTATGTATTTTGATGAGATGATTAAACCGTTGTATTTGAATATGATACCTAAGCGCAAGAAATTTAAAATCTCTATAATTTCATTTATTTATCAACATATATTTTTATTTATTTCCTAAACGGTCCCGCGTGCCGCTTTGAACGTGTTATAAATAAATAATATACATTACAACAAATGTTTCTAGGTATAACACATAGCAGCACCCCCCGTAGAAGGGTGTGAAAAAAATTCCTCAATTTCTAAAGTTGGAATATTAAATATATGATATTATTTGATAAGTTATGTGTGAGTAGTTCATATATTCCTCAACAGATGGCGCCATAATAGCACTTAAATTTCAAAATAACTATTCAAATTGTATTTATTATACTTTCATAGTCATTTGTATTGATTTTTATAATAAAAAATATATTATTTATAAATAGCTGTAGATAAATATATATATATATATATATATAATTCAGGTTCATAAAGATATAAATGAACATAGGAACAGAAAAACTTAACTGAAATCATGTTTTTTGGTAATATAAAAATGTATCAGTTTATAAATTTCGGTATGTTATTTCACATTATTTATATTTATAAAATAGATAATTATTTTCAAAATAATAAATTTTTATACATTCTTTAACTAACTTCATACTTATTGTGTCAAGTGATGACAGTTACGCTGTCAAACTTAATGTATTGTATGAAAATACAAATTTTGCTAAGATATAATAAAAAAGAATGTATGAAAATTAGTTAAATTCATCTTTGAATAATTTTTTTCAAGGTATGATATAAATAATAAATATAAATAATAAAAAAAAAATTAGGATCGAGGCGGTCTCAAACCAGAGCAAGAGGTAAGTTATTATTATTTATTTTCTAAATAGTCTCGCGTGCCGCTTTGAAATTGTTATAAATAATATACATTACAACAAATGTTTCTAGGTATAACACATAGCGCCTGCCGTAAGAGGCTGTGAAAAAAATTCCTCAAGTTGAAAACTTCACAAATTCAACTTATATTTTTATTTATTTCCTAAACAGCCTCGCGTGCCGCTTTAAAATTGTTATAAATAAATAATATACATTACAAGAAATGTTTCTAGGTACAACACATAGTAGCAACCCCCGTAGAAGACTGTGAAAAAAATTCCTCAAGTTCAAAACTTGACAAATTCAACATATATTTTTATATATTTCCTAAACGGTCTCGCGTGCCGCTTTGAAATTGTTATAAATAAATAATATACATTACAACAAATGTTTATTAATTTCATCATCGTCATTATATATTATTAAAAGTAGTCTTAATAGTGTGATTGGTTATTGCAAAACTGCGAAGTTCTTAAATTTTATTTCCTGGAAATAAATATTAACATTTGCTTCCACAGGCGTTTATTGTTATTATTTTTTGTACAACCAATTTGATGTCAATACTTCAAATATACCTTACATTCATTATTTATTATTATCTTCTTCATTATCTGCATGGTTTTGAATTTAATCAAATTACTAAAATAAAAATACGGTATAATAAAAATTCGCACGTCCATGAACATAAATTTAAAATTTTCTTCCTAGACATATAGTTCAGTTGATTTTAAAGAAAATTGGTGGTCCCGTGATTATCACTTGCTTTTGATCATGTCAATCGGCTTTTGTTTTTTGCAAAAAGTTGTCAGAAGTGTGTGGTGTTTGGTCTCAAATGAAAGGTCTCGTTGAGGGCTAGCGTGCAGAATTGACAAAAATGTGCTATGTCGATCGGTTTTTGTATTTTGCAAACAGTTGTCAGAAGTGTGTAGTGTTTGGTATCAAATGAAAGGTTTCGAGAAGGGCTGATGTGCATAATTAACAAAAATGGGTAATGTTGATCGGTTTTTTTTTTGCAAAAAGTTTTTAGAAGAATGTCGAGTTTGGTCTCAAATGAAAGGTCTCGTTGAGGGCTAGCGTGCAGAATTGAGAAAAATGTTCTATTTCGATCGGCTTTTGTTTTCTGCAAGAAGTTATCAAAAGTATATCGAGTTTGCTCTCAAACAAAACGTCTGGTTGAGGGCTAGCGTGCAGAATTGACAAAAAAGTGCCATGTCAATCGGCTTTTGTTTTTTGCAAAAAGTTGTCAGAAGTGTGTGGTGTTTGGTCTCAAATGAAAGGTTTCGTTGAGGGCTAGCGTGCAGAATTGACAAAAATGTTCCATGCCACTGAGTTTTTGTTTTTCGCAAATAGTTGTTAGAAGTATGTGGAGTTTGGTATCAAAATAAAGGTCTCGATGAGGGTTTGCGTGAAAAATTAACAAAATTGCGCAATATTGATCGGCTTTTGTTTTTTTGCGAAAATTTCTCAGAAATATGTCGAGTTTGGTTTCAAATAAAAGGTCTCGTTGAGGGCTAGCATGCAGAATTGACAAAAATGTTCCATGTCGATCTGGTTTTCTTTTTCGAAAAAGTTGTCAGAAGTTTATACTGTTTGGTATTAAATGAAAGATCTCGGTGTAGGCTAGCCTGTAGACAGGTTCCATGTCGATTGACTTTTGTTTTATGGAAAAAAAAATGTCAGAAGTATCTTGTTTTTGGTATCAAATGAAAGGTCTCGTTGTGAGCTAGCGTGCAGAAATGACAAAAATGTTCCATGTCGATAAACTTTTGTTTAATGCAAAAAGTTATTAGAAGTATATCGTGTTTGAAATCTAATGAAAGGTCGCGGTGAGGCCTGACGTAGAAATATTAAGTAATTGTTTCATGTCGATCGGCATTTGTTTTCTGCACTGACAGCGGAGCTCTTGGGAATGCTCGGCGTAGCCGAGAATTCGCTAGTCTTATATACTAAAACGATAGATTCACTATATATATTTGGATTCATCTCGAGCATCGCAAAAACTTTGCTCACGGGTACAGGTCAAACCATTCATGTAATAATTTTAATATTATTTTATTAAATGTGGTTTAATGAGGACCAATAGCTTTTGGGTGTCCCATATTTTTACCGTGCATAGTTTTTGTGTAAAAAATCGAAAACTAAGCTAAAATGTATAACTGGAACAAAACAGAAAAAAATATCCTAGATGCCATGTATAAATTTAAGAAGAATCACGCAGTCATCCGTCACTTTTGACAAATCTGTCTATGAACTTTAATCGATTGTATCTTTTAATAGAACATTGATATCAAAGATCTGAAAACAGTGTCATGAATAATAGTCCTGAGGAAAGGTTTTACCAATATTTTAAGTTTATAACACAACACATTTATTTATTTTAAATTTTGACGTTTCGAATTACATAAGTCAATGTTGCCAAATGTGTGATGATATAACTAAACAAAAAACAAATATTCCTAAATGAACTTCACTGAAGACAGTGGCTGTTATATTAGGATTGCCGATGGTAATCTATAAATTTAAAAATTAACTACAATATTTTAATACAAACATTGTTGCCAAATTATGAAGTAACTAAATAAAAAACAAATGTTCCTAATTAAATTAAACACATTGCTGTGTTTGATATCAAAAGAAAGAAAACCATCAGGGCCGATTTTGAAATGACAAAACAAATGTGTCATGTCGATCTGCATTTGTTTTTCGTAAAAAGTTGTTAGAAGATGGTCGTCCTTGGGTTTTAAGAAAATGACACAATGTGGACTGGTGTGCACGAAAGACAAAAATGTTCTAGGTACATTAATAACTTGTTTTTTGCAAAGAGTTGTCAGAAGTGTGTGGTGTTTGGTATCAAATGAAAGATTTCGATAAGGGCTGATGTGCAGAATTAACAAAAATGGTTAATGTAGATCGGCTTTTGTTTTTTGCAAAAATTTTTTAGAAGTATGTCGAGTTTAGTCTCGTATGAAAGGTCTCGTTGAGGCCTAGCGTGCTGAATTGACAAAAATGTTCCATTCCGATCGGCTTTTGTTTTCTGCAAGAAGTTCTCAAAAGTATGTCGAGTTTGGTCTCAAACAAAACATCTGGTTGAGGGCTAGCGTGCAGAATTGACAAAAATGTGCCATGTCAATCGGCTTTTGTTTTTTGCAAAAAGTTGTCAGAAATGTGTAGTGTTTGGTCTCAAATGAAAGGTGTCGTTGAGGGCTAGCGTGCAGAATTGACATAAATATGCTATGTCGATCGGTTTTTATTTTTTGCAAAAAGTTCTCAAAGGTATGTCGAGTTTGGTTTTAAATTAAACGTCTTGTTGAGGGCTAGCGTGCAGAATTAACAAAAATGTGTCATGTCGATCGATTTTTGTTTTTTGCAAAGAGTTGTTAGAAGTATGTGGTGTTTAGTATCAAATGAAAGACCTCGATAAGAGCTGGCGCGTAGAATTAACAAAAATGGTCAATGTTGATCGGCTTTTGTATTTTGCAAAACTTTTTCAAAGGTATGTCGAGTTTGGTCTCAAATGAAAGGTCTCGTTGAGGGCTAGCGTGCAGAATTGACAAAAATGTTCCATTCCGATCGGCTTTTGTTTTCTGCAAGAATTTCTTAAAATTATGTCGAGTTTGGTCTCAAACAAAACGTCTGGTTGAGGGCATGCGTGCAGAATTGACAAAAATGTGCCATGTCAATAGGCTTTTGTTTTTTGCAAAAAGTTGTCAGAAATGTGTAGTGTTTGGTCTCAAATGAAAGGTTTCGTTGAGGGCTAGCGTGCAGAATTGACCAAAATATTCCATGCCGATCGGCTTTTGTTTTTCGCAAATAGTTGTCAGAAGTATGTGGTGTTTGGTATCAAAATAAAGGTCTCGATGAGGGTTTGCGCGAAAAATTAACAAAATTGCGCAATGTTGATCGACTTTTGTTTTTTGCGAAAAGTTTTTAGAATAATGTCGAGTTTGGTCTCAAATGAAAGGTCTCGTTGAGGGCTAGCATGCAGAATTGACAAAAATGTTCCATATCGATCTGCTTTTCTTTTTACAAAAAGTTGTCAGAAGTTCATAGTATTTGGTATCAAATGAAAGATCTCGGTGTCGGTTAGCTTGTAGAAATTGCAAAAAGGTTCCATGTCGATTGACTTTTGTTCTATGGAAAAAAAATATCAGAAGTATGTTGTGTTTGTTATCAAATGAAAGATCTTGTTGTGGGCTAGCGTGCAGAAATGACAAAAATGTTCCATGTCGATCGACTTTTGTTTTATGCAAAAAGTTATTAGAAGTATATTGTGCTTGGAATGTGCAGATATGAAAAAATTGTTTCATGTCGATCGGCATTTATTTTTTACACTGACAGCGGAGTATAATACTATCAAAATCTAAAAAGGCTTACAAATTTGTAAAATTATTGAATGTTATATTAAAGAAGTTGGAATTTGATATAAGACGAATTATTGTAAATATAAATAAGAATAGTGTTTAGCAATTTTACGTAGAATATATATATATATATATATATATATATATATATATATATTATATATAAATATATATATATATATATATATATATATATATATATATTCTAGCTATAATTTCTGTAAATATAATGATATATTTTCTAAATATTTTTTGTAATATAAGGTATATTAAATAGAAAGTTATATTATTTTATTAATTTAATTAATCAATGTTTATTTGTACAATGACATTTCACTACTGTAGTTATGCTATAGCATACTACTTTTATATACTACATTTCTCCCTTCTTTCCTAAGTTGTCTTCATTCTCGGTAACTCTCTGCTGGCTGTTTCGAAATACGTGTTGATCGCCGTGGTTCAAGAACGGTTGAATCTGCTTCAGTTTCTGTGCTTTCTTGAATCTCTTCGGTGAGTTGACGATCTGAAAAAGAATCTGAAGAATGTTTTATATTATCTTCATGTCTTTTTGGAGAATTCTCTCCATTTTGAATTTTTGTCATGATATCTTTTTTGCTTTCCCAAGTTTCTGTCTATTATTTTTCTTATATTTGGTTTTAATAAACACATTCTTGTATTGAGTTCTCTTTTGAACATTAAGTTTGCTGCTGTTTTTGATGTAGTTTTCTGGGGACAATTTCTATATGCCATTAATACTTGTTGCATCGCTAATTCTGGATCTGTTTCATAAACTCTCGTTGCTGCATATCTTGTTTTAATTGTTTTCACATACCTTTCCGCTAATCCAATTGACTTCGGATGATATGGTGTTGTTTTTATATGCACAATACCATTTATTTTGCAAAAGTTTGAAAATTCTTCAGATATGAATTGAGGTCCATTATCTGAAACAATTTTTTCTGCCAATCCAAATCTTGCGAACCATCTTCTTAAAATTTGGATAATTTTAGAACTTGTTGTTTTAATTATTTTAACTTCTATCCATTTAGTATAGGCATCTACACCTACTTACCACATTTGTCCACCTACAGATCCTGCTAAATCTATATGTAATCTTTCCCATGGTTTTTCAGGTATATTGCCTGAAAATAGAGGTACATCTACAGATCCTGCTAAATCTATATGTAATCTTTCCCATGCTTTTTCAGGTATATTGCATAAAAATAAAGGTACTTTTGCTTCAGTTTCTCTATTCTTTTGACAACCCTCATATTTTTTTTATAAATTTCTGCCACCAAACATAATATCTTGAAATTGATCTCATTGCTTCAATCTCTGGGTGTCCTTCATGCAAAATTTTTAATATAATTCGTTGTAAATCTTTTGGAATTACTAGACGTCCGTTCCACATGATAATTTTATCTTAACAATATAATTCATTTTTTCGTGTGAAATATGGATAAAGGTCTTCAGACAAATTTTTATTTTTTAAAGGCCAACCACTTTCAATGAATTGTTTCACTTGTTTTAATACTGAATCATACGTTGTCATCTTCTTTAATTTTTTTTCAGTTAAAGTCATATCTTCTAACATTTCTTGTGTTAATCTTCTTATCATTAGTGCATCCAATAAAACTCCTTTTTCATTTATTGGTAATCTTAATAATGTATCTGCTAATGTATTTTCTTCACCTTTTCTATGCTCAATGTCATAATTATTTCTAGTGGTTTATGATCGGTAATTAAAGTGAATCTTTTACCATAAATATATTGATTAAATTTTTCAACGCCAAATACTAACGCTCGTGCTTCTCTGTCAATTGATGAATATTTCTTTTTAGCATCTAATAATTTTCTAGACGCAAAAGCTATGGGTTTTTCCACTCCATTTTCATATTTATGCAAGAGAATTGCCCCTAATCCGACTTCAGATGCGTCGCACGCTATTAGTAATGGTAGGTTTTCATTGTATGGTACTACTGTACTCGATTCTGAAAGTAATTCTTTAACTTTTATAAATGTTTCTTTCTTTCTTTGTCCAAATCCATTTCTTCTTTCCAGTTAAATCATGTAAATTTGAACAAATACCATGCAAATGTGGAATTAATCTCTCATGATAATATACCAACCCTAAAAATGATCTTAATTCTTTCACATTTTTAGGTGTGCTTCCTTAATTGCTTTAATTTTTTTGTCTGTAGGATTTATTCCGTATTTATCAACTCTGTGTCCTAAATACTTCACCGAATCTTGCAATAATTTTACTTTAGTCAATTTTGCTCTCAGACCCGCTGTTTGCATCCTTTCCAATACTTTTTTTAAGGTTTTTATATGTTCTTCATCACTTTCTCCGGTAACGATGACATCGTCCAATAAAACTCCAGTATTTTCTATTCTTGCCAATAACTTATCCATATATCTTTGAAAATGTATGGTGCTGCAGAAATTCCAAATCCTAGTCGATTATACCGAAAATATCCCATATGTGTGGCTATAACTAACAAGTTCTTCGATTCTTCCGTCATTTGTAAATAAGCATCTCGTAGATCTATTACAGTATATTTCTCACGATTTGCGTTACTCGGAAATCTCCACAAATTCTTATGCTACCATTGGGTTTAACAATATTTATAGTTGGAGTTGACCATTCAATACTTGTTTTTTCTGGATCTACTTTTTCTATAATTTTTTCGTCTATAAGTCTCTGAATTTCCGCTTCTACTGGTTTTCGTAATAAAAAAGGTACTCTTCGCCCAGGGAATGCTATCGGTTTTGCATGTAATTTTAACATAATCTCTGCTTTGTAACCTTTAATTGTACCTGTTTCATCTTTAAATATAGCTGAATATTCTTGTAATAATTTTTTGACTTCGCTTGTCACATTACTAAAATTATTGACATATTTTTCTTTAATGGACTGTAATTTAACTTCTTCTGGTAATTCCAAATTAAATTTTAATATCCAGGGTAAACCAAATAACGAAACATCATCTGTATCAATTACTACAGCTGGTAAATTATATATTTTATTTGACAGTTCTACTTTTACTTCTGTCATCCCGTTCGTTTTTAATGGTTCTTTTCCATATACATATAATTTTCCTGCTTCTTTTAATGTAGGTGAACCAATTTGTCGCCAAACACGTTCTGTTATTGTTGATATGTGAGCCCCTGAATCATATTCCATCATAACTTCTAGTCCATTAATTTTTACTTTAATTATTGCACGGCTTAATATTTTATTCATCGTTTTTACATTTTTAATTGATCATTTGATCTTTATTTTTTGTTTTGCAGCACGATGCAAAATGAGCAATTTTAGAACATTTATTACATTTTGCTTTTAATGCACGGCATTCTTCTAAAGTTTTATGCCAAGATTTTCCACATTGAAACATTTGTAGCTTGATAATTTCTACTGGCTTTATCTAAATTCAAACTTTTACAAATTTTTTGAACTATTTTCTGAGACATTTCATTTTCTGCTCTTTCTAACGCCAATGCCAAGTCAAGTACTTGTTGAAATGTAACTGGCTTTCCATTTTCTTTAGCTTCAGGCCATCTTGTTTTTACTTCGATGCCTAATTTTTCATGTTTAATGCCTGCGACAAATTGATCTCGCAGTCGCTCATCCAAAAAAGATCCCAAATCACATTCAATGCTAAATTTTCTTAATCGACTAGCAAAACTAGTGAATGATTCGCCTTCATTTCTTGTAGCTTGTACCAGTTCTATTCTAGCAGCAAATACAGTAGACGTAGGACTATATAACTGTTTTAATGCATTTATTGTTTCTGCGTATGTACAATCGTACACTTCTCTTGAAAACATGCAATTTTTAATAGCTGTCAAGTGTTCCAAACCAATATATGCTATTAATAATGTTTTGCGTGCGTCAGTTGTAAGAACTCCATCTCCACCAAATCCTTTTGCCCTGCAAATCATTTCAAATTGCAGTAAATATGCATTTAAAGATGTACGATCCTTATCAAATGAATCGAATATACAACGTTCCATTTTTCTTTCAATCTCCTGTTTTTTTCTACGATTTCAACATCTGTCGTATTTAATGTCGTTCTTGTAGCCATTTTTCTATCATCCTCGTCGCCAATATAATATAATGTATATTAAATAGAAAGTTATATTATTTTATTAATTTAATTAATCAATGTTTATTTACACAATGACATTTCACTACTATGGTTATACATAGCATACTACATTTTATATACTACAGTTTTGTAATAAATATTTTTATAAAATTACTATTATTAAAAAAAAATAATAATTTTAAATCCACTCCGAGTAAAAGACAATTTTTGACGGGAATAATTCAATTCCGTATGGGTATGGTAAAAATTGTGTAATGAATAATATTATAAACAATGCTTGTACACATTTAAATACACACAATTTTTATGTTCGCCGATATAGGTCGAAATGATATGTATAGTCATGTAAATATGTGTAAGAATAGTGTTTTTAATTTTCAATTTACGTAGATTTTATTTTATAGTATAATTTTTGTAAATATAATAATATAATTTGTAAATATCAAATTATTGTA
Organism: Stenolophus ochropezus; assembly: GCA_035578165.1. Taxonomy (NCBI): domain Eukaryota; kingdom Metazoa; phylum Arthropoda; class Insecta; order Coleoptera; family Carabidae; genus Stenolophus; species Stenolophus ochropezus. The sequence goes on along the minus strand of JAQOWZ010000015.1, from coordinate 17,894,069 downwards.
AATATATTTAAGAATAGTGTACATATTTTGTAATAAATATTTTTATAAAATTACTGCTATTAAAAAAAAATTAACCTACCGTTACAGAAAAATTAGAATAATGACTTACTCTGATTTCATTGTTACATCTCACAGATATAGTTTGTTGCTGTTACATGCTGCTGTCACTTTATTCTACATCGACGCACACGGTAAGATTCACATAAATGATTTTCAGCATGAAAATTTTTAGTACAAAAGTAAATAATAATTGGAAGTATAAAGTCAGTTTGCACTCATCACTATTCACAATAACACATAGCTGTTGCCTTAAGTGCCTTATTCAAGTGTACAGGTGTAAATGATCTCTTTTACAACACAAATCAAATTCTCCTGTAGTATTTGAAATACTCTTGGTTTTCAAACAAATAAAAAACACACAACTTTACACAATTTAGATTTACATTCGACTGCTCTCTAACATTGGAGATAAACAAAATAAGACAATTTTTAATAGCTACGCGCACGCGGAACTTTTACTGCAGTAGATAAACAAACACACATTTGTTATTTATATCAGAGCCGGATTTGGAAAATATTAGAGCCCTCTTAAAAAAGAGAGAGAGGGAGAATGAAAAAATATACGTTAGCCTTATTTTAAATAAATAAAATATATTATGTAGGTACTATTAATGTTTTATTTCTAATTGTAAATTTTCAATTTATAGACACGAATTAAGGGACCTAGAATACGATTTCACTATTCTTACAATGATGTAAGAATAGTGAAATGTGTGTGTGTGTGTCTACAATTATTACTATTTAACAAGAAAAAGAAAAATAATATAAATAAATGTTAAATTCACGATTTTTATACTATTAAGTACATATTACTTATTAAAAATGATACAAAATAAAAATAATTTACGATACAATTGTAATATTAATTTTTTATTCAGATAAATTTCAATAAATAGTAATGAATTCAATGACGACGCCTTAAATCATAAAAATCTTGACAGATGAGTGAGTACACCCGACACATAAAAACAGTACATAAATCGTAAACAAAACAAATACACAAAAATTCACAAATATTAACAAAAAAAAACCTGATACAGACCTGCTAACATAAAAACGTTTAACTAAAGAATCAATTGTTATTCAATATTCAATGATTTTTTATCTTGAATAGGGGGGAAATATATTTTACTTCTCCTTAGTTCTTAACAAATAACCAACACAATTATCTTAAATTACCATGATTATTATCTTAAATAATTCAATTCCCTAACCTAAACACAATTAATCGGATGCATATCAATGTCAACAAACATACTAGTGCTTATTCTAATATAAAATACTTCTAAATTATATTTGAAATAAAGGCACAAAAATTTCAAAAAAGTTAACATAATATTGAATCTATTTTAAATACATATATTTCAAATATACTAACCAGGGCCGATCCTGGCGTAAGTGCAGAGCGTGACCCCCGCACGTGGGCGGCCAAAAGTCATTTTTTTCGAATACTGTCATGAAAAGTTCATATTTATATAGGTGCCTGACAAGGCCGTATTCAAGGGGGGGGGGATTTGGGGGTTCAAACCCTCTCCGAAATGTAAAATAAAATTTAAAAATCCTGTTGCCATTTCGTATTTCGTATTTGACGGTTTTGGTGCATATAGCAATTAACTGTGTCATTGTTATTAATTGTTGGATTTTATTATTTTACTTGTAATTGTTATTGATTTTATTGTTATTTTCTATTGTTTGTGAGTGTTATCAATGTTATCATTCTATTTCAAACTAGCATATTTTTTTATTATTTAAATAAAGGTATAAGCAAAGACTGCAATATTATTTTGATTTTAGAATTTCTATGTAAGTTGTATAAATATATACTGGGTGTTGACTCGAACACCCGAACATAGGAATTTAGCATGTAACATAATATTTTCGTAATTTTCCGCTTCCCTAAAATTATTTTTGATGAAAAAGTTTGTAATAAATAGTAATAATAAATAAAATATTTAACGATTTATTATTATCAGGTTAGCTGCATTAGTTAATTTTTATTATTAGTTGTAATTACAGTTTTGTCAAGTAACGCTTAAAAATATATAAATTTTGTTTTGTTTGTTTTATATTCAATATTAATTTATGGAATATTGTTCACTTCAACAGTAATTTTAGATTATTTATACATGGATATTATATATATATATATATATATATATATATATATATATATATATATATATTGTGACGTCGTTACGTCATCAGTCCCTATCGTTCTCGATAACGTATGACGGACTACGGCGTTACCTACGCGTCACACAATGTAAAATACGTCGTCACAGCCTACAAAACAATAACTGGTGCAAAAGCACAATAATTAGTCGACAGGCACGGTATAATAAAATATACAAACGCCGTCGCACTACTCGTTTCCAAATCTCGGGCGCCACTCTACGTAACGGTAGAGACGTCTAACTCGCAGGCTTCCAGTGACGACGGCCACGGATATCTCAATGGAGAAAAATGTCCAAGGTTCGGATTCCAACATTGGTTGTGGTCGCTCGCTTGAACACAACATCACAGAGCGACTTTCCAAAAAGAGACAGTAAAAAGACGTAAATAAAAGCATAAATAAATTTAGAATAAAAATCTGTTATTCTTACAACCTGCGTTGCTCGCTCACCCACGTGCACGCGATGCGAGGGTGAGGTAAAAGCGAACGCAAAACCAAATTCAGCAGAACTATCCTTGATTAGTCCTGGCGGTGGCCGATGGACAAGCCGAATCCTGTTCCACGACTCACGAAGCAAAATGACGGATTCGAGGATTCTTTCTTCGCCGAAATTCATCCAAAATTATCTCGATAGTGGTAACGCAATCACTAGTTCTTCTTCGCCCCTAGTAATCGGAATTCTCAAACTATCGCAACTTACGCACAACTCATGCACGGGATGAAAATGAACGATTTTCTCAAACACACGTTTCGCTCACATAAGGGTGTGAAAAACGGCAAAACCCTATTCCAATTTTCCTATAAATACTTCACTTACACTTACCTTACGTTCACTAGTGGAAGGATAGGAAAACAACTGAAAATAATTCAAATAAAAACTCTGCTTCACAACTTTTATTTTTTACTTCTTTATTTGGCCAAAAACTCACTAAAAAAAGCCATGAGTCGGTCATTGACCGAGCTTTTATACTGTTCCCCTCCGCCCCTCCATCCCGGAGGGTGAACATAGTCACAGATCAAAAAAATATCATATATAAATAAATATAAATAAATAACATTTAACATACAATATAACAATAATAAAAACAATACACTTACTATTGCCTTAAGTTACTAAACGAGTTAATTTCGCCGCATGAAATTAACTGAACGAGTAACTTGACTACAATCCAAACACATGTTCGGTGGTTATGTTCTTCAAAACTACACTTTCACAAAAACCACTGCGATGTGTTTGGGACTACACTACGTAGAACATTATCTTGCATCTTATGGTGTTCGAATCAAGAAAATTAGAGTAATGGTTTGTAGAACAACTTCACAAAAACACGATGTAAACAAATAAACCTCCATGTTGATCCGCCATTACTAGACATGCGCGCGCTGGCCTTGCGCGGTTGCTTAATTCGAATGCAAAGTCTAGGCAATAGTTTTTAAAATATTTGGAAGGTAGAGCTTCGGTAAATTAGATATCAAATTTACGTTCAAAAATACTGTAAAATAAAACTGTATCGTGACGCTTCGTCACACATCCCCTTTTCTTCACAAAAAAAAAACAGTAAAAAAAATGCGTCTACCTTCCCACGCAAAACCGTAAAAAAAAAACTCAATCAAAAAAACGGTAATACTTATTCGGTCTTCTTCTTGTCCGCCTGGTGAGCCATCAGCGCCTGAGCGAGAGTAGTCGACGAATCCGCTCCGGAATTCGTAATCGTCGCCCAGCGTAAGAAAGTGTATCCGGACGCGAACTTTTCCGCTGGTGCAGTGGCACCAGGTCCTACGCGTTCTCCGGTATCCAGTCGGTGATGTCGTCGAGTTACTCGCGTGGAGACGATGGTGACTTCGACGAGTTTGCCGTAGGTGGTCCTGCATGACGATCAGCGGTGCGTGTCGCCACTTCTGCAGCAGTGTTGACGGCACCTACTGTCGCTGCGTTACTCCCGACGCCCTCGTCTCTCGACGTTCCATTCTTTGACTCTCTGGGTCGCGTTCCCAGGTACAGACTGGCTGGCACTATTCCTATAGTCCATTACTATGAAACACACAAAAATTTAATCAACTTTTGCCATCAGTTTCGATCACATTGGCTGTATACTTACGCTCTGGTTTTGCAAACAAACCGTAACAAAAAAATAAAAAGAAATAAAACCAGGTTACGATATACAGCGTATGGACTCAAGGTACACCGATACGGACCGTCTTTGGCCGTTCATCGGGTGTAGAACTCACCAACCATGGTACACAAACACAGATCGACAAACACAATGGGACGTAAAAACGTGTGTTTGTTTAATACCACGTACGGACTCTAAAACAAAAGAAGTTATCACTGGATGAGCTTCATTACTGCCAATCCTCTTCAACGAGCCAATCTTCCTCCATCTGAGGTTGCCGAACTGTCTACAGATGACTAACTTCTGGATCTTATTCGCCCCAGCAGCTAGAACGCTCTTCGTCGTGCTCGATACCCGACTAACTCAGGGCACCAGTCGAGCCACGCAAGAGGTATCCAGCTAGCTGCTGTCCGGGAAAATGGCCCTAAAAAAAAAAACTCGACACACCTGTGTCCCATGGCTCCCATGATCCTCGGCATCACTCTCGCTACAGTAGCCCTGTGACCCTTCCCCGTGCTCGACATCCAGACGAACCCAATGCGTCGTCGAGCCACGCGAGGAAGCCCTTGGCCACCTACTGTACGGGGTAACGGCCCGACACAACCCGTGTCCCAGGGGCCCCCATGATCCTCGGCATCACTTTCGCTACAGCAGCTCCGATCCCCACCACTCCAGTGGGGTAGCTGCTGTACGGGGTTACGGCCCTACAAAAAAAATACTTCGACACTACCTGTGTCCCACGGCCTTCTGATCCTTGTCACCTGTATTCTTCCGGTAATCCCTAGCGCTGGCTCGTGCCAGTAACAGCTGGTATAACTACGCTCGTACTGGCGATGTCTCGAGACATATTTGGCCAGTAGAACAGTAGCCATTACCCTGACTATGGTCCTCACGGTACCCAAATGGTCAGCTTCTGTATAGGCTGGATTGGCACTCATCACCTCTTCCTGCATGACCGATGGAACGTACTGCTTCCATGCACGATGCTTCTTTTTTTTTCAGTAAGTTTTTAATTCAATCTCGACTGGTTGGAAACGCTCGTCCCTGCTCGGGCGCCAAAAATTATGTGACGTCGTTACGTCATCAGTCCCTATCGTTCTCGATAACGTATGACGGACTACGGCGTTACCTACGCGTCACACAATGTAAAATACGTCGTCACAGCCTACAAAACAATAACTGGTGCAAAAGCACAATAATTAGTCGACAGGCACGGTATAATAAAATATACAAACGCCGTCGCACTACTCGTTTCCAAATCTCGGGCGCCACTCTACGTAACGGTAGAGACGTCTAACTCGCAGGCTTCCAGTGACGACGGCCACGGATATCTCAATGGAGAAAAATGTCCAAGGTTCGGATTCCAACATTGGTTGTGGTCGCTCGCTTGAACACAATATCACAGAGCGACTTTCCAAAAAGAGACAGTAAAAAGACGTAAATAAAAGCATAAATAAATTTAGAATAAAAATCTGTTATTCTTACAACCTGCGTTGCTCGCTCACCCACGTGCACGCGATGCGAGGGTGAGGTAAAAGCGAACGCAAAACCAAATTCAGCAGAACTATCCTTGATTAGTCCTGGCGGTGGCCGATGGACAAGCCGAATCCTGTTCCACGACTCACGAAGCAAAATGACGGATTCGAGGATTCTTTCTTCGCCGAAATTCATCCAAAATTATCTCGATAGTGGTAGCGCAATCACTAGTTCTTCTTCGCCCCTAGTAATCGGAATTCTCAAACTATCGCAACTTACGCACAACTCATGCACGGGATGAAAATGAACGATTTTCTCAAACACACGTTTCGCTCACATAAGGGTGTGAAAAACGGCAAAACCCTATTCCAATTTTCCTATAAATACTTCACTTACACTTACCTTACGTTCACTAGTGGAAGGATAGGAAAACAACTGAAAATAATTCAAATAAAAACTCTGCTTCACAACTTTTATTTTTTACGTCTTTATTTGGCCAAAAACTCACTAAAAAAAGCCATGAGTCGGTCATTGACCGAGCTTTTATACTGTTCCCCTCCGCCCCTCCATCCCGGAGGGTGAACATAGTCACAGATCAAAAAAATATCATATATAAATAAATATAAATAAATAACATTTAACATACAATATAACAATAATAAAAACAATACACTTACTATTGCCTTAAGTTACTAAACGAGTTAATTTCGCCGCATGAAATTAACTGAACGAGTAACTTGACTACAATCCAAACACATGTTCGGTGGTTATGTTCTTCAAAACTACACTTTCACAAAAACCACTGCGATGTGTTTGGGACTACACTACGTAGAACATTATCTTGCATCTTATGGTGTTCGAATCAAGAAAATTAGAGTAATGGTTTGTAGAACAACTTCACAAAAACACGATGTAAACAAATAAACCTCCATGTTGATCCGCCATTACTAGACATGCGCGCGCTGGCCTTGCGCGGTTGCTTGATTCGAATGCAAAGTCTAGGCAATAGTTTTTAAAATATTTGGAAGGTAGAGCTTCGGTAAATTAGATATCAAATTTACGTTCAAAAATACTGTAAAATAAAACTGTATATATATATATATATATATATATATATATATATATATATATATATATATATATATTGTAGCGAACCCAGGGTCGCGGCACGGGCGCCGGCCGCTAGCGAACAGGTCAGAACACGGTCGTCCGCTCCCCAGTGTTCTGATTTTCAGAGAACCGGCGAATATTCGAGAAGGGTCGCCGAATATTGGAGAATGAAGCGTTTTATATAAATACCCCGAGTAAAAGATCGAGAGGACAGTCTTGTGTTAATACGTGTAGTGTACAGATGGTGATATAAATAAATAGACGGTGATATAAATAGTGTTGAAATAAATATTGCGTAGTTTTAATTGTTTAAATAAATTATCTTAGTGTTTAAGTCTTTAGTAATAGTAATTAGTTCTTAAATTAGTGTTTATATTTGTTAATTCTTAGTGTTAGTTATTTTTATTTATTCTTTATAATTCATATTTCTTTAATTTAACTTAGTTATATAAATATTAGTGTATTTAATCACTTTTACACTTCACCTAAATAAATAAAAATTGGTGTCAGGTGTGAGGGTTATTAAAAACTGTGAAGTGTAAAATAAAAATAAATAAAATGGCGGGTAAACAAGTAAAATTAAGTGAATTAAAAGTAATCGATCTCAAGAGGGAGCTGGAAGACCGAGAGTTAGAGACATCGGGATCCAAGGCTGTTCTGCAACTTCGTCTACGGCAAGCTTTAGTAGAAGCTGGTGAAAATCCAGATGAGTTTCTATTCGAAATTGCGGGTGGTTTCACCGATTTTGTTAAAATTCTAAAAGAAACTTCTATAACATTTGTAACAGTCAGTGCGTTTGGGTAGTGAACCGCACTGTCGTTGACGTATTGAACTATTACCCGGACAACCACAGAAAGAATAATGAAATTTATACTTACCTGTGCCACTACGCTGCCTGGGTAGACACACTGCTGCAGAATCAGATAATGGGTGCACACACGAAAGAACGAAACAAGTTGATAAAAATATAAATATAATTAAAGATTAATTAATAACAAAATCTAAGATATGAATACAATTTGGAAAGTGCGACTGTTCGCTTCCACGACCGAATCGAGAATCCTCTCTCTGCTGGAAACGCACAGTCTTTACAAGCTGGTTCATTTGACCACGTTAACAATTTTCGGCCGGTAAGTTTCCGCGGTTCTACTCGAATTTACGTGTGCGGAAACTCGCCAGCCACGAGTCAGCGAGTGCAACGAACACGGTGCACCATAAACAGAAAATTAATAAAATTTCCGAAGGCACACACGTGGCCGTTACACTGCCTCCCCCTTTGAACTCAACTGTATAAAACCAATACAGTTGAGCACAACGAAGCAAATGAACCAACTTACAATCTACTTAACTACTCTATACTAACAATGGCTACATTTCAATTCTCTACAAGTAAACTTAATGTCCCTACTGAACTACACTTGATGACTGACTGAACTAAGGCACTACATGCTGACGGAGCGGACCGACATCGGCTGGCGGATCTGTGGCGTACGCAGGAGGGTGAGTCGCTATCTGTTGGAGGCTCGGGTACATGCTTAACGTGGATCCGATGTTGGTCGTGTCCGTCGCCGGGGTGGCACGGTCTGTCGTCTCGGCGCTGTGTTGTTGGATGAGGTTGACCAAATACCGCGTCGTCATCCTACCGACTGCGCCAATTGTAACAGTCAGTGCGTTTGGGTAGTGAACCGCACTGTCGTTGACGTATTGAACTATTACCCGGACAACCACAGAAAGAATAATGAAATTTATACTTACCTGTGTCACTACGCTGCCTGGGTAGACACACTGCTGCAGAATCGGAAAATGGGTGCACACACGAAAGAACGAAACAAGTTGATAAAAATATAAATATAATTAAAGATGAATTAATAACAAAATCTAAGATAGGAATACAATTTGAAAACGTGCGACTGTTCGCTTCCACGACCGAATTGAGAATCCTCTCTGCTGGAAACGCACAGTCTTTGCAAGCTGAAATCTATCGCCTCAGGAGATTCGGTAACTACTGTTAAGGAACTTCTATCTGAAACTGGCAAATTATTAGTCTGTGTTACGATATTCTTTTGCTGGGCCGGGTTATGCCATGGTATAATAGGCGTAATCCCTTCTTGTCCGTTTAACAGTTCAACCGTCTTAGGCGAGTCGACATAATCGAGTGGGGGTGTTAAGTCAACGTCATTTATTGACATGTAACAGGGTTTTAATCTGTTAACATGTACGGTCATTTGTCTTCGTCCATACATAAGGAAAAATGGAGTTTCTCCAGTCATAGAATGGACAGTACTGCAGAAGGCAGACACGGCAAACGGTAACCACTCATCCCAGTCAGTATGGCTCGAATTTACATAGTGCGACAGTATATCCTTCAATGTCCTGTGACTACGTTCTATAATACCATTAGTCTGTGGTCGAAATGCGGTCGTGTGTAATCGTTCTATTTGTAATATTTGACAAATTTCTTTCATAAGTTTAGAAAGGAAATTTGTACCAAGGTCGGTCAGTAATTGTCGAGGTGTCCCATGACGTAAGATTATGCCCTTTACAAAAGTTTTAGCGACAGTATAAGCGGTTTGATCCTTCAAAGGAAATGCCTCTAGATAACGAGTTGCGGCATCCTGTACTGTCAGGATGTATTTATTACCTGAGTCAGTAGTAACTAACGGACCAACTACATCCATGGCAATGCGTTCGAACGGTCGAGTGACGGGATTAAACTTTTTTAAAGGGGCCGGTTTCAAATGAGGAGACGTTTTCCGTTGTGCGCACGACATACACTTCTTTACATAGTCCTGAACGTCGGAACGGAGATTTGGCCAAAAGAATCTTGAATTTACTTTTTCGAAGGTTTTCTCAGTTCCACAATGACCTGATAAAGGTGAGTCATGGCACGCTTTCAAAATTGGTTTCCGAAATTTGGCAGGCACTACTCGGCGATCTTCATAGCGTTCATCGTCCGACTTACGATAAACAAGTCCGTCGTCATCAAAATAAAAGTCACAGTGGGGTTGGTCACGGATTTTATCTAAGTTGGTCGCAACTTGAGCATCTATTCTTTGTTCGGCCTTCATGAGATCGCGATCCCATATCACTGACTCGTAATGTTTCTGATGAAACATAAGCCGTACGGGCTTGATACGCGAGAGAGCGTCTGCATTAGTATGCTTCTTTCCAGGACGATAATTAATTTCGAAATCGTACTCTGATAAGAGCAATGACCATCTGATTAGTCTGCTTGATGGCTCCGATGTTTTCATTAACCATTTAAGTGGCTGATGATCGGTATACACTATGAACTTATGACCATACAAGTAAATTCTGAAAACTTTAATACTCCATACTAATGCAAGGCATTCTCTTTGCGTAGTATCGTAGTTACGTTCAGCCGAACTGAGTTGTCTACTCGCATATGCCACGGGAAACTCATGACCCTCGTACACCTGACACAACACAGCACCTATCGCGTAAGCGGAAGCATCGGTACATAGTATAAAAGGTTTTTTGATATCCGGATATTTCAAAATGGGCGATTTTGTCAAAAGATTTCGTAGCGTATTAAACGCTTCGTTTGCTTCCGCTGTCCAGGAGAATTTACAATTTTTCTTAGTTAGAACGGTCAATGGTAAAGCTACATTCGCAAAATTTGGAATAAACCGTCTATAAAAGCCAATTAACCCTAAAAATGATCTAATTTCGGTAACGTCACGAGGGACTGGAAATTCTTCTACTACTTTTATTTTGTCCGGATCAGGCTTCACGTCGTCTTTACTGACAATGTGTCCGAGATATTTTGTTTCGCTCATCATATATTTACATTTTTCAGGATTTAATGAAAGGTTAGCTTGTCTAAGGCGATCAAAAATTAATTTCAATTTTTCAATATGTTCATCCAAACTATCAGAGCTGAAACATATAATATCGTCCAGGTACACAAAACAGTGTGAATCCGTTAATCCAGCCAAAACGGTGTACATCAGTCGCTGCCAAGTACTGGGGCTATTGATTAGTCCAAATGGCATCCGGTTACATTCATAGTGACCCCAAGGTACGGAAAAAGCGGTCTTTTCTTTATCTCGCGGCCCATCTCTACTTGCCAGTAACCTTTCGCCAAATCTAAAGTGCTAAAACGAACGGCTTTTCCTAATTGATCTAACGTGTCTTGTAAATTTGGTATGGGAAAGTAGTCGCGTTTAGTAATTTTGTTTAATTCGCGATAATCTATACAAAATCGAAATGAACTTTCCCCATTGCTTAATTTTTTCTCTACTAAAACTACTGGAGCGGAATAAGGACTAATCGATGGCTGAATAATGTTATTTTGTAACATCTCATCTACAATTTCTTTCAATACTTGTTGGCGACTAAAAGGTACACGATAAGGAGCGCGTGCCACTGGGACGTCAGTGCTTGTGTGTATCCGGTGTTGTACTAGTGTCGTCTTACTGAGCGGTGCGGTCTTTACTTTGAATATGTCAGCATATTCATTTAAAAATTTTTCAAATTTATCTCGTTCGTTGTCTGGCAAATGATCTAAATTAAATTTATGAGGGCTGATCATATTCAAGGTATTGATACTGTTGCTATGATTCTCGTCGGCTTCTAATTGCACTTCGGCTTCTACTGCCAAACCTACAGGTGTACGTTTAGGAAGGACTACTTCCTCATTATTAACATTTACTATATTAATAAATGAAGGGCTACTTGTTTTCTGAAACAGCGTTCGTGCTATTAGAATGCCGGGCGAGTTTATATCATGCGGCTCTATTACGTACGTCTTATCGGGCATCCTGTTATCAAGAGATAACTCGACAACAGCGATATGTCTCGCGGAAATTTTTAAATTTTCTTTCAAACGAACTACAAAATTTTGATGAAGAGTGTTCGAAATCGCCGGACTAATATTAATTTTACGAGTATTTACAGGGTGCGACTCATTTTTCGTTAAACACTCTTCGGTCAATGCTCTCGAATTTTGATTTGACGGTACAGGATCCGAACAAGGTTGATCACAGTCTCGTTCATCAACGTTACTGCAATCTATAGTATTATTAATTTGATCCTGGGATTCAAACAAATTTGTCGAGCATACTTTACTGCTTATCTCCATTGCTTCGTCAGCAGAGATAGCACGCACGTTCTCGCCTGAGCTGTAATTGTTCCGTGTTATATGATCTAACATAGATAAGACCTGATTATAAATCTTAAATCTATTTTTCCCAAAATCAATGGTTACTTTATGGCGGATTAAAAAATCTATTCCGATCAGTCCGTCAGCTGGTAAATGCAGCTCATCGAGACAAACTACAAAACGATGTATTAGATTACTGGAACCCACGGTCAATTCTACATTAGTAACCCCGTGGCTACTCATTTGGTTTCCAGAAACGTCTACTAATATATCGTTCGAGGGTGTGATAGATAAATTTAACTCGTCAACTACACTTCGTTTTAATAGCGATACGGCGGCACCGGAATCTATTAAAAACGTACGATCTGATGGATTTATTTCCAAAATGAGAAATTTAGTCTTATCTGTGTTAGAATCTGCGACCCGTGGAACAATAAAGCGGCGTTCTTCTAAACTGTCTGACGTTGGGTCGCCGTCGAGACAGGTTTGGTGTTTAAAGGACACGATTTATCATCCGCACGGTGACCGACTTTAACGCAATTATAACATAATATCTGCTTAGGTTGAGACTTTTTCGATATGTGGTCAGTACTACCACAGTTAAAGCAACGACCTCTCATATTGTGGTATCGCTGATCCGTGCGTAACACTGTGTTCTTCTTTGGTGTTACTTTACGGTGGGACTCCGAAGGTGTAACTACTGATGCAACCCGTGTGCCTTTATTATTTTGAGACGAACTCAACGCGCAGACATGTGCTTTATGTGCGTCGGCTTTCGTTTCACGATAAAGACGCGCTAAGACCTCCTCGCAATGCTCCGCGTACGGTAAAGCCTCCTCAACAGTTTCAAATTGCCGAATTCTACTAACTTCATTTGCTAATTTAGTATCCAGACCCTCGAAAAATTGTTTAATCATCATCGTCTCGCGTTTTATTCGATTTCGCAAGCTCGTCAAATCGCTGCCATCTGACACAGGAAACAGTTTTGCGGCTGCAATTTCCAAACGTAATTCGAATTTTTGCAGCGGTTCATCTTTTCTACGGAAAATTTTGAAGAATTCCTTTTCGGCTATTGCAAAATCGGTTTTCTTTCCAAATAATTTAACTAACCATTCACGAATACTAATAATTGAATTTGGCCGTTTATCTACCGGAAGTGAATAAAAGCAATTTTGAGGTTCCCCTTTTAATTTCAATTTTATGGCCGTAACCACCTGACTATCGGTCCATCTATAACATTCGGCTACCGTCGCTACATTATCTAGAAAGGCTTCCAGATCAGGACCACCGGAATAAGTATCAATCGTTTTAAGGGCTGATATAGACGTCGGGTCAGTAAATGCTTGTCTCGCTTGTGGAGAACTGGTTTGTATCGGTTGTTCTGTAGGTAGACCAATATATGGTTTATAATTTGGGAGGTGATATGAAAAAGGTGCCATATGAAGATCTGGAGGTGGGACACGGGACGGGCCAGGTTGCGTTAAATATTCGTAAGGATAATAATAGGGCATTGTAACTGGAGGAGCGGTCGGATTCTCTACTGTTGTCGTAGTCGTAGTGGTTGAATATACCACCGTCGTGGAAGTAAGCGGATTAAGAACAGTCGTCGTAGTCGTGGTTGGAGTCACTACGTCCGTGTGATTTACCATTTTGGTTTTGTGTCAAACTAATTCAATCGATCCTTTGCTTATCTAGTAATAACAAATTTTTTTACTAGATCCTACCGGCTGCGCCAATTGTAACAGTCAGTGCGTTTGGGTAGTGAACCGCACTGTCGTTGACGTATTGAACTATTACCCGGACAACCACAGAAAGAATAATGAAATTTATACTTACCTGTGCCACTACGCTGCCTGGGTAGACACACTGCTGCAGAATCAGATAATGGGTGCACACACGAAAGAACGAAACAAGTTGATAAAAATATAAATATAATTAAAGATTAATTAATAACAAAATCTAAGATATGAATACAATTTGGAAAGTGCGACTGTTCGCTTCCACGACCGAATCGAGAATCCTCTCTCTGCTGGAAACGCACAGTCTTTGCAAGCTGGTTCATTTGACCACGTTAACAATTTTCGGCCGGTAAGTTTCCGCGGTTCTACTAGAATTTACGTGTGCAACGAACACGGTGCACCATAAACAGAAAATTAATAAAATTTCCGAAGGCACACACGTGGCCGTTACACATTAAAAGATGAAATGAAAGAAAATTCTCGAGCATTGAAAACAGAACTGATAGAAAATTTAGAACAAAAATTAACAGAAAGTTCTAGAACTTTAAAAGAAGAATTAATAGAAAATTCTAGAATTTTAGAGGAGAAATTAACAGAAAACTCTAGAATGTGGGAAGAGAAACTAATAGAAAATTCTAAAAATTTAGAAGATAAATTGGAAAATTCGAAAGATGAATACGACATTAGGATTGCAGAATTACAAAAAAATGTCTCAAAAATGACGTCACCAGCGATTTCAAATTCTAATACAGTTAAGACTGATATAATTCAAGAAAACAAAACAGTAAAAGCGGAACATAATTCAAGATTGCACATTAAAACACCCGAATTCGACGGCAAGTCATCATGGCCGAATTATGTAAAACAATTTGAAGCCGCTGCAAAAGCAAATGGCTGGACTTCCAAGGAGAAGGCTACAGCGCTGACAATTTCACTGCGTGGAGAAGCCATCGATATCCTACAGACGCTAAAAGAGGATGAACAGGAAGACTACGAACTTGTTAAGCGATTAGATATGCGATATGGCAATGCGCATCTGGAGCAGGTGTACCAGACGCAACTGAGGAACCGATATCAGAGTTCAAAAGAGAACCTTCAAGAATTTAAAGCGGATATAGCTCGTTTGGTTCGTCTCGCACATCCTACAGCCCCTGACAGCGTTTTGGAATGCCTAGCTACACAAGCATTTATCTATGGGGTCCGAGACAATGAAACTCAGCAGGCACTACGATTGGCTCGACCAAAAACTCTGGTTGATGCACTTTCATACGCCTTAGATCATGAAGCTGCAAAACAAGCTTCACGCAACCACTCGCGAGTGAGAATTATCGATGCTGAGAGGATTGAAGACACTGAAGATCTAGATGACAGGATAAGACGAATTTCATCTGAAATTCATGGCGCGGGAAGAAAGAAACCCCGCTGTTGGAATTGCGGTGAATTAGGTCACCCGCAAAGGCTCTGCAGAAAACAACAGAGGAAAGCAGAAGCAAGAAAGGAAGAAAAAGAGTCGGGAAACTGTCGGGTTGATGCGAAGGGGCAATCGTCGACCCGTATTCCAGTAGCCCCAGAATCCATTAGTTATGTCGCATCCCTTCATCATCAAGCTAACAGTGTCTATGTAGACGGCTCTATCGACAGCAGGCCGCTTAAAATGTTGCTGGATACGGGTGCGACAAAAACAATAATCAGACCCGACGTAGCAAGAAAACTGTGCAGAAAACATCTACTTCCAACAAAGTGGCAGATACGCACAGCCACCGGAGAACAAGCTTCTGCATCTGGAGAAATAGATTTGAGCATTGTTGTTGGAAAAACTTGCATTAAACATCGTGTGCTGGTAGCTGACGTGGAAGATAAATTCATTCTCGGCAAGGACATTATGAAAAAGCATGGATTTAAACTTGACCTGAAGAATGGAGTGATGATGGTCAATGATGAAGAACTGGTATTAAATCCACGAGATGACAATGCCATGCGAGTATTGATAACGGAAGATGTCACCCTTCCAGAACGGAGTGAGTCAATCGTGGAAGCACAGCTAGAGGGTAGCTTCTGTGAGGGAAACATAGTCATGCTCCAGCCGAAAAACGATGATGCTAAAACTGGGACTGGAGTTGTAATTGGAAAAGCCTTGTTTAAAACCGGCAAGATAATCCCAGTTCGAGTAATGAACATTAATTTTTATCCCGTTATACTGAAGAAAGAAACCATAGTAGGAGAATGCTCAACGGTATCATCGATTATTCGAACTGTGAAGGCCAAAGACAACACATCCTGCGAAGTTCCAGATATTCTAATCAAAGAGCTGTCATCATCGTTCCAGGACTTGACTGCCGACCAGAGAACCAAGGCTAAGAACTTAATTGGGACCTTTCAAGATGTGTTCCAATTTGACAAGAAGGACAAAGGACGAACCAATGTTGTCCATCATAAAATAGACACCGGAGACGCAAGACCCATCCGCCAAACAGCAAGAAGACTTCCACTGGCTAAGCGAGAAGAAGCGGAAGAAATTATAGAGGATATGAGAATGGAAGGTGTGATTGAACCTTTAAGCAGTCCATGGGCTTCACCAGTGGTGCTAGTGAAGAAGAAGGATGGCTCTACAAGATTTTGCGTCGATTATCGTCAACTTAACAACGTGACGAAGAAGGATAGCTACCCGCTACCCCGAATCGACGATACTCTGGACACATTGGCAGGATCAAAGATTTTCTCTACTCTTGATTTAAAGAGCGGATACTGGCAAGTGGATTTAGATCCAAAAGACAAAGAAAAGACAGCTTTTACCATCGGTACCGGTCTGTGGCAATTTACTGTTATGCCATTTGGGCTCTGCAATGCCCCAGCAACGTTTGAACGACTTATGGAAACCGTGTTGGCTGGACTGTCGTGGAAAACATGTTTGGTTTACCTCGACGATATTATTGTGGTAGGAAAAACGTTCGAGGACCACATGAAGAACTTGGAAGAGGTTTTCCAAAGATTGAGGAAGGCTAACCTGAAGCTCAGTCAAAAGAAGTGTCACTTATTTCAAAAAGAAATTCATTATCTTGGACACGTAGTTTCCGGTAAGGGTATAGCAGTAGACCCGGAGAAAATAAGGGCTGTGAGTGACTGGCCAGTACCGAGAGATAAACATGAGTTGAGAAGTTTCCTTGGTCTCTGTACATACTACCGACGTTATGTACCTGGATTTGCCAACATAGCGAAGCCATTGACAAGGCTTACTGAAGAAGGCAGAAAATTTATCTGGGAGATGGACTGTCAAGCTGCGTTCAAACAACTTAAATATTCCTTGACAAGCGCACCTGTTCTAAGTTATCCTTTACCAGAAGGAGAATTCGTTTTAGATACAGATGCCAGCAACGTTGGAATTGGTGGCGTTCTTTCCCAGATACAAGACGGATAAGAGAAGGTTATTGCCTATTTTAGTAAGACCTTGTCAAAACCAGAGAGGAATTATTGCGTCACTAGAAAAGAACTTTTGGCAGTCGTGAAATCCGTGGAGCACTTCTACAAATATTTGTACGGTAGAAGATTTCTTATAAGAACTGACCACGCTGCTCTCAAATGGCTGCTACAATTTAAGAATCCTGAAGGTCAGGCAGCTAGTTGGATTGAAAGATTGCAAGAATATAACTTTGTTATTGAGCATCGAGCAGGTACAAGCCATCGTAATGCTGACGCATTATCACGAAGACCTTGCCAGGACGAATGCAAGCATTGCAGTCGTCTAGAAGAAAAACTCTCTACCATCGCTAGAACAACAGTAGTGAATGATAATTGGCAAACGGAAGACCTTCGCAAGGACCAAGAGAATGACTCGGACTTAAAAATCTGCTGCTCTCAAATGGCTGCTACAATTTAAGAATCCTGAAGGTCAGGCAGCTAGATGGATTGAAAGATTGCAAGAATATAACTTTGTTATTGAGCATCGAGCAGGTACAAGCCATCGTAATGCTGACGCATTATCACGAAGACCTTGCCAGGACGAATGCAAGCATTGCAGTCGTCTAGAAGAAAAACTCTCTACCATCGCTAGAACAACAGTAGTGAATGATAATTGACAAACGGAAGACCTTCGCAAGGACCAAGAGAATGACTCGGACTTAAAAATCATACTGAATTGGAAACGTGGAGATAGCAGACCAGTTTGGGAAGATGTTGCACGACACTCACAAAGTGTAAAATCGTACTGGGCGCAGTGGGACTCTATTGTTGTTGAAGAGGGCCTCCTGAAACGTGTCATAGAGAATACTGAAGGTACTGAGTGTAGAACCCAGCTGATAATCCCTAGAAATAGAGTACCGGAAGTATTGGAGGAGATCCACGATGGATCTGGACATTTTGGAGTAAATAAAACCCTCGAGAGATTGCGCAAACGATTTTACTGGGTAAATTGCAAAGAAGATGTTAAAGAGTGGTGCAAGAAATGTGTGGTCTGCGCGGGAAGTAACGGGCCACATAGGAAAAGAAGAGCTCCTATGCGCCAATATAACGTTGGAAGTCCCTTTGAACGCATTGCGATTGACGTGGCCGGACCATTCCCCGAAACTGATGATGGAAATAAATACATAGTAGTAGTAATGGACTACTTTACTAAGTGGGTCGAAGCCTATCCATTACCCAACCAGGAAGCCGTAATGGTCGCTGAAGTATTGGTAAAAGAATGCATCTGCCGATTTGGAGTACCGCGAGAGATACATTCCGACCAAGGAAGGAATTTCGAGTCTGCTCTGTTCCAAAATATCTGTAAGATATTAGGAATAAAGAAAACCGGAACTACTGCATTACACCCGCAGTCTGATGGCATGGTTGAATGGATGAATAGAACAATAAATCGGTATTTGTCAAAGGTAGTCTCTAACCATCAACGAGACTGGGACCGACATCTTCATCTGTTCTTGTTGGCTTACCGTTCATCCGTGCATGAGACAACAGGGCAGACACCAGCAAACATCTTATTCGGGCGGGAGTTGCGCTTACCATGCGACCTGGTATTTGGCAGTAAACCCGGTGAAGATCTAGCCGGGGAGGACTATGTAACGGACTTACGGAGAAGAATGAATGACATCCATGAACAAGTCCGCACAAACATTCAAGGTGCCAGCGATCGGATGAAGGACCAGTATGACGTCAAGGCTGAAAAAGGTGGTTTTCAACCTGGGAATTTGGTGTGGCTTTACAATCCACAAAGACGTCGTGGCTTATCACCGAAGCTACAAAAGAATTGGGAAGGTCCCTACGAGGCCGTAAAGAGAATAAATGATGTGGTCTACAGAATTAGGAAAACACCTAATGGAAAGCCGAGAGTAGTCTACTTCAATCGGTTAGCCCCTTTCGCTGGTGATAACTTTGACGATCATCGTGCAGCGACGGTTCGCCGGGTTGTGCCTGAGGAACCTACATTTGAATACTTCATGGAAACTCATTCTACTGGTCATAAAGCTCGGTATGGCGTGACACGAGAAGAACAACGAGATCTGTTCACCGTGTTCCCAGAGTATTCCCTCGCACATTGTGTAGCGAAAGACATTAAAATGTCCCGCGGCATCGCCTCAGTTTTTAAAAGAAAATTTGGACGAGTACAAGAACTGGCCAACCAACGTCCAACTATTGGAAAAACGCTACAACTGAAGGATGATAACGTAGAAAATAAGCGGTACCTTTACTACCTTGTTACCAAACAATACTCATATCAGAAGCCGTCATACCGCACTTTATGGGACTCGTTGTGTGATATGAAGGACCATGTTTTGAAGAACGACATCATGAAGCTGGCAGTACCGAAGATAGGCTGTGGACTAGATGGTTTGGATTGGAGGATTGTTAGAAGCATGTTAGAAACAATCTTCCGCTTTACCGGAGTGGAAATTCTAGTCTGCAGCTTCAACTCTACCTGTCAAGAAGAGCTCAAACGGACCGTCGACTGTTATTTCTTCAAGACTTCCAGATGCACCAAGGGTGATGCATGCAGATTTTGTCATAACGAACTGTTCCGGGACGAAACAGTCTTAAGGAGGGGGCAATGTAGCGAACACAGGGTCGCGGCGCGGGCGCCGGCCGCTAGCGAACAGGTCAGAACACGTTCGTCCGCTCCCCATTGTTCTGATTTTCAGAGAACCGGCGAATATTCGAAAAGGGTCGCCGAATATTCGAGAATGAAGCGTTTTATATAAATACCCCGAGTAAAAGATCGAGAGGACAGTCTTGTGTTAATACGTGTAGTGTACAGATGGTGATATAAATAAATAGACGGTGATATAAATAGTGTTGAAATAAATATTGCGTAGTTTTAATTGTTTAAATAAATTATCTTAGTGTTTAAGTCTTTAGTAATAGTAATTAGTTCTTAAATTAGTGTTTATATTTGTTAATTCTTAGTGTTAGTTATTTTTATTTATTCTTTATAATTCATATTTCTTTAATTAAACTTAGTTATATAAATATTAGTGTATTTAATCAATTTTATACTTCACCTAAATAAATAAAACGTTACAATATATATACAGGGTGTTTGGCTGAAGGCCGGCACCCAGAATATTTTGTTCAGTTTAAAGGATACAAGAAAATGTTAAAGACCAAAGTTAAACTAGACAAAGAGACTCATAAAATGGCTGTAGTAACAATTTTGTGTCACTTCCGGTTTTAGCGGAAATGTGTCCAACTTTAATTCTAGCATAGGGAATCGGTATTTTTATACATTTTTTCGAAATGTACATAAAATTAGCTTTACAGTGATACCAAAATATCATTGTTTTACTTCAACCATTTCAAAATGGCGACTTTTTATTTTTAAAATATTTACTAATAAAAATTCATAAAAAATACACCATAGCCAGCTATTTGAGATTTTGTTACCTGATACCAAACAAATAATGTCAAAAAATAATAGATCTACCTTCCCTGACGATGTAATGGCAGAATTTGTTATATTTGACAAATTGTGCAAAAAATGATGGCGGCCATTTTGAGTATTTTTAATTTTAATTTTGTTTGTTATAATTAGAACGTTTTTGTATTGTGTTGAATATTGTAAGGTATTTTAAAATTAGTTTTTTTTTCGTTAATTACCTATAGTTGTAAGTACATAAATATGAAAATAAATTGTCGCCATCTTGAAATGGTTGAAGTAAAACAATGATATTTTGGTATCATTGCAAAGCTAATTTTATGTACATTCCGTAAAAACTATAAAAATACCGATTCCCTATGCTAAAATTAAAGTTGGAGCCATTTCCGCTAAAACCGGAAGTGACACAAAATTTGTACTAGGATCATTTTATGAGTCCCTTTGTCTAGTTTAGCTTTGCTCCTTAACATTTTCTTGTATCTCTCAAAATAAACGAAATATTTTGGGTACCGGCCTTTCGTCCTTTCTTTCTTCGTATTTGTATTTAATACAAAATACCTTAAAACGCACGGAAGATACCACTGTGGTTGTTCAGGCACTTCTACGTTACGCGTAAGGTACCTACCTTTAAGGTTAATGAAAACCAATTACCACGATCGTAAGCTACCTTGAAGCGGCGTAACCGCTTTAAAATATAAAATATACTTTTGGATTGTTAAATTGTATAAAATAAGGTACATAAATGTTTATAATAACTGATTTATTTTCGCTATAATTGCAGACCTTTAGAGTTAATGAGACACCTTTAGATCACTCAACGTAACAAAACAAATTCTCTTTATGATTTTTTCTTTATACAGTATTTTTATAATGGCTTATTTTGTCATAATAATGATTGTTTTTTTGTCATAATTAAAAATAATGTCTATTCGGAAAATTAGTCAAAGGTTTTACTTGAAATTAAAACATGTTATATAAAACATATTTACTTTACTACACAATACAATGAAACTAAAAATAATTTAGACATATAATTACTATGAGGGATGGGATTTTTTCGACTGTGGTGTAGTGTAGATAAAAAAACAATTAATCGAAATTTCAGTCATACAGCATTTATTCCTACAAAACCGACGTTTCGGTATACACTTATACCTTCATCAGGGTCTACAAACATTCAAAAAAACATCAATATATTACAAAATCACGCATAACAATCACTTACAAGTAGAATCTATAGATAACAATCATGTACACAGCATACATTCGTAGATTCATTCAGTATTACATACATCGTACAAATTTCATAAAAGCACATACGCATCTAAATTGTCTCACGAACGACAACCGAATAAATCAGAACACATCCAGACATATCCTGCAGACCAGTTTGCAAAAAAGTGACATCACTTAATTGGATTCTTATTGGTCGTCAATCGACCAATAAGTGTATGTGAACATCCTGGAATGTAAATGAAATGTAAAGAATTTTTTTAATAAACTTAGTCTGGCTTGAAATTTGCTTTTTCCTTTTTGAACCTTTCTAGGACACCATAATATGTTTTACTAAGGCCTTGTATGTCAGTTCTAGCATTGATATTGTTGCAATCGTCTCTGATGTGCAACATTTCAAGGAACATCCGTTTAGCGTAATTCCTTTCTTCCGCTAAGATTTTAAAATCGTCCAAATTAAAACTATGGTGCAAAGAAATAGAGTGTTCAGCAAGGGCACATTTACTAGTCACGTTGTTCTGTGTAGATCTGCGATGTTCATCCATCCTAAGTTTGGCGTACCTTTTTGTAGTCCCTACGTACGTAGCCTTACAATCGGCAGTAGAGCAATGAACTTTATAAACCAGGTTAGATTTGTAGTTCTTGTCTACTGGATCTTTTATTTTGGTGTATAGGTTGCCGACTGTAGAAATGGGTTTACATGCAATCTCCACCTGTAATTTATTCTTTAACATCTTATTTAAATTTGGCGCTAAGTGTTCCACATATGGCATTGAAAAATATTTTTTCGGGTCATGTGATCTAGTCTTCCCGCTACCTGTTTTTGGAGAGGTTATGTTTGACGGATCTTGAACATTGCAAATAGCTTTGTTAACTACTGTCTTCGGATATCCATTTGCCCTAAGAAGGTGACGTACTTTATCAATGGCCTCTTGTCTAAAACATTGTGATGATAAGGTAACTGCTCGCTGTTTTATGTTTCTAGCAACATTCAACAATTGAAAACGAGGATGCCTAGATTGGAAGTTGATATATCTTGTACTCGCTGACGCTTTCCTGTACCATTTAGTTAGAATAGAGTCACCGCTTCTAACTAATAAAGTGTCCAAAAATTGTATGCATCCGTCTTCTTCCTGTTCTACAGTAAACTGGAGATGTATGTTGTAGTTGTTGAACAGCGCGACTGTTTCATCAACTCTATCCTCAGGTACAGCTGTTAATAGATCATCCACATATTTTTTCATAAAAGGTACATTGTAGGGCAACTTCGGCATAATATCATCCAACAGAGCATCCATAACTAAATTTGCAACAGCTGGGCTGAGTGAAGATCCCATGGCAATTCCAGTTTTTTGTTTGTAAAATTTATTGTTTATCCTGAAAAAACCTTGAGTGTAGCAGAATTCTACTAACTTCATAAAGATATCCTTTGGAATGTTCGTTCGTTCTCCAATAATACTCCATTGTGAGTCTACAGCTTTTAAAGTGAGATCAAGTGGTATATTAGTGAAGAGAGACTTAACATCGAGAGAAATCAACACGTAACCAGAAGGAATGGTTTGCTCTCTTATGAAGTTCGCAAACTCAAAGGAATTTTTGACGTAGTATTCTTCTTTTTCCAGGCCTTTCAGGATATTTGCCAGAAATTTGGACATCTTTTCAGTCGGTCCATTTACCGCAGATACAATGGGCCTCATAGGTAGATTGTCTTTGTGTAGTTTTATCATGCCATTCATACGTGGGGGTAGCGCATTGTCCGTTGTCAGATGTTTTTTTGTCTGTGAATCTATATAATTGTTGTCATATAGATTTTTGACTAGTTTGTTGTTCAAAGTGTGAATTTTTCTGGTCATGTCTGTGTTCACGGGTTCATACACCTGCTCGTCCGATAGTAGATCTTCCGTTTTTTCATAATATGTCTGTTTGTTGATAGCAACTGTTTTATTCGTCTTGTCCGCTTTAATAATGTAAATGTCTGGATTTTCTTTTAAAAATGTCTTAGTTTTGGAAATATTTTTAAATATATTTTTGTGTGTACTGTTGTATTTGTCTTTATGTTTATTTATGAAATTACTAATCATGTTTGTGGCCTGTAATCTGGTTTCAGTTCTCACATCGACATCCAACGTAGACGTTATTATGTGCTCTATATCTATGATGAGCTGAAACATGGGTATTTCATGAAATTTTATGGGCAGATTAAATTTGTCTCCTAATGACAATAGTTCTTCAACTTCAGGAGGAAAGACTGTGTTAGTCATATTAAAAAACCATTCCTTCACATTACTTATAGTTGTTTTTCTAACCTCTGGAAGTAATTTTTCAAATTTCTTCAGATGTGTAGATTTAAACAGTAAGTTGAAGTAGCTAAATTGTCTGTTTAGGGTACTATTCATTCTAAGCCATAGATCGTGAGTTAAATTATTTTTTTGATCTATCTTGGAAAATGTACCATAGGCTGAACAAAGAAATGTAGGTGATCCGTCAATTAGGATTGATATATTATCATCTATTATGTCTTCAATGATTTTTCGTCGTGTATTTGTTTTATTCGAGCCCCATAATGGGTTGTGACTATTAAAATCTCCAACTAGTATAAATGGTGTCGGTAATTGTGTTGTATGTATTATGTCGTCAACGTCTGGTTTTGTGGTCGTATGTTGTGGTGGTATGTATATATTGCATATTGTTATTCTTTGTGGAATGTATGTTGTTACGGCTACTACTTCTAGATTTGATTGTATGTTGATACGGTGTGTGTGTTGTGTATTTTTACTAAATATAGCGACACAACCGCTAGCATTAATGTCGTTTGCTCTGTCTTTTTTGCAGACGGTATGGTTTTTAATGCTGGTTTTATGGTGTGCGAGTAGTCTAGTTTCCTGCAGGCAGATGTAGGTTGGATTATCATGTATTAGTTTTTGTATCTCAGGTAGGTGTGTGAAAAATCCATTACAATTCCACTGTAGTATCGATATTTTTATTGGTATTTGTTGTTTGTTTTGGTGTTAAGTTATCGTCTTCCAGATATGATGAATCTGAGAATTCGTCTTGTGATATCATTTGCAGTGAATTATCTGTTGAATCGTTCAGGTTTTGTTCATTTGACAAGGATTTCATTATTTTTTTATTAATTTACTTAATCGATATTTTATTTTACGACCATTTATTTTTTTGTGGATGTCTTTTAACATCTCTATTACTTTTTCTGTGTCATGTGTATATTCGTTAATTATATAAAGGGCTTGTTCAGGGTTTGAACCTTGTGTGTTTTCCAATATGTCTGTGAGTTGTTCATGGTCTAGTATATAACTTGTATGGTTTTCTTGTATTATTTGTTTTATTTGTGATATTGTGGTAGCAGATTCAGTAAGCATTCCATTGTTCGTGTCCATTTTTTTCTTTTTTTGCATTTGTTTTTGTTTTTCTAAATTCGTGTCTTTTTCGGTAACAGAGTTTGAGGATGCTTGCCTTTTATACGTTGGGTCTGGTACAGGAGGACTTTTATTTGTGTTTGTTTTTTTGGTGTGCTGCAATGGGCTATGTCTATATTTTTAGTTAGTGTAGTTGTGTTGTGTTCTGTTTCAGTTATTGTTTGTTTTCCAGTATGTGTTGTTTGGTGTCTTTCTGCTTGTGTTTCTTGGTGTTTTGTATTTTTTTGAGTTAGATTTGCTCGTGTGTGTATAGAAACAATTTTATTCGGTTGTGAAGTGATTATTTCTTGAGAGGATTGGTTTTGGTTATTTAATACATTTTGATTTCTACATCTGTTTTCATTATGTCTAATTAAATTACATTTATTGCACTTTGGTAATTTGGTTGTTAAGAATATTCTGTGATCAGTATTTTTATAGTTAATTAGTAAAGATTCGGGAATTTTAGATTTTTCTTCTTCTGGTATGTAGATTTGTCTTTTGAAACTTAATATGTGAGAATATATTATAACCTGCTTGTTGACTGGAGACAGTATTTTAATATTTAGCAAGCGTAATGCGTTCATAATGATCTCATCTGGTATTGAAAGGCATACATTAGTTATAGTTAGTCGGGTTGATGGTGTAACGTACGTCTTATTTCTGTTATATTATTTTGGACTGATATTTTATTATGTTTGTTAATTAATTCATCTACGAATAATTTGTTTTTAAGGTAGATACATATTCTTTGATTGGATAGTCTTGCAACGTGGTTAATATTTTCTGGACTAGTAATTTCTCCTATAGTTATTACATAATCTTTGATGGGTATTTCTTTGAGTGAGTTTATTTCTTGTTGATGATGGCTTGTTCTTTTTTTGGGTAGCTACTGTTTTTTGTTATGTTAGAGTAAGTAGTGTTTTGGTTTGAATGCTTACCGGTTCCAATCGTGGCAGCTTGCGACATCTTGCGGATCGGAAAAAACTACTTCGCTGACCATTTGTATAGCAAATGGGCGTTAGTAGTTCCGTCCTTCCCCGACAGGTTTGATGTTAGCCAATCGATATTATCGATCATCTAATTCTAGATGGTTGGTAACATCCGCTACCCGGCAGTAGATGGCGCTGTACCAATAGTGATTTATGATATAGGTTAGGTCAGAGTAAAAGTTTTTTGCTATTTTTATATAATGATAGGATGTTAAGGGAGAAAATATAAATGGAGTGAGGTTTTGGATTTTGTAAGGTATGGTAGGTTTGTTTTTGTAAAATTGTTTTCACTATTTGGGTTCTTTTAACTATGTTTTTTCTAGTCTCTCTTTCACTGTTTACGCGTGTAAGATAATTTGGTAAAATGACTATTATTATTGAATTTGGCTTTTAGCTAAGATTTATTTTGATTTTATATAGTTTATATAGATATATTAAATATGAACGATGATAAATATTCCATTTCTTAAAATACTATACTTTTCTAAATTAGTTTATTTGATTATCAACTCACAAGCTTAGCGTTTACACATCAGTGTCCATCTAGAATGACTTAAGTTTTGATAAGTTAAATTTATGTGCCGTGGCATAGCTAGAACCCTTTTTGGAGACCGTCGAGCGCACTCAAAATTCCGTTGAGCGTCTGCAAAAATTTGGAAACTAAAAAAATGTTGAACATTGTGTAATCATAACTAAAAACACTGTAAGAAAAAGAAATATTTTTTATTTTTATTTTTTCGCCATATCACAATTAAGTACCTAAACTAAAAAAATGTATCAATAGATGACTAAAGCAAATTAAATTGTATCTGAGGAATTCTGTCGGACAAGAAAGACTTGTTTCAATTGTGATTCTTAAATAAAAATGAAAGAGCTACATCTTGGTCGCAGATTGTGCAATTAATAAATAGGCGAATCGAATAGGCGAATTTAATTAACATGTCCGTCAATAACATATATTCGTTAGCCATTTCATTTGCTAAAGCTGTTTTTAAAATAGTATGTATATTGAGTTTGTTGCTGAATGAATGGTTTTTTTATTTGATCTTAAAATGTATTATGTTTTATAGAACAAAAAAAATTTAGCTAGTATTTAATTTTAATTATTTAAGTATTATTTATTATATGTTGTTTTTTTTATCATTTAAGTTTTTTTTTTGGTCTAATATGAAGTACATATGAATTAACAATATATATTGTAGGTAATATCTGTTTTTGAAAGATGAGCGCCTACAAATCTTCAATCCTGGCTACGCCACTGTTTATGTGGTTATCAGTAGGAATTCTATACGCTGATCTTGATAAGCGTGATTGCGTCGTTAATAATAACATAGAATTTTTATTGTCTACGTGTGATCGAGTACGACTATATGAGGTATAAAATATATTTCTTTATTGTATAAAGTACTCGTATAATGTACTAATAAGTAAAAAAAAAATGCAGTTTTCTAATAATGAGTGTTATTACGCTAGATTCATTGTATTAATTAAGTATTTTGCCGATATTGAAGAATTACATATTCCGAAAAAATTGAAATGTGATATACAAAAATCATAGAAAGTTTTCCATTTTCGGTCGTTTCCACATATTGAAAATTTTAATTATAATAGAATAAATTTTAATAATAATATTATTACAAGAAATTATTTTCACGCACTTATGTGCCTTCCAGATTATACACAACCCACATTTATTTGCTTTTGATTCGAATCATATAATTTGGAAATGTTTAAAAGATTGAAACATGGACAAAAACCAGACTTTTTTTGCTTTCAATGCTTTTTGAAAACTTTCAAAATTCTAGATGTATGTAACCTCCTATTTTTTATTTTACGCAAAAAAAAAATTGAACGTCATCATATTACGCCTGGTGAGGGTATTGTAAAGGATGTTATAAAAGATCAACTTAATTGGTGTGATAACTGCGTAATATCACCATTATTTAATGTATACAATAAACTAGGTTGTAAAATTGAAACCGATTTTCATAATCGAAATAGGCCTTATGAAAATTCTGAATCCTCACATAGAGATAGTGACAGTACTGAATCAATCGCTGGGCATATTACGCAACGTTCGCGAAGAATGTATAGCTGATTTATTTTAACGGGTATATAATGTAAATGTATTTTTTCTAATTTTTTTTGCAACTTTTTAATTTATTCTATGTTAGCACATGAAGATAACAAAGAAATCTGTTTCAATCATAGTGAAGAAATTTACTTCAATAATTCTTCAGACATTTTGAATTAAATAAATAATTTATTTTAAGCATATTTATTTCTTCATAAACATTAACCGATCTTATCATAAACATACATGTCCAGAACGGGTTTGAAAAATTTCTTATTTCATATATATTACATTTTCTGCGAGATTCCAAATATAAAAAAGTTTTTATATTGTTAAAAACATGTTCAATATTAGTGTCACTGTTCACTTTGTTTATCACTATAATTTTTCCCCTTTTTGTTGATGCATGTAGTATTATTTTTTGTTCATCAAAGTATGTAATTGCTTCGTTAATTATTTTAAAATTTATACTAAAAAGGTTAAAATAAAGTAATAAGAAAATATTGATTTCATTACTAATTTATAATATAACAACATCTTGTAGAATTTCATAGCGCAGAAAATAAAAAAAATATTAATTACATTACTAATTTAATAAATTGCAACATAAAAATTATTTACTTGCATAAATCTCTATGAATATTGAGTTGATTGTGCTCAGTGCTTTGAACATAATTAGAAGTAGTAGTATTTTAATTGTAAATAAAACTTTATTGCAGATGGAAAACTGGGATAGTTGTGACGTGGCATCTTCTCTAGAGAAGATATACAAACGCGAGCAACAACGGAAACAACGGCTACAAGAACGATGTAAACAAGTGCAACAACAACAGCGGGAACCCAGTCCTGAAAATTGGGATGATTGTGAAGTGTCATCTCCTCTAGAGGAGATAAAAATAGAGAACAACAACGGCAGCAAGAGCGTGAAGAAAGATGGAAACAATGGCAACAACCACAACCCAGTCCTGAAAACTAGGATGATTGTTATAACTTCATATCGCCTATAAACTCTAGGTGGGCAATTGCAAGTGACAAAATAGTTTTGCTTTCTCCACCTGAAGGACTAAGTAAAAAAGAAAGGAAGCGGAAGCAATTCTACAAAGAACAGAGGCAAAGAATCATGTTTTTGAAAGAAGAAAAACAATAAATATTTGCCTATTTTTAGTAGAATTACTTCCTTTCTTTTTTCCTCTTTTGGGAGTAAACGAAATGCACGCTTAGAAGAGTATTTTTATAACTAATCTTTTAATAATTTTATTTTAATCTTAAAATATAAAAATGTTTATTCTTTAAAAGTGTATAGTTCTCCACAAAAGTGTGAAAAACTACTCTTTATTTTAGTGTATTTGATTGGGTCGCGTTGCTTGGGTCGTCCTCGCAGCACACGAACACCGTCAATGCAATTTGCTGGATGTTAATGGATTCCAAAAAAAAAACAAGGAATCCGATTGAACTTTAAATGTTTATTATTTACACTTTATACAAAGATATATACAACTCAACGTCTTTGTCACAAACTTGTCTTACGACCGTGAGACACTGCCTAGACTATGCTTGTCTTCATCAGTTTCTCATCTCTCTCCTCGTCCTTTTAGTTACAATTTTTATATATTATCCCCTTCTTTGCAAAACTATGTGTAGGGAAATGAATGTACTATTGGCTACTTGATTCACCAATAGCAAATTCCGTTACATGTGGCTATTTTTGGGTGTCTGGTCTTCCCGACCGTTGGTGCCGGATTGTCCAGGTACATTGTCTGCTTACTTAATTTTATTACTTAATCTTACTTGAATTTCTAAACATAAATATCTAATTGCATAGATTCTAACAATCTGTCTTAATCCTAAGCCTTGTATACAAAAATGTTACAATACAAATATTTAACGAGACACAATTTTAAACTATTTATTTCGCGGAGCGAACATGCCGCCCGCCTTAAAGAACTAAGTTCTTTAATTAATTAGTCTGTAATGGGCAAGGGACATAACTTCATAATGGGGCGCTTGTATGAGTTTGTTGCTGTGCGCACTGTTACCACTCGCACTTGTTCGTCTTTACCGGGCCACAATTGTTCAATACGTCCCACCTTCCACTGATAGAGAGCACTGTTTTCACTCACTATCAACACAAGATCGCCTTCCTGGGGAGACCGGTTTCCCGGTTGATGCCATTTCGCTCGGGACTGAAGCTGGTGAATGTACTCCATGTGCCACCTCTTCCAGAAATGCTGCACGACCTGCTGCATCCGCTGGAAGGTTGAGAGACGATTCTTCGGAGTCGATGAATAATCGTATTCAGGGATATTTGTAAGTTGGCGTCCGATTAGGAAATGGGATGGTGTCAAAGGATTGAGGTCAGAGGGATCATTGCTTAAGGATGTGAGAGGACGAAAATTTACAACAGCTTCAATTAACAACGTATAAAATTCTTCGAATGTTAAAATTCTTTCCCCTACTGTTTTTATTAAATGAGTCTTGGCTTTCCCAAATTCCACCGAAATGTGGAGATTTGGGAGGAATAAATTTCCAATCAAAAGATTTACCCTCATTAGCTAGCGAGTTCACAAAATGGTCATTATTTTCAGCTGCAAATTGCATAAATCTATTTATTTCCGCATTAGCTCCTACAAAATTTGTACCGTTGTCGGAATATATTACCTTTGGTTGTCTACGACGTGATATAAACCGACGAAGAGCTGCTAAGAAACTTTCTGTTGACATATCTGACACCAGTTCTAAATGAATAGCCTTTATATTGAAACAAATAAATAAACATGTATAGGCTTTGTACGTCTTATATCCACGTGCACGTCTGTCTCTTGTCGAAAATGGACCAGCGTAATCAACACCGCAAATAAAAAAGGGTAGAGATGGCGTTAAACGATCTTCCGGCAAGTCTCCCATTTTCTGATTATAAACTCGTGGTCTCATTTTGTAACAACTTAAACATTTATGAATAATTTCCCTTATAATGCTTTTTACGCCGATAGGCCAATACCTTTAGCGAACTATATTTAATAAACATTGTTGACCACAATGTAAATTATCGATGTTTAATTGCGTTATGATTAATTTAGTTAAGATATGCTTCGGTAGTAAAATAATTTGATGCTTTTTATCAAAAGTTAACTTGGAGTTGCTTAACCTTCCTCCGACTCTGAGTAATCCAAAATTATCCAAAAAAGGTGCTAAAGGTAGAATTTTTGAATCGGCTTGAACTTATTTGTTATTAGTTAAGTTATAAATTTCTCTTTGATAGATTTCGGTCTGAGCAATCTTTATTAGTG
Source organism: Stenolophus ochropezus (assembly GCA_035578165.1). Classification (NCBI taxonomy): domain Eukaryota; kingdom Metazoa; phylum Arthropoda; class Insecta; order Coleoptera; family Carabidae; genus Stenolophus; species Stenolophus ochropezus. The sequence goes on along the minus strand of JAQOWZ010000015.1, from coordinate 17,862,414 downwards.
ACAAAAGTGATTCAGTACGCTCTTCTGAAGATAAAGTTTTTTCTTTTCTTACTGAGATTTTGCGGCAATTGTTTGCGAATCGTTTACAGTAAGCTACAACATTTATAACTCTATTAAGGTTAAAAAATTTTGAGAAAATACTGTAGTCTACAGTTGTTTTTAACACTATCGATAATCGCTTTTCTTCAGGAATATCAATAGAAACGTTATTGATTTCAAAATGATAAAAAGACGATTCTTCTGACAACCAGGACGGCGCCCGTACCACCACAAATTTGATTTTTTTAATTCATTTGCACTTACTCCTCGAGAAACCAAATCTGCAGGATTTTCTTTGGTGTTTATGTAATACCAAGACTTGATATTCATTAGTCGCTGTATTTCTGCAACTCTATTTGATACAAATGTTTTCCAACGAACTGAATTACTTGCAATCCAAGCAAGGGTTATTTTTGAGTCTGACCAGTAATGTTTACTTACAAAATTCGAATTTAATACTTAGCAAACCCTATCTGCTAATTCGGCTAACAAGACTGCAGCACAAAGTTCTAAACGTGGTGTTGATAATGATTTGAGTGGTGCAACACGAGATTTGGCGGTAACTAAATTTGTTTGAATAGATCCATTTCTAAATGATTTGACATATGTATGTGCAAGCATCATACGCTCGTTCCGTAGCGTCCGCGAATCCGTGTAATTCTAAATAATCACTATTAGGCATTTTTATGTGACGCGGTATTTGAATATGCTCAATTGATTCTAATTCATTTTTAAACATTTGCCATTTCGACGAAATAGTATTTGATACCTCATCATCCCAACCAATCTTTAGCGACCATAATGATTGTATAATAATTTTTGGAATTATTGTATTAGGTGAAATTAGTCCTAAAGGATCGAAAATTTGTGCGGTTTCGCTTAGAATTGTGCGTTTAGTTATTTTATGTGTAGTTGTTTCTTTTTTAAATGAATACTGAAAATTGTCATCTAATGGTTTATAAATTATTCCTAATGTTTTCATGTCATTTTTATTTATCGTTAAGCAATTATTTAATGCATCTACGTTTAAAGATTAAAATTCGTGAAAATTACTTAACCATTTGTGCAATTTAAATCCTGCTGACTTTAAAATTTCAATAATTTGTGAGCATCGTATTATTAATTCATTTGAATCATCTGAACCACGTAAAATTCATTTGCAATTGAATTTGAAGCTTCTGGAAAGTGATCTTTATTATCTTTTGCAAGTTGCTGCAAACTCCTTACTGCTAAATATGGTGCACTTGCTGTGCCATAAGTGATTGTATTTAATTGATATACTTGAAGATCTTCGCTAGGGTCAGATCGCCAAAAAAATTTGTGTAAACATCGATGATCTTCTGCGATCCAAAATTTGCCTGTACATCTTTTCGATGTCCGCGGTAGCAATATACGTGTATTTCCGGAAGTTAATTAAGATAGAGAATAAATCTGATTGTATAGTTGGTCCTACAAACTACGTCATTTAGAGATTGTCTAGAATTTGTTTTAAAAGACGCGTCAAAAACAACTCTCAATTTTGTTGTTGAACTTTGTTCTCTAATCACGGGGTGATGTGGAATATAATATTCTATTTCTGATTTAGATAGTGATATTTTTGTCATGTGTCCTAACGATTCATATTCTTTCATGAAGTCGACATACATTTGTTTAACGACAGGGTTTTTTTTGCAATTTAGTTTCTAACATAAAAAATCGTTTTATGGCACCTGTTTTCGAATCTTCTAGTTCGTGATAATTATCCTTAAGTGGAACTTGTAATTTAAATCTACCTGAGGCATGCCGAGTTGTAGTTTTATTAAACAAATCTTCACAAAGTAATTCGTCGTTTGTAAAATGATTAGAAGCATTAATTTTGAATTCTTCTACATGCCAAAAGCGCTCCATTTGGGAATTTAAACTCACAAACGAAAATGAAGTTTTTGGAAAGTTTTCATATGGAATTGTACCAGTAATGAGCCAGCCTAATTTGGAACTCCAGAGCAATAACTTTGTTTTTTGTAATTTAATTATATTATTTTGTAATATTTCACCCAGAATGTGTGCTCCTAAAATCATATCGATAGGTTTAGTTTTGTTAAATGAGTCATCTACTAGATTTACATGTTTTGGTATATTTATTTGTGATTTATCTACCGAAAATTCAGGTAACAGTTCCATAACTATGTCTAATATTAAGAACGATAAATTTGTTTTAAAATTGTTGTCTTTTGAGCTAATTTTGGCAGAGGTGCAGTGTCTAATATCTGACTGATTTCGAGTAATTCCGCTTATTTTCAAAATCGTTTTGTGTTTATCTAATTTTAATTTTCTGACTACTGTGTTACTAATGTAATTAGATTGAGATGCTGAATCTATGAGCGCGCGTACTATGTAAGGTTGTTCAGTTTTATCGTAAATCACTACCTCTGCAGTTGGCAACATTGTTTGATAATTTGAATTAATTTCAGTAGCACAATTTGTTACTATTACTTGATCAGAATTTTTTGATGTGCTTGCCACATTTGCTTGCGTTGGAATTTGATTTTTACTCACATGCATAAAGTATTATGCGATTCTGAGCATTCTTTGCATTTTGAACTTTTGCAATCAATTGAAAAATGACCTTTTTTGAAGCAATTCAAACATAAATTTGCTTCCCGAACAAACTTGATTCTATCGTATATATTTTTGTTTATAAATGTTTTGCAATAATAAAACTAATGGTTCTCGGTTTTACACAATGGGCAACTAGAATTTTTGTTTTGTTGAGATAGAGTGATGAATGACCTTGATTGCAATTTACCTTTTTGATGAAAAATATGTTTTGAAGATTCCTTTTGACTTTGATGAAATTGTTTTGAAGATTCCATAGAATCTGATTTTTCTATTAAAAACTCTATTAATTATGAATATTTTGGAAGTTCATCTTTTTTGTATTTGGAATGTACGAAATTGTCCCATGCCCTCACCAAACGAAAATCTAATTTTGAAATTATTATTGGAATTAGAATTGCGTCCCACTCATCAATTTGTAATGTTTTGAGACTACGAGTGTGTTGTTTTAACATATTGACAAACGATTGTAAGTTGGTGCATTTTAGACTTAAGATTTCGTTCACATGGCTGTAAATGATTTTTCTAGTGTAATTAAATCTTTCTGATACTAAATTTATTATTTCATAATTATCGGCTGTCGTTTCTAATGACTCAATGGAATTTAAAGCATCGCCTTTCAACGCAGATCTTAAATAATATATTTTTTCTACATTTGAGAGATTTATGTTTTCGTGTATTAATGCATTTAAAGCATCTTGAAATGGACGCCATTTTGTAAACTCTCCTGAAAACGACGGCAAATTTATGATCGGTAATTGAAAAGCTTGTTTCTTATTAGTGTTCTGTGAATTTTGTTTAAGGTTTGTAGATTCTGAATTAGATCGCGCTGTTTCTATGATTAGCTGAATTTCCGAAATTACATTGAAGTATCTATCTTTTAACTCAGAGTGAATTTGTTGTTCTTCGTCAATTTTGTCACTTAAAAGATTTATTTTATCTCTTATTTCATCAAACTCGGCAAATTTTGATTCGATTCTAGTAAGACGTGCCTTTAAATTATATATTACACCTGATGTTACTGATACATCTTTATTTGTGTTTACAAACATTTCCAAATGGGTCAATTGTTTTTTGAAACTACCGCGTTTTATGTGTAATTGTTCAATTGTCATATTTGAAATGAGACTCATTTTGTGTTTACTTGCAAATTGAAGCTGAGGTGAATAGGAAAAAAATGGAACGGACTCACCACTTGATTCTGCTATACTGTCTCGTTGAGCTGCTGCACAGGATGGCTGATGTTACTCGTTGATGTTGTTGTCCAAGATGGCTGCGTACAACTCCCGATGATATTGTTGTCCAGGCTGGCTGCGTACAACACGTTTCGATGTTGTAGTCCAGGTGGCTGCACTACTCGATGTTGTCGTCCAGGCTGGCTGCGTACAACACGTTTCGATGTTGTCGTCCACTTTGTCTGCACTACTCGATGTTGTCATCCAGGCTGGCTGCGTACAACACGTTTCAATGTTGTCGTCCACGATGGCTGCGTACAACACTTTTCGATGTTGTCGTCCACGATGGCTGCGTACAACAAGTTTCCATGTTGTCTTCCACGATGGCTGCGTACAACACCCGCTGATGTTGTCGTCCAGGCTGGCTGCGTACAACACGTTTCGATGTTGTCGTCCAGGTGGCTGCACTACTTGATGTTGTCGTCCAGGCTGACTGCGTACAACACGTTTCGATGTTGTCGTCCATGTTGTCTGCACTACTCGATGTTGTCATCCAGGCTGGCTGCGTACAACACGTTTCGATGTTGTCGTCCACGATGGCTGCGTACAACACTTTTCGATGTTGTCGTCCACGATGGCTGCGTACAACAAGTTTCCATGTTGTCGTCCACGATGGCTGCGTACAACACCCGATGATGTTGTCGTCCAGGCTGGCTGCGTACAACACAGTTTCGATGTTGTCGTTCAGGTGGCTGCACTACTCGATGTTGTCGTCCAGGCTGGCTGCGTACAACACTTTTCGATGTTGTCGTCCACGTTGTCTGCACTACTCGATGTTGTCATCCAGGCTGGCTGCGTACAACACGTTTCGATGTTGTCGTTCACGATGGCTGCGTACAACACTTTTCGATGTTGTCGTCCACGATGGCTGCGTACAACAAGTTTCCATGTTGTCGTCCACGATGGCTGCGTACAACACTCGATGATGTGAAATATTCAATCGGAAATCCGGCTTGAAGGACCAATTAATGATAGGGTCGCGTTGCGTGGGTCGTCCTCGCAGCACACGAACACCGTAAATGCAATTTTCTGGATGTTAATGTACTTAAAAAAAAAACAAGGAATCCGATTGAACTTTAAATGTTTATTATTTACACTTTATACAAAGATATATACAACTCAACGTCTTTGTTACAAACTTGTCTTACGACCGTGAGACACTGCCTAGACAATGCTTGTCTTCATCAGTTTCTCATCTCTCTCCTCGTCCTTTTAGTTACAATTTTTATATATTATCCCCTTCTTTGCAAAACTATGTGTAGGGAAATGAATGTACTATTGGCTACTTGATTCACCAATAGCAAATTCCGTTACATGTGGCTATTTTTGGGTGTCTGGTCTTCCCGACCGTTGGTGCCGGATTGTCCAGGTACATTGTCTGCTTACTTAATTTTATTACTTAATCTTACTTGAATTTCTAAACATAAATATCTAATTGCATAGATTCTAACAATCTGTCTTAATCCTAAGCCTTGTATACAAAAATGACACAATACAAATATTTAACGAGACACAATTTTAAACTATTTATTTCGCGAAGCGAACAGTATTTATTTATAATTTGTTATGATTAACATTTACTACATACATATGTACATGTATGTGAATATATATATATATATATATATATATATATATTCTGTTATCAATCATTTTTTTAAACTATAATTTTCCATTTCCTGTTTCCTTCAGTAGTGTTTCTTCCGATCTTCTTTCCATTTCCAGTTCCCTACAGTATACGCGCATATGTTCCAGGGTTTCCACTTCTCCCCCAAAAAGTCTACACTCTTTATTTTAGCGATATTTATCAAATTATCTAAGCCCCCTTTTTACATTTTTTATTGTAACTTGGTAACAAAAAACATAAAGCTACTCGTATTTTCGCTTTTAAACTTACTTTAACTAAAATAAAAATAAAATAATAATTTATTTATTATATTATATTTCCTTACCTTCCGCCAATTTAAGATCGATTTCAATTTTTTATTTAGTGGGTACACAGCATTGCAAAATTCTTTCTTCTTACGTCCATCAATTCCCAAATGCGTTGATACACGAAGATTGTTTATTTTATGAAGTGCAGTATAAGGTACAAAATATACAGCGCATTCTTTTATAATATTTAAAACTCTAATTGTACTCTTTATAAAGAAAATTTTAATAAATACTATAGTAAATTATTTGAATTAATTTAATAAGAGTACAATTAGCTTTTAAAGGTATATTTTTTTTTAATAAAGAGTACATTATATTAATTAAAAAGTATATTTTAATCGTCATTTGATAACTGGAAAATATACTTAAATAGTGTAAAAAATTGACACTTAAAGATGAAAATATTTTTATCATCGATTGAGTACTCGTATTTTACTCAATTCAAGTAGATTTAATCAATTAGATGAAAGAATACTCAAATTCAACTAAAAAAATATTTTACTCCGTAGAAGACAAAAATTTTCGCTCTTCTGTCTTTGAGAGTGCAGGTTTACATTTATTCAGTTGTGTTCTTGTGTTATATCGAGTTAATGTCTCACCCGTGTCTCAGTAATTGTACTATTCATTTCGGAATAATCTGTTATAGACAGTAGTGTTTCGTGAGTATGTCTGACGACCAAGTAATGTACATTGAATTGGGTGATATGACTGTCGAAAGTTATGTTTCTCACATTTAGCCGACCATTATTATAGTAATAATTTGTTTTTTTTTGTGATGTTTGCTGATTTAGTTGATTTTTTTACTATTATTAATAGCTTTAATTTCTATTGAGAAACATTTTGTAAGTTTTAGTACTATGTCATGACACATTTATATTATTCTTGCCCTGATTGAAATCAGAGTTAAAAATATTTAAAATATGTGTGTAATAATAAAAAAAAAAAATTTTTACATTATGTTTAGGAGAACCTATGTATGTATGTATATAGATATACAAAATCATGTAATAATTTTAAATTTTCTCGTGAAATAAATAATTATTTATATATTATTATTCTTATGTATTATTATAATATTGGTGGCAAATATTTAAATTTTATTAAATAAACCATGTAACGGGGTTTTCACCTTTCGGCACTGGTTTAATATTAAGTTCTATATTCTGTTCTTCCTTGTAAATTGAACCGGTTCACCTTCTTCGTATATTCTTTCCTCACAATAAATTTTCTCATTTTTTTATGTAAATTTGTATGTGGAGCTCATAAGCAGATATGTATAGAGTGTTTTTAGATATAGTGAAAGCAATAAAACTGTTACTTTCTGCCTTCGCTTAGTATCCTATTGTTGGGCGAAAAATCCAGGTATATTACACAGGAACGTATTGCGAATAATTTCAATGAAACACCTAATATAGGTACATTATTATTTATTTAATTAATCCACTACAATATTATCATCATCATTATCACTATCAGAATTACTATCACCTAAATTAATAATAAAATTATTATAAATATTGCTTACGTCTATGTACTTATTTTCTATTTCTATTACATGCTCTATGCTCTTAAACCAATTATTTGATATATTTATAGTTTCATTTTTAATAATATCAATTATTTGTGGACAATTTGTTGGTGAGGTATTATTTCGCCTAATATTAGATTTAAGTTGTCCCCACATTAATTCTATTGGATTAAATATACAATGGTATGGGGGCAAACGTAACACAGTATGACCATATTTTTCCGCGATTTGATCACAAATATAATTTTTTACTAAAGGCTTAATCTTAATTAATTCTAATAATTGTTTCTTTGTGTAACTTTCTTCACAATAAATGTCCATTGAATGTAAATATTCAAACAGCTCTAATTTGTCGATGATTGGCTAGGCAATTTACTTAGCAAGCGAGAATGGTAACTTGCATTGTCCATCACTATTACACTGTTGGAAGGTAAATTGGGAATAAGCGAATTTTCAAACCACGGTTCGAACACATTTGCGCACATATTTTCATGGTAGTCCACATTACACTCACTGATATTTTTTGCTGAGAGAAATAGCGCGTTTTTGATCCAACCCTCATTCCAACCGGCATGGAGTATTACTATCCTTTTTCCTCGGGAAACTGGTACATCTAAGACACATTGTTGGCTGTTGTCTGACCAACCTTTGGAAACGGTGTCATGCGTGTCGTACCATGTCTCGTCCAAATATATTATTGGTCTATTTTCCATTCGAAATTTTTTGATACTACGTAAGTATTCAAATCTCCACTTAGTATTTTTGGGCACTCCATGATTGTTTGTCGTTTGTCAAGTTTTTTATATGTGAATCCATTTTCTCGTAACACTTTATATAGCGTTGACAAAGAACACAAAACCGAATTGTCATTTGTTAGTCTTTGGTGCAAAGTTCTTAGTGACGGAACAAAATTTTCCTCGTACATTTTATAAATTGTTCTTCGAATTACATCAACACCAAAACTGTCTATATTTTTTATGGTACCTGCATCTTTTCTTTCTTTTTTTGCGGCCGGATATTCCACTTTGTACTATTTTATGCACTGTACTGATGGGAATATTAGTTAAATGTGCAGTGCGAGTAAATGCCCCATCATTATTTTCATTTTTAAGAACATTATACACATTTAGAATAATTGTTTTTGCGTCATCAGATAGATGATTTCGTTTATTGCAGGAATCCACATCAATAACGCAATCACTATCTTCACTCGACATTTTACACAAAATTGGCGAATATGCATACAAACAAGTTGTAGGAATATACCAGACTATTGTATCTCTGTTTAATTCAATATGATTTCGATCATAGTAGGTATTATTAGATTATGTTTTATTCAATAAATGTGTCAAGATATGTGTGTAATATATTTATTCAACTCGTTAATCTAAAGAATATTATATAATTAATATTAAAGAACACAACAGTTTGGCGACGAGGTGAAAATTCAAGAGATTACATCTAAAATAACAGCAAAATGGATCCACACAATTTCAAGCATTTATTGAAGCAATGAATCGAAACCAACAAATTCTTATAGAGAAATTAACATCAAACTCACAGCAGACTACTGTATCATCTGAAGGTAACACCAGTCAACCATCAACAATAACAATTTCGAATATACCACCTTTTGAAAACTACAATCCTCAGAAAGAAAAATTTAAATATTACAAGCAACGTTTTGAAAATTACATTCAAATGAAAGACTTACATAAAGATACCAAGAAAAAAGCTCAGATATTGTTAAATTCAATAGGTGCATCAAATTATAATATTTTAGCAGCCTTAGTTGCACCAAGAATTCCGGGTGATTTAAATTATGATGAACTTATCAATGAACTGGAGAAACATTTATCACCAAAGAAAAGTACTCTTGTCTCACAACACTACTTTCTGTCAACGTACCAAAAAGAACAAGAAACTATTGCGGATTACGTAGCTGCGTTACGTCGCGATATCACCGATTGTGAATTTACAACTAAATGCGAATGTGGAAAAGAAGTTTCAACCGCAGATCTATTCCTTCGTGCTCAATTCATCCGTGGTATTAAAGACAATTGGATTAGAGAACAAATTCTACAAAATGAACTAAATCAATTTGACGAGATTGTAGCAAAATCTTTAAGCCTAGAAGCATCTAAAATAGACAGCCGTGAACTATCATCGTCAAAATCAACGTTTGTTTCATCGGAAGAAGTGCACAAAATTAAACATCAATCCAGGTATAACAAATCTAGTAAATATTTTAAAAACGAATCCAATTCAAATCAAGATCAACGTAATAAATCAAAATCTAGGAAATCAATTGATTATGTGAAACTCGGTATCAATAACCTTTGTCTTCGATGTGGCAAAGATAATCATTTATCCAAAAACTGTCGAATCAGTCCATCAAACTTAAAATGTTCATCATGTAAATTGAGTGGTCATATTTCAAAAGTTTGTATCAAAACATTAATCAATTCTCAAATATCGAACAAAACAAATAAATCATCAACTAATCAATTAAATATATATGAACAATTAGGAGTAAATCAAATTATCAACATTTTTAATCAGTCTACATATGAAACAATGCCAGCTGCGAATAAATATTTTACTTCAGTAAAAATTGAAGGGAATGAACAAACATTTGAAGTAGATACTGGAGCAGGATACACTCTTTTACCTGTAAATCAATTTAAGAAATTAGGTATTAAGAAAGAGTTAGAACCAACCAACATTGGATTCCGTTCTTACACAGAAGATATTTTCCTTCCACTTGAGAAAATTAATGTGAGAGTTGAATATAAAAATAATGTATCATATGAAGATATGTACGTAGTTTCCGAAGGATTTGAACCCCTTCTTGGAAGAGTATGGATCAGACATCTAAATATTAATTTAAACGATATTGATGAAAAAGATTTAAAAGAAATTAATGAGATCAAAATTTTATCGATGAACGAAGCAGCAGATGTGGAAAGAGCATTTCCAGAAATATTCGTTCAAAAAGTTGGATGCGTACCAAACTTTATTATTAAATTAAAATTACGTAATAACGCAAAACCTAGTTACACCCCTGAAAGAAGTGTTCCATTCGCTCTTCGCGAAAAAGTTGAAAAAGAACTAGACAATTTGGAGAAGGCCGGAATAATCACAGAAACACTGGTAAGTGATTGGGGATCTCCACTTGTTGTAATACCAAAAAGCGACGGCACTGTTAGACTTTGCGTGGACTATAAAGTTGGCGTAAATGATTTACTGGTTAACGCTACTTATCCAATAAAGAAAATTGTTGACGTACTCAACAGTTTACAAAATTCAAAATATTTTTGTCGCTTGGACTTATACAAGGCATATTTGCATCTAAAAACAGATGAAGAGAGCAGTTTTATACAAACCATAACAACGCACAGGGGAATTTATCGCATGAACAGATTAAGTTTTGGTATAAAAACAGCACCAGCCGAATTCAACAGGTTAATTGATCAAATTCTACAAGGATTGTCTAAAACAATAGCATACTTTGACGATATTCTTGTACATGGCGAGACAAAAGAAGAATGCCAAAGAAACTTACATGCTTGTTTAAAAAAGTTAAACGAATACGATTTACATCTAAATAAAAATAAATGTGCATTTTTCCTTACTAAGATAGAATATCTGGGTCATGTTGTAGAATTTAATAAAATATCAAAATCCCCATCAAAAACTGAAGCAATTACTAAATTATCGACTCCAAAGAACATAGGTGAATTAAGAAAATTTTTGGGTATGGTTACTTACTATTCACGTTTCATACCAAATATGTCAACTGTCACGTATCCACTACGAAAATTGTTAAGAAATAATCAAAAATTTGTTTGGTCAACACAGTGTGAAGCAGCATTTAGAAAACTGAAGAACGAAATTGCCAGCAGTCGTGTGGTAATGCCATTTAATCCAGATCTGTCAGTTATTCTTACTACAGATGCTAGTCCCATTGGCATAGCAGCAGTTTTGTCACATAAAATTGACAATGAAGAACGACCAATTGCTTTTGCTTCAAGAGCATTGTCAACTACAGAACAAAATTATTCTCAACTGGATCGTGAAGCATTAGCTATTGTATTTGGAGTTGATCATTTTTACGAATATTTATATGGACGTCATTTTACTTTAATAATTGATAATCAACCACTAACTAGAATTTTTCATAGAAAATCAAAACTACCAAAAATGACATCGGCACGACTATTACGTTATGCATCATTTTTATCTGGATTTGATTATGATGTGCATCACAAGAAAGGAACTGAAAATCAAAACGTCGATTATTTATCAAGAGCACCAGTAAGTCAAAATTATTTATCATCTGATATGATTATCAACGAAGAAATACATCAAATTTGCTTATCAAGTGTTCTAGAAATATCAACAGAGATTTTAACTTCAGAAAATATCAAACGAGAAACTGAAAATGACGAAGAATTAAAAAAAATCAAACGTGAACTTCAAACATCATCCACTGAAAGCGATTACTTCATCAATGAAGGAATTTTATTCAAAAACAATCGAATTGTAATACCGAAAAGCCTTCAAGCGGAAGTTTTAAAAGAACTTCATTCAACTCATTTGGGTATCACTAAAATGAAACAATTGGCTAGAAGATATTGTATATGGAAATCAATAGATAAAGATATTGAACAACTAGTTAAATCCTGTGAAGAATGTTCATCAGTAAAAGCCAATCCTACAAAAGTCCCTATACACCATTGGGATCCTCCTACAAATAACTGGGACAGAATTCATATCGACTATGCAGGACCATTTCAAGGTTTTTATTATTTGGTAGTCATAGATGCAAAATCACGCTGGGCAGAGATAAAAATATTGCGAGAAGCTCCAAACTCAACGAATACCATAAACCTACTGAATGAAATTTTCTCAACTCATGGATATCCAATTGTCATGGTTTCTGACAACGCTTCAATTTTTACAAGTGATATATTTAAGAATTATTGCCGAATAAATGGTATTCACCAAAAATTCATTGCACCGGGACACCCTGCAACTAACGGACTTGCGGAAAGAAATGTCCAAACATTAAAAAAACGACTGAAAACAATGTTCTCCGAAAATTTACCTATCCAACAGAAAATACAAAAGATATTACTAAGGTACCGTGCTACTCCATTGGCAAATGGTTTATCCCCAGCCGAAATGTATTTAAACCGACGATTACGTATCGAACTAGATGCAATGTTTTCCCATAAAGAAGAAACTTCCAAAGAAGACAAACTACCATATACTCGCTCACTTCAAGTGGGGGAGAGAGTACAAGCAAGATTTTTTATTAACAATAAAAATGAATGGAAATTTGGTACAATTACAAGAAAACTAGGGAAATTACATTATATTGTACAACTGGATGAAGGAAGATGTTTAAAAAGATATATAAATCAACTTAGGAAAACAGGTGTAAAAAAGGTAACATTTAACAACTCAATATCATCGAATGACGAACAACACAGCTATAAAAATTATGAAGATGATCACTATGTACAATTTGGAAATGAACCACAACGACAAGCAAGTCATGAACAAGCGGAGCCACATATTCCTACACAACCTCGAAGATTGACTCGAGTAAGACATCCGCCACAGTATCTTCAAGATTATGTTTTATATTAAGCATTTTTACCATTAAGTAGGGGAGAATTATTGTATCTCTGTTTAATTCAATATGATTTCGATCATAGTAGGTATTATTAGATTATGTTTTATTCAATAAATGTGTCAAGATATGTGTGTAATATATTTATTCAACTCGTTAATCTAAAGAATATTATATAATTAATATTAAAGAACACAACACAGACTAACGAAATTTCCTTCTGACATTTCTCTTTTAACTCCATCGTACAACGGGAATTTTTAATCGGCTTTACGTATTACATAATGTTCTCGTTGCTATAATGTTACAAATTCCTAAATTGCCTTATACTTGGAAAAATCTTCAGATTTAAATTTAAACCGATAACTAACTAATTTACCTTTGGACACTAATTTGGGTTTAACCCCAACATGCCACGGGACAAAGCAATCAGCTTGACATATTACAAAATGTTACTGTTCATGAGATTAAAGAATCCTAGATTATCTTATATTTCGAGAATATTTTTAGATTTAAATGTATAAATCTGCATAGTTCCACCCTGTCCTCTAATGCAATAAATACCCGCTGTGCAAGGGCTGGCCCGCACTTACCGATGATTTACTGCTTTCACTATATCTAAAAACACTCTATACATATGCATATTCTTTAATGATTATGTCGCAAATAAGACATCAAACGGAAAAGAAATAACACTGCTACGTATGCACCGCTATATATACAAATTTGTGCGTGTTTTCCATAAGAATCAATGGTAATGTGCTTTAAATTGCAATTTGTTACGTTTTTCTATTTAATTACATGTAAATCAAAGCACATTGTCTTCCTCCACTACTTTTTCTCCACCAGGGATGATAACAAATAGATTAGACGTGGGGGTGTGTAGGTGCAGGTTCCTGGAGCATAAGGGCGCAAATGGAACATTTTCACCGTAAGTATAAAAATATAGTTAACAAATTAAAATTTGTGTTCGTGTGATTATAAAATTTTTGCTTTTTAAAAAATACAGGATTAAACTTTGACGGCTCGACACTGAGGCCCTGTACACAGGGTGGTAATTTTTCTTAGACACTTCGGTAAACGAGTTTCTGAAACCTGCTGTGGTGTTGCTTGAAAGAAGTTTATGCTCAAGTCGCTGTCGACACATAATCACCAAAAGTTACATATTTACCTAAAAACGGAAAAACTCTCAAACGTTGTAAGATCATTGCATACACAACATATAATCCACAACTTTACAAAATTACGAAAAAACAAAATACATTTTTTCTTCCAGCGCTCAAGTCATTGCACAGCTTATTATGCAATATTTTAGTTACAATTACATTTTATAATTTTATTTCTTGTTTAAAGGGCACTAACTTCAAACGCCGCAATACCTACTGTCGTATATATATATATATATATATATATATATATATATATATATATATATATATATATATCGATAAGTTGACATTTTGACCGAGACCCCTGATTAAATACGAATCCCGATAATTTCCACCGACTTCCCATCCCCCATCTCGACAATCATGACAAGGGATCTACAGCTTAAAATAGTTACCAAATCATTCGAATAGAGCCGTATTTTTATTTTGTTGATTGATTGACGAAGCTGAGATTTGATCCCCACATCTCATCTCCGCTCAATTTGTGCCAGAGCATGTTAGCCAAGAGAACCACCATTTCTCGTTTGCATTAAAACTCAAAAACAAAAAAATAGTAAATGGTTTGACTGTTTGGCAAGAGGTAATCACCCGATGTAAACAAACTCAAACATCGAAATATCAATCAACTCTTCAACTCTAGCTGGATCGTTTTAACAAAGGTATTGTACATATACATTCCTAAACCGGACCAGCAAGAGTTGAAGATTTGATTGATTTTTCGATGTTTGAGTTCATGTAGATTGATCTTGCCTACAGTTGATATATTTTGTGCTCAGATCGGGTGATTTCTGCGTAAGTCATGCCAAACCATTTATTATTTTATTGTTTTGGGTTTTGATATCATTATTATTTTTGATAACTGTATAGTCACACAATTGATTGCTTCCAAAATTGATATGTAATTTAACTGAAATAATAACTTTAAACACGGTCAAATGAATCTTAATAAAAAGTTTAACTTTCAGAAGTTTATATATCTCATAAATGAATGTCATTTCTTTTTCATTTCTTTATTCAGATTATCTTCAATTATTATGTGACGTTTCAAATACTGTTTAGGAATAAGTAGTAAAACTCTAAATTGGTAAGCAATTTGAAAACAAGGTTTCATTCAAACCCAAAAATATCTATTATAGCAGTTTATAGACCAAAAAATGAAATGAAATAAAATACCCTACTGCGACAATTTCAGTGCTGCCATCTATTGTCAATATTTAGCCCAAATGTAAGGTTTCCTTAGATCATATACCTGGAATAGATAAGTAAGAAAAACCACGATACACAGAGCCTCGGTATGTCATTGCACAGGTTGTTTTTTGTCTCTCTCGCTCCTCTGACGTCACGTGGGTCGCAAGAATGAAAAATTTACCCACTAATACCGAAAAATTTACTTAGCTTGTCGATATTCTATCGTGCTTAGCACTCAAGTGCAAGCCATTTTAGATTATTTAGATATCGGTCGATTGGTAGAACATTAGATGTAAAAATAATTTTTAATAAAACTTAAATAATATAATAAACATAATTGAAATAGAAACGATGGAATCGAGAAGAAGTAAATATTTATTAATATAAAAAGGTATACAAAAAAATTTTTAATATTAAAAAAGTTTATTAAATACGAAACAAAATTTTTCATGTTTTAACGCTACAATCAATATTAAATGCATTACAATCATGAAATATTGCACACTTAAGAAAAACATTTATTTTTATTATTTCTCTTTACAATTCGTTTTTTTTTTTTTGTTCAACAATTTCGTTTACAATTGTCAAAACTTATCCTACGATATAAATCTCTCAGTCTTATGTAGGTTCTTGTTCTCGATAAACAAAGAAGTTCTTCAAATGGCATTGTATTATTTGGGTAGCTTGTGCAACGTCTTTTCAGCCAATTTTTTTAACAATTTAGTTTCACTTGACGGACCTGCTCCATGCATATTATTAAATTCAGTCTCTAGGTTTTTAGTGGCTTTAGTTTTAGTGTGTTAATGACATTTAAATGTTCGTTAATACGGATTTTAAAAAACCTGCCGCTTTGACCGATATCTAATCGCAATCTTTGCAACATTATAATCTTAAAATCTGATAATGAAACAGTTGTTTCGAAAACAATGAATAAATTTGTGTAAGAACCTAGTGAGGTTTTAATTTAATTTTTAATATTCGAAGATATTCTATCAAGTACGGACTACAAATTATCTTAATGTTAGTAATATTTTACTATTATCACGAAGCGTGACGTCATTGCGCAGCAGAAACCAAAAGCGGGAAAGTTACTGACATACCGGGTTTCTGTGTATCGTGAGAAAGACCAGATTTTGGTCAAACATAGAAGGACAAAAACAGTGGCGTAACTACAGGAAGCACACACCTGCAACGCGGGTGGATCTCACAGGTGAGAAGGCCTCACTTTGCTTCTACAAAACTTAACAAAAATAAATAGATAAATAAGAAAAAACGACACAATGTCGGCATTATTAAAATTTCATTAATAATTAAAAGTAATACGGAAATAAGTAAAAATTATTTCTTGACAATTATATTATTGATGTTGGATTTACGTTGTGTTTGAGTAACTCAATTATACTCATTTTATTTATTGACACGTATCACATATATCCAATGAGTTCAAAAAGTACATTTTTAAGCTGAGAGATTTTTCGGCAAATTAAAAATCATTCAAAATTACAAATTATATAAAAGGTCTCAAATGAGATAGATTAAAATATTTAGCATTGTTAGTGATAGAACCTAAAAGTGTCCATACGTTATATTGGAAAGTGTTTGTGATTTTGCCTATTAAAAAAGTATATAAATAGTGTCACAAATAATTTAATTATTAAATTGGGGTAGATATGGAATCTTGAGGATATAATCTTTAATAGCTTCGTTAAACTCAATAATTCACTGATCTATGCAGTAAGAATAGTGCCAATAGGTTAGTAAAATTTCTACAGCCTTCCAAATTTTACTAGTCTATCATTGTTATGTTTTTGAAGCATGTCAAATTTTGATAAGATGTATGTGTAGGTGTTACGGTTCTTTTTTGTATATTGCCTTTTTCCTTCATGTTTATAACCTCTTTAATTCTTGTGTTATAGATTTCCTTGTTTCGACAGCCAGTCCCATTATCCAAACAGTTATATTTTTCTATTTGTATTTGTATTTAACCGCAATAGAAAATTTCATACAGAGCATTGTTGTTAACTAGGTGTAAATTTCCTGTTCTTTCTTAATTGTTGCCTTGCTTTAAATACTGTCTCATATTTAATATTTAATTCCGCATAGGTTAAGTTGCCTTGTGTTTAGTTGTTTATAATATTTGACAAGTTGCGGAGAGTTCGCAGCTGGCCATAGTTTAAAGGTGCGTCCTCACTAGCTTCGTTTAATACAAACAGTTATTCCCGTCTTAGCAAAACTCAGTACTGACGAGGCTAAGAGCTGGTACAAATATGTTGAGAATGTACAACTAATGATCAATAGCACCTTTCAAAGAAGTATACAGAGTACACTATTTGAATTACTAATCGGAGTAAAGATGAAAACGAAAGAAGACCTACGATTGAAGAAATTAATTGAAGAAGAAATTATAGACATGTTTTAAGAAGATAGATGATTTAAGGAAATAAGTAAGGAACAAATACAAAAAATACAGAATGAAAATAGACGTACTTATAATCTTCGACATAAAATGCCAGTTCGATATCGACTATGAGATCTAGTCCTAAATAAACGGACTTTGGTTTGGTTCCGCTTTAAAGTTAGAAAAGAAATACTTTGGTCCTTACGAAACTGTGAAAGTAAAATCAAATGATAGATATGATGTCCGAAAATTAGGGGTACATGATTGTCCAATCCCAACTTCTTCACCTTCATTTAATAACGACCTAGAATCCGAGGAGGATTCACAGTAGGATAGCCGAGTGTAAGATTCCAAAAGGTATGCAACGCGAAAAAAAAAGAGTAAAGACGTCAAAACGAAAAAGATGAATTTTATTAATGTAATTAAAACGTTGTTGTTAGATGACTGCGATTCAGCTTACACATATATATTAATTAAGCAAGCACTGAAATATATGTTTTACAGATATTATTGTAATTCATTAGTTGATATAAATAATTGTGTTCCGTTTACAACATGCTCAGTATATTTCTTTCGAAGGTTTATAAAGAAAGTAAAATCAAATGATAGATATGATGTCTGAAAATTAGGGGTATATGATAGTCCAAGAGCAACTTCTTCACCTTCGCCTAATAACGACTTAGAATCCGAGAAGGATTCACAGTAGGATACCCGAGTGTAGAATCCCAAAAGGTTTTCAACGCGAAAAAAGGGAGGCAACGAAAAAACAAAAGTGAAGACGTCAAAAAGAAAAAGACGAATTTTTTAATGTAATTAAAACGTTGTTGTTAGATGACTGCGATTCAGTTTACACATATATATTAATTAAGCAAGCACTGAAATAATTGTTTTACAGATATTATTGTCATTCATTAGTTGATATAAATCATTGTGTTCCGTTTAAAACTTGTTCAATATATTTCTTTCGAAGGTATATAAAGAAAGTAAAATCAAATGATAGATATGATGTCCGAAAATTAGGGGTATAGTTATTCTCTTCTATGTTCATCATTTACGTTAAGAGGTTATGGGCCCAGTGTGACCGCAAGCTGCTACTTATATTAAATGCCCAGTGTATGCATTAAATTTTTGAGATCAACCGATACAGCAAAATTTCAAAATGAATGCGAATAGTAACGTACGTTATGAAACCTTATACAAGGAAAACTACGACACTTGGAAAATTTAGATGAGAGCAATTCTAATAAAGAATGATGCCTGGCACTACGTAACCGACGAACCTATGAAATCAGAAGATGCGAACGACAAAAACCGAGTGCAAGTAGAGAACTGGATAGCCGGAGACCTCAAGGCACAGTCAGATATCATTCTTGCAATTCATCCTGTTGTACTAAGACAGGTGGAGTCGTGCAAATCGACGAAGAAGATATGGACGAAGTTGGAGGATACCTACGAATCCAAAGGTCCTGTACGTAAGGCTGCACTACTGAATCGACTTATATCGCATAAAATGAACGATGACGATGACGCACACGAAAGTACTCAGCAATTTCTGGATAGTGTGGACAAATTAAAAACCATAGACGTTGAGATTTATTAACGGTTATTCTTTTGCGTAGCTTCCTGCAAGTTTTGAAATTTTCCGATGTGCTGTTTCATCACGCGATGATCTTCCGACTCCAGAAGCACTACGGATCAAAATTTTGAAAGAATTCAACGCTCGAAAAGGTGATAGCGCAAAAAATACTGTGCAGAACGCTATGATGGCAGGTAAAAGAAAACCTTTTACCAACACTCAAAATAAAAATTATACGAAAGTTTATGCTAATAAAGATTACAAATTAAAATGCTTTAAATGCCTCAAAATTGGTCACCGTGCTAAAGATTGTAGATCGGAACAAAAAGTATGTCTATTTGTCGAACCTGTAGTCGCTGAAATCTACCTGATAGGCGAAAATGCAGGCTGCGAAACATGGTGTTTAGACAGCGGATGTACATCCCACACGTGCAATAATACAAAATTATTTACTGACATTGACATGACAAAACTCGGAAAACTCAACATGGCAAGCAGTGCGAATGCTCAAATTGCTGGAAAAGTAGTTGTCTCCGTTCTGATGAATAATAAGAGACAGGAAAAATCAGTAAGCCTTAATGAGACTTTATATGTTCCAGAACTGCGTACAAGCCTTGTATCAGTTGGAAAAATAACTGACAGGGGACACAAAGTACTATTCGATCAAAAGAAGGCAGTTGTAATGGATCAGGATGGTCGTGTCATGCTAACTGCAATTCAAAAGAATGGTCTATATTATATGACAGGCGGACCAGATGACAGATGTCAAAAGGTTGAAATTGACAAGAGTATTGAGAACTCATTATTCGACTGGCATGTACAACTAGGTTACTTAAACGTACGATCTTTACGTGAAGCAGTGAAGCAGGGCTCCATTACAAGAGTACGCATTGACGATAATGACCAAGAGCTAAAATGTGAGGTATGTCTCGAAGGTAAGATGACTAGAACACCTTTCCCAAAGAAATCAAATAGAAAGACAGAGCTAGGAGAACTAATTCATTCGGATGTATGCGGTCCAATGAGAACGAAATTGCTCGGAGGAAGTCGATATTTTGTTACTTTTATAGATGACCACTCCGGTTGGTGTGAAATTAGATTTGTAGAAAGTAAAAATTCTAAAAATTGGACAGTTTTACATTTCACGAAGGAGGGGGGGAAGGTTGTGTGGCGAAGTAAACCAATACAATAAAATCGCAAACTGCAAAGACTAGAAAACCTAGAAACCTCGCAAAAAATTAAACGAACCCCAACCTGAGGAGAATACAGAAACAACTATGTTATCTGAAATCCCACTTCGTCAAGCACTTTCCAGCCCAGAATCCGAAGAGCGGATGTCTGCTATGGCAGACGAAATAAAGGCAATGATTATCAATAATACATGGGATTTGGTAAGTAAACCTGCTAACAGAAATGTTATAGGAAGTAGATATATACTCCGTAATAAATACGGAAGTAATGGAAAATTGGAAAGACGAAAAGCAAGAATCGTAGCAAAAGGATTTTCACAGCAACCAGGTATAGACTATCATGAGTCATTCGCTCCTGTAGCGCGATTAGACACAATTTGTTTGGCAATGACAGTGGCAGCTCGAGAAAAGATGTCAATGCGCCAGTACGATGTCACAACCGCATACCTAAATGGAGAACTTTAGGAGAAAGTATACATGGAGGTGCCAAGTATGTCAATCGAAGTTCTGAAATATATGAGTCACTGTGGAAGATATGACTACGGAATAACCCATAAAGCAAAACATATGTTAAAGGAATTATTGGCCGGTAACAAGGTATGTCACTTGAAAAAGGCTATATACGGTCTTAAGCAAGCTGGCCGTGCTTGGTATAAGCGGCTAGATGGAGTGATACGTGACCTTGGAGCAAAGCCATCAAATGGAGATCCGTGTGTGTATATAAAAAGAAAAGATAAAGATCTGATGATTATAGGTATTTATGTGGACGATATGCTAGTAATGTCTAGAGACCCTGAAGACGTCAAGCATTTTGGAGAAAATCTAGATAAGCATTTCGACAAAAAAGATGTAGGGATACTAAAGAGGGTTTGGGTATGGACATTAAGATTGACACAAAAGGCATAAGTTTATACCAGAAAACGTACATAATGGATTTAATCCAACGATTCGGAATGCAGGACTGCAAACCAGTCGCAACTCCTTTGAACGTAGAGGACAAGTTGGGAAAAGAGGACAGCTGGACGGAGAAAGGCGGAGCAAAACCGCCATACAGAGAGTTGGTAGGAGGACTGCTTTACCTTGCTGTCGCTACACGTCCCGACATAGCTCGTTCGGCGAGCATCCTTAGTCAATTTAACGATTGCTTTGGAAGATCTCATTGGACTGCGGCAAAGCGCGTTCTACGATATCTGAAAGGTACGTTATCTCTTGAAATTGTTTACAAGTCAGAATATCCTTTATATATGCTTTCGTCATGAGTGGCGGATGTATTACATGGGAATCGAGAAAGCAAGCGAGAAGCAGCGAAAGACTCTATTCACCTCCGAAATCTACTGAATGAACTCGATATTAAAGTAGATTCTGTGAAATTATCAAGCGACAATGTCGGCGCTCAGAAACTTGCGACGAATTGTGTGCTCCATGGGCGAACGAAACACATAGACATTCGCCATAATTTCATTCGTGAAGTCGTTGAAGCTAATATAATTAAACTTCAATTTCTAGAATCAAAGAAGATGCCTGCAGACGTACTGACCAAAATTTTACCCAGAGTCGCACATGAAAACTGCATTCAATTTCTTGGATTGTCACCTATTTCAGAGCTTGAAGCATTCGTCGAAGGGGAGTGTTAGATGACTGCGATTCAGCTTACATATATATATATATATATATATATATATATATATATATATATATATATATATATATTAATTAAGCAAGCACTGAAATAATGGTTTTACAGATATTATTGTCATTCATTAGTTGATATAAATAATTGTGTTCCGATTACAAATAGTTCAATATATTTCTTTCGAAAATTTATTCTCTTCTGTGTTCAACATTTACGTTAAGAGATGTAATTATTTAGTATTGTGTAATAATATAATAAACGATTAAATCTGGATTATAATTAATAACGTATTTTTTTTATTAATTGTTAGAATTTAAAGTTTACCATTGTGGATGGATCTGTAGCTAACAAATTTCTTCTTTTCGTTGTCTGTTTCTTCTTCTGCGGTGAGATGAGGGTTTCTTTTGCAAGAGAAGAATTTCCGGGATTTTGGAGAGGGTCTTCTTCAGGAGGTCTGAAGAGACAGAGTTGACAGCGGGCGTGCTTAGATGTTTTTTAACACGTGAAATTTAATGGCATATTCCTGAGAGGTAACGCATTGTGCGGATTGTCATGTGCTTCGCGTGAGGACGACCGTTTGAGATGCGAGTCTATCTCTTTGGAGGATTTATTTATTAATTCCCCCACGTCACCGTTTTGGACATTTCCATCTGGTGCGTTGCCGTTGCTGCCTACTGACGACCGTACCCCCGTCCGTTCAATGCCGCCGCCAATTCCCACTATACCTGTGACCAGCCGCCACCGATAAGTTATTTTCAGACTTTCGTTATTCTAGTTATTACTTTTAATTCTCTTCATTGTTGCGTGATAACTACCAAGTCAGAATTAGTATTTTATTTATTTGCTTTATATATATATTATACTGTTATATTGCATTCTCTATTAGTTTACAATCATTTTGTTATTTAACGTTTATTATTGAGCAGTCACTGTTTGACTGTCGGTGTTACACGTTGTTAAATCAATTGTTGTATGTAGCACAATATTCAGTTTTATATTTGTTTGGTCCGTCGCGAATTGTTCGTACACCAACATCATCCGGATGTAAGCCGCCTGCCTCTATGGTTGGCCATTAATGGAAGTATAACTGTCGTTCGGGTTGCGAGCTCTTTCGCGTCGACAATCTTATACTGTCAACAATACAAGGCGTTTACCTTATTATTCAACTTTGCGATTTTACTGCATTGTTGTAGTTAACACACTACTTAGATTTTTTTTGTGATACAATTTTTCTAACTATTTTGCCATCGACATTCATTAAACGTAATTCTCTTTCAAGCATTGAGTATTATTTTGCGAGGCTTTTGTTTTGTCGTTTTCAGGCAACTATAAGATCCACGGTAGGTAGAGAAATTTTAATATCTCGAGTTGAACCTGTTCGTAATTTTCAGGTCAAAAATTACTTGGCTCCAATCTAACCATCTCCAAATCTTCAAATAATTTTAATAATGCTTATGTCGTGTTCCTGCTAAAAACATGTTTTCCATTTGCTTATAATTTCAAGAATTGTTTTTGTTTACCTTTGTAATATTTTTTTTCGCGCTACCCTCTTTATGACTAGTATTATAGAAGTCAAAATCGTCCAAAAACTCTCTGTTTGTCGGCCTAGGCCAGCAAAATGTAGGAATGCCAGTTTAAATATCTGTGAATTCTAGTTACGCCACTGGACAAAACATATTTTCATCTTTGTTGCAAAAAACGGATATAGTATGCACCATTACCATCTCAATCATAAATGTTTATTAATAAAAATGTTGGTAACATTGCCTGTGAAACATTTTCTTACGTCAATGTCTTCGATATCTCCCTTGTCGTTAGAAATACAGCATAAATTTATTAACAGAATTTATTCGTCAACTCAAGGAGCATCTCCAAAAATATTGGTTTTAGACATAGGGTACCCTTAATAAAATATGAAGATAATACAAAAAGACGCGCAACTGAATTGTAAAATATAGGGTGTTCCATTTGAAAATGACGAGTTTTAGTCATTTGAAATTGATGAAGGGAAAGAAAACTACTGGAATTCAGTCAATGGGATAAAATTTTATTTCCTCTCCTACCGGTTTCGACCCCACATAGGTCTTCCTCAGGGAGTGAAAGTCATTTTATACTGCGGAAGACCCATGTGGGGTCGAAACCGGTAGGAGAGAAAATAAAATTTTTTCTCATTGACTGAATTCCAGTAGTTTTCTTTCCCTTCATCAATTGACCAGTCAAGAAAAATCCGTCTACCATTTGAAATTGAGTAAATTTGATTCGTTTTATTGAACACCCTGTATAATTACATTTAAAAAAAACATATGTGAGAACATAGAGTGTAGTTACAGTTGTACAGAAAAAAAAATTCTTAAACTTTACTATTAAAATAACTTCAGTACGTCATTATAAAGCAATACTTGTATTTGGTCTTTTTTAAGAGAATAAACGGAATAACTTGGCAACGCCGCGGAAAACTAAAACAAAATTTATATGTCCGTATAGAGGAATGAAATACACTTGAAAAAATATAAAAATATACAGGGTGTTCCATTTAATAAAAGGCAAACAATTTTCGCCGAGCCGTAATGCAACACCCTGTATATGTGAAAATAATTTTAAATTGAAGAAACCGGATTTTGACATTTTGAGTAGTCGAGCGAAACAAAAAGGCATAAAAATAAAAACTAGAGAATTTCAATGTCAATGGTTAGTTTGATCCATTTGTTCTGGTGGGGAGAATAAGTAAGTGTTCAGTCTGCCGTATTCGGTCTGCTAATGGAAAAATACTCTAGATGAAATCCGTTACATAACCAAATAAATAACTTAGAACAAAATTTATTAGATTATTCTTCAAAAATAAGGATACTGAAAAGAACTAAACCTTTAGATTTGGCATCTAAATTAGAAGTAAAAACAATGTAAAACTAAAAGAACACAAATGTGAGATATTTCTCTTCTAGAATCCTATATAATTATACGAAATTCTAAAAAATAGATTCAGTTGTGACAATAAGCAATAGGTAACATTTTACAACTACATCATTGAGCAAATAATACTATACGCAATAATTGAATTCTGTAAAATACATTATGAGTAATTAAACAATATAAATGCTTATTTTATTCTTATCTGCGTACACCCTTAAATTGCTACTTTCTATTAAATTATTTAAATGATATAATGCAGACTTAAATTGAATGAAGTAAAGGTGGTGTATCAAACTGAGTTTTAATACCGTGAGTATTTTTTAATGTGAAACATGGGAATTTATCATATCCATAGTTACCACTTGATATTTGATTGACGGCAATGTATACTTGCTTGTTTCATTTAAAAAGAAACATAAGTAATGAATTTAAAAGAAGTATTAAATAATATTCTAAGAAATTACAAAATAAGAAACTGATAAACCAACTATCCAACAAGAAATAAAATAACAAAAAACCAAACCAATAAAAAGAATCTGTATAACCTCGAGAAATCAAGCAAACCATTCTACTATTCTACCATTGTTGTTACAATTGATGTAGGTCTGTTAATGTCAAAAAAAAAAATTATAACCCAAAATGTTTTATTTTATGTGATACAAGCAAGTATACTTTGATGTCAATCAAATATCACAACGTAACCATGAATATGATAAATCCATGTTTCACTTTAAAAAATACTCATAATATTTAATTATTTATTAAATACTTTGTGCGATCGATTTCGAATGTTATACATTCATTTTCAGGCACAGCTGAAAAGGTAAAATATTTTATTTATAAATAATTAATATAAAACTTACTGTCATTAGTAGATACGATTTGATGTACGGGGTGACATATTAAAGTGAAAATTGGGATTATTAGCGGAAATTAAAGGAGGGATATTTAAGGAAGAGAGAGAGAATACAGAATGTAAGTTGGCGGTAGATTTTTAAAAATGTAGGGTTCTGGAAAAGATATTTGATCATTTACTAATGGTTGGTTTTCTTTCATATGTTTTAATATTTCATAGTTTTTAAGAAGCTGTCATTTGTGGTAATTATTTTCTGAATGTAATAATGCTGAATTTTCAATTGTTGCAGTATGGTTATTATTTATTAAAGATGTGCCGATTGTTGAATACTTATTGTTTTTAAGATGTTCTTTAAATCGTGTTTTTATATTTCGTGAAGTTAAACCTAAGTATTGGTAATTGCAGTCATTATATTTTAATTTGTATATCCCAGTTTTTTCAAGGGTGTTATGTTTTGGTGTGCTATTGTTTAATATATTATTTATTGTTGATTGAGATTTGGATTTTAATGTTATATTATATACATATATTTGTGATGTGTTTTAAATTATTGTAAATTTCTGTATAATATGGAATTGAAATGTAATGTTCGTTTTGTTGTTTTGTATGTTTATATATTCTATTGTGTACTATATGTTTTTGTTTAATATTATTGTAGCAATTTGTTATATCTATTATTGAATATTTATTGTTTGAACCTATATTAAATGTTGTATTGTATTTTTTGTTGAAATTTGTATTTGATAATGCGGTATTAAGTAAACGGTGGAATATGAAAATGAATAAGGCTTGTTTTATTTTTGGGTTATGGTAACAGTGTTTTGGTATAATTATATCTGTCGTGGTTTCTTTTCTGTAAATTTAAAAATTCTATACTATTTGTGTTATAATTTGTTAAAGTCAGATCTATAAATTAAGTTTTTAGTTTAATTTTATTTCTAAAGTGTATTTAAATTTTGAAAAAGTGTTTATTTTATTACAAAAATTTGACCGTCTTGGAGGCTACCAGACTAGAATACTAAAATGTCATCTACGTATCATTTCCAGAATATTATGTGTTTACATAATGGTTCATTCATGATTTTATTTTCTAAATTATCAATGAAAATATTTGCTAGGAGTCCACTAATGGGGCTTCCCATTGGTAGATAATCCTTTAGTTTACTTGTTTTATTATCGTAAATGAAAATTTTTTGTTTAGTTGTAATTTAGTAAAATTTTAAAATATTTTCTAAATCCGTTTTATCTGAATTATATTGTTCTGTGAAGTTTATGTTGTTATTTACTAATTGTTTTAAAAATTCTAAAGATTCATAAACTGGAATATTAGTGTAAAAATTTACTGTGTTTAAAGGGATCATGATATTTTTTTTATGTTTAGTTTGTAAAGTAATATTAAGTTCTGTTATTAGTTGAGTTGAATTTTTGATTGAATGTCTAGAATTTAATTGAGATCTGTTTATGATTATTTCATTGAGGGATTTGGTTAAAAGGTGTGTTGGTGAGGTAGTAGATGAAGTGATGTGTCTTATCGATTTTTCGGGTTTATGAATCATAATTAATGTTGAAATTACCTAGTTGTTCTTGTCGAAGCTTTTACTAATAATTAACTGATCCTCGGGTAAATCTGGTAAAAGGGGTTCAATAATACAATCCAAATTTTTATTGCCTTTTTGACATTTACTAAATCTTTTTACTCTGCCTGCTTTCATAATAATAATATATTAACAACAACAATTTTTTTCTGTCTGTCAAAACGAAAAAGCCTTCTTAATTTCCGTTACATTAGAGTTAAAACAAATAACAGAAACATGTGAACTAGAAAAGTTATAGCTAATTTTCTACAATACAATATATTAATTAATAATTGAAAGTAGATTATAATTTTAATTTGATTGAAAAATTATAGGTTTTGTAATTATCCTACCACAACGTGTTCTGTACAAATTTATATTATCATTCTCGGTGTTTCCTCTTTCGATTCTCTCTGATTTTCCCTTTTCTGCATTTCCTTCTACGACCTCTAGGGGGTAAAGACGTTGCACTGGACGTAGAAGAATTCCTTTCGCTGTTTTCACTTTCGCCACTCTTATCTGTCCATCTCTTCTTGGGAAAATTTTTATGATAATACCTATCAGCCACGTTACTCGTTTCTGAATATCATTTCCAATTAGAACTGCGTCTCCTATTTTTAGATTAATATTCCTTGTTTCTATTCTACGCTGCATCAAGTAACCTATATATTTCTTATTGAAACGTTCGTGAAGTGTCCGCATCAACTGTAAGAGGTCTATCGTTCACAACAGCTTCCACCTCACATAAAATAGTCATCATTTCTTCTTGATCTAAAACTCTTTTTCCCAGAATCCTAACCAAAAATTCTTTAACACTTCTCACCAGGCGCTTCCACCAGCCACATCACCATGGAGCTGAAGGGGGGGTTAAAAATCCACTGGATTTCCCTTTTTTCTCCGTCGTCCTTAACCTTGTTCCAGTCTACATCCTTTAAGAGTCGTGAGGCTCCAATAAAATTAGAACCATTGTCTGTGTATACAATAGCTGGCCTACCTCTATGCGCAATAAATCGGCGAAAACTCAACAAAAAACATTCTATGCTAAGACTATCTACCAGTTCTAGGTGAATGGCTCTATACAAGGCACAGGTGTACCAGGCAATCCTAGCTTTCTTTCCAGTTTTTAAATAAAGAGAGCCAGCGTAATCAATTCCCACTATCTCAAAAGGTAAACCATCTCGTATTCTGTTTTCCGGTAAAGGTGCGCAAGGTGGATCAGGTGACTTTAACTTATATCGCTTGCATACCACGCAATGTCTAATTACTTTTTCTACGACCCGTCGACCACCGGTAATCCAGACCTATTCAAGTAAAATTCCCATTAAGTATTGAACTCCTGCATGATGATTAAGAAGATGATATTTCCTTATCATCAATTCTGTCAAGTAATGTTTACCGGGTAGCACAATAGGTTGTCTAAAATCTTCCTCACAGTGTCCATGAGTAAGTTTAGTTCTGACTTTTAACAATCCTCTTTCGTCCTTGATTACATCAACAGAGATCTTTTCTTGGTTCGTTTCATATTGAATGTAGAGAAAAAGATTATCTTCTGCTGCTTTTATTTCTAGTAGTGACAGATCGCCTGTTGTTTTACCATTTTTTTTTGACATTAATGTAAAACCTCTGAATCAACTAATGTTGAAAGTGCTAATTTATTTACTTCTCTCTTAATTTCTTTTTCGTTTTCTTTTCCTTTCCAAGTAGGCCAAAATATGGGATCCATCTTCAACTACATAGGACATGTCCACCAGTTTGAAATGAGTAAAGACTTAAACTTGCATCCTCTTGAAGGTAAGTCGGCGGGATTCTTAACACCAGGGACATGTTTCCAATCATCAGGTTCACTTTGTTCTAAGATTTTTTTAATCTATTTGCAACAAAAGTTTCCCACTGATCATTTCTTCGGATCCATGCTCTAGCTGTACTAGAATCTGTCCAGTACACGAACTTGATATTATTCCATCCTAAAGCGTGTTTGATCGTTCTCGCTAAGCGAGTGGCTATCTCACACACAATCAACTCTAACCTATTTATTGTCACTTTTTCAATAGGAGCAATTCTAGATTTAGCAATGATAAAAGATAGTTGGATTTCTTCTTCACCCTCTTTTCGGAGATATGCTACTGCTGCATATCCATACTCACAGGCATCACAAAAAATATGAACAGAATCATGTTCACTTGGAACTCCCATGTGTTTCTTCAGTTGGCAATATGTGGCCAGAGGTAACTCTTTATTCCACTTTTCAAATTCTCTTTTGATTTCTTGAATCACTAGGTCGTTCCATCCATGTTTCAATTCCCAACATTGCTGCATCATTGTCTTCGCTAATAATAATACAGGAGCCATGATACCTAAAGGATCGTAAAGGCGAGCAATTGCTGATAATATATCCCTCTTTGTGATGATGCCTTTACTAAAAGGGGTTAAAGAGTGTTGTTCCTCCTTTTTTGACAACACAAAATATGGTACCTTGTTCTCAATTCCACTTCATACCCAGAAGATTGGACACAGGTGAACCAAATTCTTCGTTGACGTTTGATTCCCACATCCTCAAATCAAACTTGGCATTAGCCGAAGCCCCTATCGCTTTGTCTTTGAATTGAAGGTAATCTTTCTCACTAGAGAATGAAGCTACCACATTATCCACATAGGGTGACCGGAGAAATTTCTCGGCAAATGCAGATTCAGTTGTAGTTTTAACATGTTGTTCCAAAACTGCACCTTATAGAAAAAGGCTATAGTTCACCCCAAATACTACACGACACACTGTCGTTTATCGGTTTGCCTTCTTTATCTTCCTACCATAGAAACCTGAGAGAGATCCTGTCCTTATTATACCCGCTGTAGCAACTACAGGTTGCTCCCTGAATCTTAACAACAAATCTGGTATCATCTCCAATAGGTTTGGCCCTTTAACTAGACATGCATTGAGGCTAATCCCTGAATATCTCCACTTCGAACTTCCTTTGTACGAACATACCGACTCCGGAGACCCGATGCTGCACGAAGCGTCAAATACAGGACGTATCTTGGTCGTAGTGCTTTCTAGTTTTATTATCGGTCTATGTGGAAGATAGTGCATTAAACTCTTCACTTCTTCTGCAAAAGGAACTTCTTCAATAATTTCGAGGTCCTTCTAATCTTCAAAAATAGCATGATATTCCTTCAAATTGTTCTCTTTCACCAATTTCTTAGAGATTGACAGTAGTCTTTTCTCAGCAATTACCTTATTACTGGGTAATAGTGGGTGTCCATTTAACCATGGAAGTGCTACTTCGTATCTACCATCTTCCTTTCTGGAAACTGTACTTTTAAAATGTTTCACCGCTTCCTCATCCTGTTCTGCCCTGTTATTCTTTTCAGTTGCATCCCGTATTCCAATAGACTCTAGCTCCCGCAATGAAGCAGGACTAAGATAAGAACATTTACTAATGAAGTAACTGTAAAATCAGAGTTGTGTTTTTCCAACGATGACGTTTCTCCAGTCATAAACCATCCAAAGTACGTCTCAAATGCAGTAACTTCACATTTTAGTTGTAGAATCCTTCCTTTTAAGATACTACCCATGTAATTGCTCATATCTTGCTTCTCGTTGACAGGATGCTGCGCTAACTCGACTTTCTTCATGGCTTTTAGCTGAGAGTCATAGAACTCCGTAAAACTCTCCAACTCTGTATTCTTTTCTTCCGTTTTTACTGGTTGGTGTAGCTTCCAGCATAGTCGAATATCTTTTGGGACGTTCGACTCTAAAATCAAATAAATCCACAAATCTGGACTCAACTTATCTTGCTTGAGACTCTTCAAATTTCTGACAAAAGCTTTTCCTGTTTCCTAAATATTCTCGAATGTCTGTTTTTCTTTTGTATGATGATTGTTTGACTGCAAATATAATAATTCTCTTACGTACACCTGCACCAAAGTATCCTCGTCACCGTAACTGGATTTCAACACATTGATGACGGTATCATAGTTCTCCTCCATGACATTGTACTTGGACACTGCCTCGTGTACCTTACTTCCTATTATCAACGATTAAAGCAGGTAAGTAAACTTATCAATCTTTTTCAATTTTTGGTCCTCATGAATGGATTTGAACTGCGACCAGAACGGAAGCCAGTCTAGGATTTCACCCGAAGACTGTAGCATCTGAATTTTCAGAAGATAGAACTTACGATAATCCTAATCTTTACCATGTATAGACAATGAACTCTGAACTATGAATTCTGGTGTAATTTCTGCATCAAAACCAGCAATAACTTGAGCAATTTTCTCCTTATACTCGCCTGATTTAATTGCTTCATCCACAAACTGCACATTTGCTTCTTCTTCTTCATCTGTGGCTCCCTGCACCGCCACGTCAACCATAAGCACCATGATTCTTTCATCCAAATCAGCCATCTTTGCTTTATATTCCTGCAGAACCTTCGCTGACAAACTAACTTTGTCCAGCGGCTTCTGCTGTAGCAGTATGTTGCACTCGTTCACCATTCTTGATACTACGACTCTCACTGGAGTCTCTCGGCTTTTAGTTTCTTCAACTCATCCATCGTTTTCAAGTCATAGTAACCTCAGTTCAATAAAAGAGTGTGAATTAATTTGAACAAAAAAGTTCAGAAATAAACTAGTTGGCTTGCTTACCAAATATGATGCCCAATTTATACCCCGTCAGGCATACAACGACAGTATTCTGTATTATTATTCTTTTCGCATCAGCTGCAACAGCTATAATTCACTCTACTGTCAGTACTATCTTTTCAATAATGAGCACGAATCTTTTTGCTATCGCTCTCAAGTGAAACGATCTCCCAATGGCTGATCACAATTATTTCTTCATCTTCTGATGACCACGCTATGTTCTCCTCATGGGCCACCAGATGTTGAAATTACTTAGATGTTCTTGTCGAAGCTTTTACTAATAATTAACTGCTCCTCGCGTTAATCTGGTAAAAGGGGTTCAATAATACAGTCCAAATTTCTTTCAATCAGTTTTTATTGCCTTTTTGACATTTACTATTTTTTTTTTACACTGCCTGCTTTCATAATAATATATCAACAACAACAATTTTTTTTCTGTCTGTCAAAACGAAAAGGCCTTCTTAATTTCCGTTACATTACAGTTAAAAAAAATGACAAAAACATGTGAAAACAATAAAATCAGTTTAATAATAATTAATCAGCACTACTTATAACAATAAACTATAGAGTGTGGGCGTGGTGGGATTTTTTTCCATAATGTTATGGGGTTTCATATACATTATTTATCATGTTTAATGTTAATTGCCCGTAAATACATAACCTACAAAAATAATATGTTCAACAATAGTATTTATTCTGCTAAAATAAAATATTAAATAATGTACTTTTTCAGCTCTGTCTGAAGATGAATGTATAACATTGGAAATCGATCGCACAATGTATTTAATAAATAATTAAATATTAAAACTCAGTTTGATACACCACATTTACTTCATCCAATACAATGCAAACTGAACTATAATTTGAAGCGCCCAACAGATGCACAAAAAGCTCCTCTCACTTACGTGCGCTAAATTTGAATAGAACCATACTATTGATAATCCGTTTTTACACAACTGCAAGAATACGAGTACATTTAGTTTGCGAATTATTCTATAAAAAGCAGACTTTAATATTCCTACATTCATTTATGTTAATTTGATTAAAATTATTGAACCTGAGAATAGAGTTTTGTTACACAATGGAAGTCTTTTTAAAACGTCCAAATTTTTTTAACTTTGGTTCAATTGTGGCCTATTGAAACAAAATGGTTTTGGTTTTATAACGCATATTGTTATGTATTCGTATTTTTGTACATGTTAACCTTTATTTCTTAATAAATAGATTTCTGTTTACGATTTCATGATTTTGACCTAGTAGAATCGGCCATCACATTTACTCTGGGGGCGGTTTATTTTACTAAATTACTGTTTTTAAAAAAGACAAATTATCACAACTTTTAAAACTAGTAAAAGAGCCAATATTCGTTCTATATGAAGAGGATCAAGAAAAATATATGAAAAAATTGGCAAAATTCATAAATAAATACTACAATATGATTTTCTCTATGGCTGTAATGCAGTGCCGGATTACCCATTAGGCAGAGTAGGCAATTGCCTACGGGCCCCGTGTCTTTTAGGGGCCCCGCGCTCCTCTATATTGGATTAAAATAATATTGATTTGATTTTGAAATCGATGTAAGATGCAAAAAAAAATTGAAAATGAACTAAATTTATTATTTTATTATTAACTAAAGTCTAGATTTTTTTAACTCATACAGTACTCCGAAATGCGGTAGCTTTTGCCTTTGTATAAATTGTGCCGTTCCCTTAATTAACGAAATTTCCCAGAATCGACGTATTATGTAGAGAATAGCAGATGTGATCATGATAATAAAGTATTAAATAGGCGGCCACCAACAAAGATATCGGTTAGTATTTAGTAGAATTAAATAATAGACATTTCATTCTCCGTGAATCATTATTTCTCCCGTCAGAGAAACCTGTAGAATGATTTTGTGTGATAGCGAATTTGAGTTTTACTTGGGTAATATAGTTTTGAATTTATGTCGTTCTGTCGTTCCTTACTATTGTCACAGCTACTGCTTACACTGTAGTGTATGCATATAAAACCTAAATATAGGTATGTATATTAGTATGTTTTATATTGTCATTTTTGTTGTTGAGAAGAAGTTAGCGCTTGGTGCGCAAATAACAGTATTTGCCTCGAGCGCAAAATTGCCTAGGCACGGCCCTGCTTATCTTAATATTACTGATACTCTCCAAATATTTCTTATTATTTTTTGAATATCTTATTTAAAAGTGTAAAGTACACATTTTCTTTCATACTTTTATATTCCACTAATGAGTATAGGTATATTCTATTAATTTTTTAACAGTATGTTATTTTTTTGTATATTATTTTATTAAAATTGTTGGGTAGTAAAATCATAAACTTATTAGGGGAGGGGGCCCCGAGATTCCGATTGCCTAAGGGCCTCCACATAGTTTAATCCGGCACTGCTGTAATGAGATGTTCTATCTTTATTTTGGGATTATTTTCTTCTCTACAGAACATCACAAACTTCCTTATAACAGTTGGTTTCCAATTGATATAAAAAAAACAGCACTGTAAACTGGGCAATCGCTGTTACATTTCAAATTAGTCAACTCGTATATTGTAATGCTTGTGACATCCACTTAGATGTAACACCATGTATATTTGTGAACATATGTTGTGTTCAATTTCAAATACTGAAAGATTTGTTAGAAAATGCTATTAAGAGGGCCGAAAAATATTGCGAACAAATAGTTTCAGTAATTTCTATATCTTGTTTTGATTTATACCGGTGTGTCGAAAAATACTAATAAACCGCCAGAAATTATAAAAGAGGGATATAGGGCATTTAAAAATAAATTATTATTCTTTGGTACTAAGGCAGTAACACGCACCCATGCATATCACCTACTCTGGCGTTTCATATACATAATTCACTATTTCTAACATATAACACTACCCGAGATTACACACGGCTAACTATTATATATGTATATATATATATATATATATATATATATATATATATATATATATGTATACAGGGTGTAAATGAAACTAGAGAACGCGATTTTTCTTGGAAGTTATAAGACATACAAAGAAATCTTTCAAATAAAATTGTTAGTGTTTTTAGTAAGCTACATAAATTAATGTAATGTACCTTCTTAAGTTCATAGAATTCGAGATATTGAAGAAAATATTAAAATAGTTTTACTCGAAATTAAAGCTGGCTATGAAAACAAAATTATTGAATAACGACACATTTTAATTTACAAATGTACATCAAATTCTTCACATTCTCGTTAATTGAGTATTCTTCCAGTTTGACAACAAATAATAGTCTAAGTTATCAATCTTTTTTACAAACTTATAACAATAAACTAATACAAATGTCAAATTTTGTTTCCATAGCCAGCAATATTCTCCTGTAAAATTATTTTAATATTTTCTTCAATATCTCGAATACTATTAAGTTTAGAAGGTATAACTTATAGAACTTTTTTAAAGCAAAAATTATTTCGTACTAAATAGTATGAAAATATACAGGGAGTACCATTTAAAAAAAAGTCACAAATAGGTATATCCCCGAAAATTAAAATATATTTTTTCTGATTTACATTAATTTATGTAGCCTTACTAAAAACACTAACAATTTTATTTGAAATATTTTTTTGTATCTCTTATAACTTTCGAGAAAAATCGCGGTCCCTAGTTTCATTTACACCCTGTATAAGTCAAATAGTATCTAATCAATTGGTAGAAAATATTGTAAAACGGGTTAATAAAATTCCTTCCATGTTCATTAAATCACAGTTGAAAACATCTCTCCAAAACTGTTGCTGAGAGAACATCGCTCCAAAAATTTCATCGAGAAAACATCTCTTCCACAAATGACACCGAGAGAATATCTCTCCAAAACTTTTGCTGAAAGAATATCGCTTCGAGAAATTTCACCGAGAGAACATCTCTTCTACAAATGAAACCGAGAGAACATCTCTCTAATACTTTTGCTGAGAGAACATCATTTCGACAATTTCACCGAGAGAATATCTTCCACAAATGACACCGAAAAAATATCTCTCCAAAACTTTTGATGAGAGAACATCGCTTCGACAAATGGCACCAACAGAACATTTTTCATCATATATGTTTATTTTAAATGAATAAATAAATAATAAATATAATGATAACAAATGTATATCTTTTATTTGAAATTAAAATATCCAGTAGTAATAAATGAACAAATGAAAATTGACAGCTGCAATTTGACGTTTATGTGACATATATAAAATTTAATGATCAAGTAGGCTTAGAGTAACTCTACCCCGAGAACATCAGATGGCAGCAGTTCCGTGCTGCACACTTGATCCATTGGGGTACGCTTCTCGTTATGTTAATGTTTTGTTGATTTAACTTTTATTTACAACAGCTAAAAAACATGGAATTAAATTTGGTTGACATTTAAATGTCTGTACTCATCTGTTAACATTGTCAATGTCGTATGATTTTCAAAGGCTGTTTAGTGTTTACATATGTACATTGTTGTGAAAATGTAACCGGGGTAATTTGCCAAATGTACATTATTCTATGATAAATGATTTTTATTGAATGATTTCAAATCCTCAAAGTTTCCTACGTGACGTCACATATCTCCTCTCCAAAACTTTATTATTGTTTTTCTCCGGAATTATCAATAGTAGAGCGATTTAAAAAAATACGAGTATTTTATTTTTTGTACAGAACCATAAAATCGAAGAAAAAAAATTAGGTCATATATCCTATTAAGGTGTACAAACAAAACATTTGATTATATCAACTAAAAAACTTGTAGTAACTTCCTCAAATGTAACAAAAATTACTTTCAAGTGAAGCACGTAATGTACTTTGTGGAATAATAACTGTTTTATTGAGAAGGTATGTCAGTAAATATTACAAATTCTTCTTCAAATTATTATAATTTATTTCCCAAAATTATCCATTCAAAAGGTTTGTTCGTTAAATGCAATAGTCTAAAACGAAGTAAAAATTACGAGTATATCGTGTTTGAAGGTCTCAGTGAGGGCTGACGAGCATTTGTTATTTTCACTGACAGCGGAGCTCTAGGGAATGCTCGGCGTAGCTGAGAATTCGCTAGTCATATAATATTTTGATAGTTTCACTATATATATTTCTATATATAGTTGGATTCATCTCAAGCATCGCAAAAACTTTGCTCACGGGTACAGGTCAAACCATTCATGTAATAATTTTAATATTATTTTATTAGATGTGGTTTAATGAGGACCAATGCCTTTTGGGTGTCCCATATTTTTACCGTGAATAGTTTTTGTGTAAAAAATCGAAAACTAAGCCAAAAAGGAAAACTGGAACAAACATGAAAAAAACATCCTAGGTGCCAGGTTTAAATTTAAAAAGAATTACTGTGCCATCCGTCATTTTTAACAATCCAATATGAAACTTTTAATTGATATATTTTGAAAATGAAAAGAGATATTGCAAAGGTAATTATATTTTTATACATTATAATAGTGAGCGAAATATATACAAATACACTGAATGTTAAGTGTTGTGCATTTAAAATATTTAATTTTATGACATGTGACGTTTATCATCCGTTGGTCTATAACCAAAAAATTCGTTACACAAGTTTTATATTTTCAAAGAGAAATATACAGAAATATAAAGTAAACTTTGTTTAAAGGAATTTGTACAATACACTTTGTAATGTAAGTATATCATTTTAAATTTGTTTCGCTGTATTTAAATATGTATTTTCATTTCAGGTACAATTTTTAATTGGTTACCCAAACAAGAGTACATTTATAGAAGAACAATAACATAAAATTACTGATAATAACACTACTGAAATGTAACTGATTATCATAAAAGTGATGTACATAATAGTTTACGGCAAACCTTATTTACAATATTTAAATTTTCATGACATATGACGTTCGTCAAAACGTCAGTTATAATCGAGCAATCATAATGCAAGTCTTGTATTAGCTTGGATAAATATATAGTAAAATTAGTTTAAAAGTAAAATTACACCACATTTTATAATGTAAGTATGTAATTTTATATTTTCTTGAATGTATTTAAATATGTGTTTTTATTTAATCAAAACAAGAATATATTCATAGAAAAGAATAACATAATATTACGGATAATAACACTATTGACAAAAATTTAATTATGGAAATCAAACAAGGCGCGTCGTATTCAGTCATAAACACATTTATTTAAAAATACTGACAAACCTTTCCTTCATACCCCCTATTTTCAATTATGTATCTGGATTATATTAAACTGTAAGTAACTGCATTTTATACATTCTTTATGTATTCTTTCATAAATTTCAGATGAAAGTAGTTGATTACAACAATGATTAGATTTTTTTGAAATTTCTATTGTATTTTGTTATGGAATGAGATGATTTTTTAAATGAAAACGTATACAAAAACAAAGTATCTATCCAATTATTCAATTATCATTGATATTTCAAACAATAAACACTTTCTCCCAGGTGAATGGATTGCATGAAAATTCATATTTTTACTACGAAATAATGCAAAAAAAGGTTTGAAAATTGTTGGATATTAGTTTAAGGTACGATATAAATGTTATTAAGTACATTTTTAATTTTTATCACTTACAGATGTCATATTAGGTTACTGGTTCAGAGTGTAATCAAATGAAATTAAAAGAAGCTATTTTTATCATAAATAATGCTATAAAAAGAGTAAATATAATATATTCTTTCATATACAACCATAAAGTTTTTAAGTAATGGATTATTTATGCCAAAATTTGTGATGATGAAAGTTGCGAGCAAGGTTTGCAATTCGTACAGTTAGTTTTAGTTATTATTCTCTAATTATAAACATATTTCATTTTACTATATATATTATTATACTTTTATATTCATTGGAGAGTAAATAAAAATTACTTTATGAACATTATTATTTCATATATTTTACTTATTTTATTCTATTCAAATTTGTCAATCTGACATCTAAAATTCATTTTCATAAATGAAGTGTACCTATTAAAATGATAAGATATATTTGAAAGAGATTTATTTAGAAACCAAAGATATTCAACATTTAAAAATGAGCCTTTAGATTCCCGAAAATTTAAAAGAAAACGGCCGGCTTTGATAGCTGCTCTTTTTGTAAAAATTTTGGGACCCTAAAATCCCATTGTTAATTGTTAAGGTATATTTATAATATTTTTATTAAAAAAAATATTGTGTTCTACTTAAATTTATTAACAAGTTTCATTGAATTTAAAAATTTACACTTAATGGTCACATTCAGTAATCCGACTGTATAACACATGTTTGAACGCATCCAAAATAAAGTTGTCAAATTATCTTGTCATTCTGAAAGTAGAAATCAAAAAATAAAACCGTATTAAAAATTTCATACAATAGACAAATTCGCAATAATTCTATATATTCTGCAATCAACTCTTTCATTGTACATGTACATATGTACCAATAGAATTAGACTGGTACAGAGAAAATATGACAATGATTATTATAATGAAAATGTTGTTGATAAGAATCAATGGCTACAATTTTTATTGTAATCAAGCTATGTGTTATGGCTTGGAAACCGAAAGTGAAGCGAGATCAGTATTTCAAATTTCAACTAATATTTCATACATGAAAATGGACTTGTTATGTTGTAATATTATCTAACCAACCATACTTAACATGAAAATAGTAACTTTAAAGTCAAGAAGTCCGACAAATATTACACAAAAGTCCACTTTTCAAAGCACATGCTTTATATTACCGTTTGCCATTTCATTATTCGTAGAGAGAGATAAGAAGTTTCTATCTACATTTATTCCAAAGATTCAAGACTTTATTTTTAATATTTTACACAGATTGTTCTAAATAAGATTTAATTGTACATTTATGTTACCAACGCATATTTACATATATTATTATATTTATTTCATAACATAATTTTCAATAATAAATATTATAAGAGCCCTTTGTATTTACTCTCGAGATTCAGGTTTTTTTCTTTTCACATCATACTTGCGATTTGGAAATAAATATGACAACACTATCACTACCAGTTAATATAATAATAATATTTTAATTCATATACATATGAAATTAAATATAAAAATATTAAATTAATTTAATAATTATATCGAATCCTTCATTAGCAGATGCAATAAAATTCTTAATTAGTGCCATCTATGTGATTTTTTTAAAATTATTGATTTTCTCAGATGTACACAGAAACAAATTTTACAAATACTGGTTTAAACGGTATTGTTAAACCTATCAAAATTATGTGTATAAAGGTGTAAGATAATATTATTCAGAATTCAATGATACAATATTATCATAACCTAACATAACGATTCTTTTGAGAAAAATGCATCTGAAGTTTTATATTACTTTGATTAAAATATGACAATAACAACAGTGCCATGACGAAAAAAACAAAATACAAGTCATTATTTAACTTGGAATTAAAGTGCCTTAAAATAAATATGTGAATAAAAGTACAAGGAATGAAACAAATTTTTATTTTAATATTTCATTATTTTTTAAATTTTATTTTAATTTCATTTGACAGTTCTGATCACTTAACAAAACCAAGTATTCAAAAAATTGCGAATACTTTCTCTTCTGATATATTTAGAGCAAAACTACAAAAGTACAAAGTTGTTCATATTTCAACTCTACATCGGATAAAATCATAACCGATGGAACCGCACGTCTATTGTATGAAATATATTAAATATAATATGTACCTTTTTCGGCAAAAATTAGACAGTTACGGAAATAAAAAAAATTCTATCTGAGAGTTTATTATTGTTATTATGTCATTCTAGTTAATGTTATATTTGTTATTAATTATTAATTTTATAAAATTCTAAA
The DNA here is from genome assembly GCA_035578165.1 of Stenolophus ochropezus. Lineage (NCBI taxonomy): Eukaryota > Metazoa > Arthropoda > Insecta > Coleoptera > Carabidae > Stenolophus > Stenolophus ochropezus. Next base: position 17,821,461 of record JAQOWZ010000015.1, on the reverse strand, counting down.
ATTATTTTAAAAATGAATGTTTTCTGGCTTGTATAAATGACAAATATATTTTACATCGACCGGTTTTTGTTTTTCAAATAATTGTTAGAAATATGTCATGTTTGGTATCAAATCAAAGGTCTCGTTGTGGGCTAGCATGCAGAAATGACAAAAATGTTCCATGTTAATCGACTGTTGTTTTATGCAAAAAGTTGTCAGAAGTATGTCGTGTTTGGTATCAAATAAAAAGTTTTCGTGTGGGCTGAGGTACATAATTGACAAAAATGTTTCATATTGACCGGCATTTATTTCTTGCAAAAATTTCTCAAAAGTATGTCGAGTTTGGTGTCAAATGAAAGGTCTCGTTGAGGGCTAGCTTGCAGAATTGACAAAAATGTTCCATTCCGATCGGCTTTTGTTTTCTGCAAAAAAGTTCTCAATGGTATGTCGGGTTTGGTTTTAAATGAAACGTCTTGTTGAGGGCTAGCGTGCAGAATTGACAAAAATGTGCTATGTCGATCAATTTTTGTTTTTTACAAAAAGTTGTCAGAAAGTGTGTGGTGTTTAGTATTAAATGAAAGGTTTCAATGAGGACTGGTGTGCAAAATTAACGAAAATGGTCAATGTCGATCGGCTTTTATTTTTTGCAAAATGTTGTCATAAATGCACAGTCTTTAGTATCAAATGAAAAGTCTCGGTGTGGGCTAGCGTGCAGATATGATAAAAATGTTTCATATTGATCGACTTTTGTTTAATGCAGAAAGTTGTCAGAAGTATGTCGTGTTTGGTATCGAATGAAAGGTCTCGGTGAGAGTTGGGGTACATAAATGACAAAAATGTTTCATGCCGACCGGCATTTGTTTTCTGCAAAAAATTATTGGAAGTATATCGTGTTTGCAATCTAATGAAAGGTCTTGGTGAGACCTGACGTGCAAATATGTAATAATTGTTTCATGTCGATCGGCATTTGTTTCTTGCACTGACAGCGGAGCTCTAGGGAATGCTCGGCGTAGCCGAGAATTCGCTAGTCATATACTATTTTGGTAGATTCACTATATATCTATATTTGGATTCATCTCGAGCATCGCAAAAATTTTGCTCACGGGTACAGGTCAAACCATTCATGGAATAATTTTAATATTATTTTATTAGATGTGGTTTATTGAGGACCAATCGCTTTTGGGTGTCTCATATTTTTACCGTGCATAGTTTTTGTGTAAAAAATCGAAAACTAACCGAAAAAGGAAAACTGGAACAAAACTGAAAAAAATATCCTAGATGCCAGGTTTAAATTTAAAAAGAATTACTGTGCCATCCGTCATTTTTGACAATTCAATATGAAACTTTTAATTGATTTATTTTGAAAATGAAAAGAGATATTGTAAAGGTAATTATGTTTTTACACATTATAATAGTGAGCGAAATATATACAAATACACTGAATGTTAAGTGTGGTGTGTTTTAAATATTTAATTTTATGACATTTGACGTTTGGTCAGTCAATCAAAAAATGAGTTGGAGACAACTAAGTGAAAAATGTCATATTTACTAAAATGTATAATGAAATATTGTACGAAATTTAATAAGAAATCATCTCTAATACAGGTACTTTTATATAGAATATAAATATTTATATATTATTAGTTAAATATTTTATTTTTTAGATGAGACTATAACCTTCACGTACTCAGATACTCTAATATGGAATTTTTTATAAACTCACACAATCTATTGGGCAATAATTATAAAAATAAGTAATAGTAAAACTAAAGAATATTCCAGAATGGATTATTTAATCAAGAAAACTGCATTTCAAAATTGATTTATACTCTGACGTTTAAAAAACTATATTTGATTACTATTCAAACACTTCCAAAGGTAAATTCATACTGTACAGAATTCTTCCCTTATATATAAATACTTTTTAAATCTAATTTATACATATTTTAGATAGTTAGACTATAGATTTTGTCTGATTACGTGGAAAAACTGACAAGCCTTTATTTCATACAGTTTTGGAGGAAATTGTTTAACAATTTAATGTACAATAATTACTATATAAATAAATGATGTATCTGGACTTTAATAAACTTTTGTTAATTGCAATTTACTCTTTCTTTACGCATTTTGTAACATTTCTGATGAAAACATTTGATTACAATAGAAATTACATTTTTCAAAATTCTGTAGTATTTTATAATGAAATGAGATGATTTCTCAGATGTAAACGTTTACATAAACAAAGTATTTATCCATTTATCCATTTGTAACTGATGTATGAAATAATAAACACCTTTTCAAACCAAATATTCACCGAGTAGTTCGTCTGATTATCAGCTGATGGCATCTGCTCTTAGTCGAACTTGTATGTGATTGTACTGCACGAAAATTCATGTTTTCATTAAGAAATAATGCAAAAGAACGTATAAAAATTGGTCACTTTATCTACAACTAACAGGCATATAAATTTTCAGTTATGTGTGAGTAGTTCATATATGCCTCAACAGATGGCGCTAGAGTAGCACTTAAATTTCAAAATAACTTCAAATTGTATTTATTATACTTTTATAATCATTTAAATTGATATTTATAATAAAAAATAAATTATTAATAACAATAACAATAGTTGTAGATAAATACATATATAATTCAGCTTCATAAATATATAAATGAACATAGCAACAGAAAGCATCAATATAATCTTGTTTTTTTTGGCAATATAAAAATGTATCAGTTTATAAATTTTGGTATGTTATTTCACATTATTTATATTTATAAAATAGATAATTATTTTCAAAATAATACATTTTTATATATTCTTTAACTAACTTCATACTTATTGTGTCAAGTTATGACATTTAAGTTCTGTCAAACTGAATGTATTGTATGAAAACAAAAATATTGTTAAGATATAATAAAAATACATAAAATTGGGTTAAACGTATTATTTAAATCTTTTCTACTTATGTATTTTGATGATTAAACTATTGTATCTCAAAATCTCTAAGCGCGGGAAATTTAAAATCTCTATAATTTCATTTATTTATCAACATGTATTTTTATTTATTTCCTAAACGGTCTCGCGTGCCGCTTTGAACGTGTTATAAATAAATAATATACATTACAACAAATGTTTCTAAGTCTAACACATAGTAGCACCCCCCGTAGAAGGGTGTGAAAAAAATTCATCAATTTCCAAAGTTGGAATATTAAATATATGATATTATTTGATAAGTTATGTGTGAGTAGTTCATATACAGGGTGTTCCATTTAAGCGTGCCACCATTTCTATCTCGAGAACTATAAGAGCTACGAGGTTGGTTAAATTAGCAAAGAACCACCATTTTACAAGACTAATACAAAGAGCAAAAATAGCTATTTTTAGTACAAGTGAGCAAAATATGTCTTTTTTTCACGGGCTCAGAAATTGGCCACAAGAGCGAAGCGAGTGTGCCAACTGGACAAGTGAGAAAAAGACATGCTCACGTGTGCTAAACATAATTTTTTCCACAATCTTAAAATAAAATTTATAAAAAAAAACAAAACATTGTACTTTTTTATTTAATAATGAAAATCTCAACAGTACAATTATGTTTATAAATTATAATTAAATATAATGTAATTTAATGTAAAATGTATTATAATGTCTGTAATCCCATGAAAACATTGTGCTCAGAGTAAGTGTATTTTGCTCACTAATGTTATTTACTTTGCTTACTTGTGAAGAAATTTATTTACTTTGCTCACTTGTGATTCAATATGCTACTTTGCTCACTGTTTTAAGTTGAATAATGATGTATTTTGCTAACGATTTTGGAAAAAACTTTTTTTTGACCTGTGGTTCTCAAAATACGGGACACAACTTTCTCTTTTTAGATGGGAACATATGTTTATTTTTAGGTTATTCGATAGAGCATTTTTTTCTGAATTCAGCGATATAAACATCATATACTATTTTGGTAGATTCACTATCTATATATATTTGGATTCATCTCGACGATCACCGATCCTGTGTCCAGCTTAAACTCCTGGTCCATTTAAGTAATTGCTGTAATTTTTTTCTCAAGTTGTAGTGTCTATTGTACCGGAGTGCCTTTTGGGGGTCTCATATTTTTACTGTGAGTGGTTTTTGTTTAAAAAAATAAAAACTGAGTAAAATTGGTACATTGAAACAATGGATCCCAGAGGCCATGTCAAATGTGAGAAGAATCACGGTTGTCATACGTCAAATTTGACAATTCAATATGAAACTTTTATTTGATTTTTTTGGAAAATGTGAAGAGATATTATGAGTTGAATTATGTTTTCATATATTATAATAGTGAGCGAAATATATACAAATATACTGAATGTTAAATGTGGTGTATTTAAAATATTTCTTTTTTGACATTTCACGTTTTTCATACGTTAGAGCCGTCAAAAATTCGTGGTACAAGTTTTATATTTTCAAAGACAAATATACAGAAATAAAAGTAATCTATGTTTAAAAGAATATGTACAATACACTTTGTGATGTAAGTATATCATTTTAAATTTGTTTCACTGTATTTAAATATGTATTTTCATTTCAGTTATAATTTTTAATTGGTTACCCAAACAAGAGTACATTTATAGAAGAGAAATAACATAAAATTACTGACAATAACACTACTGAAGTGTAACTGATTATCATAAAAGTGCATTGTACATAATAATTTACGGCAAACCTTATTTACAATATAATCAAACAATCATAATGCAAGTCTTGTATTTGCTTGGAGAAATATATAGTAAAATTAGTTTAAAAGTAAAATTACACTACTTTCTGTAATGTAAGTATGTAATTTTGTATATTCTTGGCTGTATTTAGATATGTGTTTTCATTTCAGTTATAGTTTTTAATTGGTTAAGATATCCAAACAAGAATATATTTATAGAAAAGAAATAAGATAATATTACGGATAATAATACTATTGACAAAAAAATAAATTCTGGAAATCAATCAAACCGCGTCGTATTCAGTCATAAACACATTTATTTAAAAATACTGACAAACCTTTCCTTCATACCCACTTGGAAGAAATGTTTAATAATTTATTGTACAATAATTATTTTAAATTATGTATCTGGATTATAATAAACTGTAAGTAACTGCATTTTATACATTCTTTATGTATTCTTTCATCAAATTTCAGATGAAAATAGTTGATTACAACAAAGATTTGATTTTTAAAAATTCTATTGAATTTTGTTATGGAATGAAATGATTTGTTAGATAAAAACGTTTATATATTAATAGTTAAATATTTTATTTTTTAGATGAGACTATAACCTACACGTACTCAGATACTCTAACATGGAATTTTTTATAAACTCAAACAATCTATTGGGCAATAATTATAAAAATAAGTAATAGTAAAACATATTCTTTATTAAATGCAAACTAAAGAATATTCCAGAATGGATTATTTAATCAAGAAAACTACATTTCAAAATTGATTTACAATTTGACGTTTAAAAAACTATATTTGATTACTATTGAAACACTTCCAAAGGTAAATTCATACTGTACAGTATTCTTCCCTTATATATAAATACTTTTAAATCTGATTTATACATATTTTAGATAGTTAGACTATAGAGTTTGTCTGATTACGTGGAAAAACTGACAAGCCTTTATTTCATACAGTTTTGGAGGAAATTGTTTAACAATTTAATGTACAATAATTAGTATATAAATAAATAATGTGTCTGGACTTTATTAGACTTTTTTTAATTGCAATTTACTATTTCTTTACGCATTTTTTAACATTTCTGAGGAAAACATTTGATTACAATAGAAATTACATTTTTCAAAATTCTGTAGTATTTTATAATGAAATGAGATGATTTCTCAGATGTAAACGTTTACATAAACAAAGTATCTATCCATTTATCCATTTGTAACTGATGTATGAAACAATAAACACCTTTTCAAACCAAATATTCACCGAGTAGTTCGTCTGATTATCAGCTGATGGCATCTGCTCTTAGTCGAACTTGTATGTGATTGTACTGCACGAAAATTCATGTTTTCATTAAGAAATAATGCAAAAGAACGTATAAAAATTGGTCACTTTATCTACAACTAACAGGTATATAAATTTTCAGTTATGTGTGAGTAGTTCATATATACCTCAACAGATGGCGCTAGAGCAGCACTTAAATTTCAAAATAACTTCAAATTGTATTTATTATACTTTTATAATCATTTAAATTGATATTTATAATAAAAAATAAATTAATAATAACAATAACAATAGTTGTAGATAAATACATATATAATTCAGCTTCATAAATATATAAATGAACATAGCAACAAAAAACATGGATATAATCTTGTTTTTTTTGGCAATATAAAAATGTATCAGTTTATAAATTTTGGTATGTTATTTCACATTATTTATATTTATAAAATAGATAATTATTTTCAAAATAATACATTTTTATATATTCTTTAACTAACTTCATACTTATTGTGTCAAGTTATGACATTTAAGTTCTGTCAAACTGAATGTATTGTATGAAAATACAAATATTGTTAAGATATAATAAAAATACATAAAATTGGGTTAAACGTATTATTTAAATATTTTCTTCTTATGTATTTTGATGATTAAACCGTTGTATCTCAAAAACCCTAAGCGCGGGAAATTTAAAATCTCTATAATTTCATTTATTTATCAACATGTATTTTTATTTATTTCCTAAACGGTCTCGCGTGCCGCTTTGAACGTGTTATAAATAAATAATATACATTACAACAAATGTTTCTAGGTCTAACACATAGTAGCACCCCCCCGTAGAAGGGTGTGAAAAAAATTCATCAATTTCCAAAGTTGGAATATTAAATATATGATATTATTTGATAAGTTATGTGTGAGTAGTTCATATACAGGGTGTTCCATTTAAGCGTGCCACCATTTCTATCTCGAGAACTATAAGAGCTACGAGGTTGGTTAAATTAGCAAAGAACCACCATTTTACAAGACTAATACAAAGAGCAAAAAAACTTTTTTTTGACCTGTGGTTCTCAAAATACGGGACACAACTTTCTCTTTTTAGATGGGAACATATGTTTATTTTTAGGTTATTCGATAGAGCATTTTTTTCTGAATTCAGCGATATAAACATCATATACTATTTTGATAGATTCATTATCTACTAGCGTGCAGAATTGAGAAAAATGTTATATTCCGATCGGTTTTGTTTTCTGCAAAAATTTCTGAAAAGTATGTCGAGTTTGGTCTCAAATGAAAGGTCTCGTTGAGGGCAAGCGTGCATAATTGACAAAAATGTTCCATTCCGATCAGCTTTTGTTTTCTGCAAGAAGTTCTCAAAAGTATGTCGAGTTTGGTATCAAACAAAACGTCTGGTTGAGGGCTAGCATGCAGAATTGACAAAAATGTGCCATGTCTATCGGCTTTTGTTTTTTGCAAAAAATTGTCAGAAGTATGTGGTGTTTGGTATCAAATGAAAAGGCTCGATAAGGGCTGGCGTGTAGAATTAACAAAAACGGTCAATGTTGATCGGCTTTTGTTTTATGTAAAAATTTCTCAAAGGTATGTCGAGTTCGGTCTTAAATGAAAGGTCTCGTTGAGGGCTAACGTGCAAAATTGACAAAAATGTTCCATGACGATCGGCTTTTGTTTTTCGCAAATAGTTGTCAGAAGTATGTGGTGTTTGATATCAAATGAAAAGGCTCGATAAGGGCTTGCGTGTAGAATTAACAAAATCGGTCAATGTTGATCGGCTTTTGTTTTTTGCAAAAATTTCTCAAAGGTATGTCGAGTTTGGTCTCAAATGAAAGGTCTCGTTGAAGACCAGCGTGCAGAATTGACAAAAATGTTCCATGTCGATCGGCTTTTGTTTTATGCAAAAAGTTATTAGAAGTATATCATGTTTGGAATCTAATAAAAGGTCTAATTGAGGGCTGACAAGCAGATATAAATTTTTTTTAATGTCGATCGGCATTTGTTTTTTTCAATGACAGCGGAGCTCTAGGGAATGCTCGGCGTAGCCGAGAATTCGCTAGTCATATACTATTTTGATAGATTCATTATCTACTAGCGTGCAGAATTGAGAAAAATGTTACATTCCGATCGGCTTTTGTTTTCTGCAAAAATTTCTCAAAAGTATGTCGAGTTTGGTCTCAAATGAAAGGTCTCGTTGAGGGCTAGCGTGCAGAATTGACAAAAATGTCCCATTCCGATCGGCTTTTGTTTTCTGCAAAAAGTTCTCAAAGTTATGTCGAGTTTGGACTCAAATGAAACGTCTTGTTGAGGGCTAGCGTGTAGAATTGACAAAAATGTTCCATGTTGACCGGCTTTTGTTTTTTGCAAAAAAATATTAGAAGTATATCGTGTTTGCAATCTAATGAAAGGTCTTAGTGAGGCCTGACGTGGAAATATGAAATAATTGTTTCATGTCGATCGGCATTTGTTTTTTGCACTGACAGCGGAGCTCTAGGGAATGCTCGGCGTAGCCGAGAATTCGCTAGTCATATACTATTTTGATAGATTCACTATATATCTATATTTGGATTCACCTCGAGCATCGCAAAAACTTTGCTCACGGGTACAGGTCAAACCATTCATGTAATAATTTTAATATTATTTTATTAGATGCGGTTTAATGAGGACCAATCGCTTTTGGGTATCCTATATTTTTACCGTGCATAGTTTTTGTGTAAAAAATCGAAAACTAAGCGAAGAAGGAAAACTGGAACAAAACTGAGAAAAATATCCTAGATGCCAGGTTTAAATTTAAAAAGAATTACTGTGCCATCCGTCATTATTGACAATTCAATATGAAACTTTTAATTGATTTATTTTGAAAATGAAAAGAGATATTGTAAAGGTAATTATATTTTTACACATTATATTAGTGAGCGAAATATATACAAATACACTGAATGTTAAGTGTTGTGTATTTAAAATATTTAATTTTATGACATTTGACGTTTGGTCAGTCAATCAAAAAATTCGTGGCACAAGTTTTATATTTTTAAAAAGAAATATACAGAAATATAAAGTAAACTATATTTAAAAGAATATGTACAATACACTTTGTGATGTAAGTATATCATTTTAAATTTATTTCGCTGTATTTAAATATGTATTTTCATTTCAGTTATAATTTTTAATTGGTTACCCAAACAAGAGTACATTTATAGAAGAGAAATAACATAAAATTACTGATAATAACACTACTGAAGTATAATTGATTATTATAAAAGTGCATTGTACATAATAATTTACGGCAAACCTTATTTACAATATAATCAAACAATCATAATGCAAGTCTGATATTTGCTTGGAGAAATATATAGTAAAATTAGTTTAGAAGTAAAACTACACTACATTTTGTAATGTAAGTATGTAATTTTATATATTTTCTTGGCTGTATTTAGATATGAGTTTTCATTTCAGTTATAGTGTTTCATTGGTTAAGAAAACCAAACAAGAATATATTTATAGAAAAGAAATAACATAATATTACGGATAATAACACTATTGACAAAAAAATAAATTCTGGAATTCAATCAAGGCGCGTCGTATTCAGTCATAAACACATTTATTTAAAAATGCTGACCACTTGGAAGAAATGTTTAATAATTTATTGTACAATAATTATTTTGAATTATGTATCTGGATTATAATAAAATGTAAGTAACTGCATTTTATACATTCTTTATGTATTCTTTCATCAAATTTCAGATAAAAGTAGTTGATTACAACAAAGATTTGATTTTTAAATATTCTATTGTATTTTGTTATGGAATGAATTGATTTTTTATGGAAAAAACGTTTATAAAAACAACGTATCTATCCAATTATTCATTTATCATTGATATTTCAAACACAGTACATTTAAAAAATCAACAGGCGGTATTTTTCACTAACGGTCAAGAAAAAAAAGCTGTTGAACGAGCAGCGAAAAAAAATACAACATTAACAGCTTGGTTCCTACTCAATGAAATAGACGTTAATGCCCGGCAATATGTTTACATGGAAATTCCTAAATATTATGTATTTGTTAATAATGCATGGAAAGCTAGACAACGTGAGACAAAGCCACGTATCGGCCGAATGATTTCCGTTAGCCCTAGAGATATTGAAAGATTTCATTTAAGATTAATTTTAGTGCATGCAAAAGGTGTCACAAGCTTCGAAGACTTGCGTACCGTCGACGGTAAATTATATAATACATATCAGGAAGCTGCCCGTGCATTAGGTCTTTTAGCTAATGATAAAGAGTGCGAAAATTGTTTAGACGAGGCTGTGTTGAGTAATTTTCCCAGACAATTGCGTGAATTATTTGCTTATTTAATTTGCTTCCATACGTCAACCAATGCCTTAAGCTTATGGGAAAAATTTAAACATTATTTAATGGAAGACTATTTATTACATAATTCTGAAAAAGTTGCACAAAGTAAATGTTTATTAAAAATACAGGAAATACTCGATATGCATAAATTCACCTTAAGTGATTTCGGTTTGCCCCAACCCGAAAATATTGATGATTTAGAAAATGAAACTAATTCTTTTGATGTAGCAGCCGAAAAATTAGAGGGAGAACAAAATGTAGCTTTATTTAACAGAGACCAAATAGAAATTTTAAATAACATATTAAATGCCGTAAATGACAATAATTGCACAAGTAGATATTTCTTTGTTGACGGTCCCGGGGGAACAGGGAAAACATTTCTGTATAACACATTGATAAGTATTTTAAGGGGCCAAAATCAAAAAGTTATAGCTGTAGCTTGGACGGGAATAGCAGCTACTCTGTTAAAAGGTGGTCAAACAGTTCACTCAGTATTCAAGTTACCAGTGCCTGTAAATGACGGATGTGTATGTAGAGTGAAATCAAATAGCAAAGCGGGTAAATTAATAAAAGAGGCAAGTGTAATAATCTGTGATGAGGTAACAATGATACTAAAACACGCACTCGATGCAATAAATTTATTATTACAAGATTTGATGGATAATAAAATACCATTTGGGGGAAAAGTTAGAGTTTTAGGTGGCGATTTCAGACAATGCTTGCCAATAGTCAATTACACAAACCATCGAACTGTAATAATTGAAACATGTGTTGTAAAAAGTCATTTATGGCCACTATTTACAAAATTTTCATTAAAACAAAATATGCGCGTAAATAAAGACGAAAAAGAATTTTCAGAATATTTATTGAAAATAGGCAACGGTGAAAATGAAATTGTCAAAATTCCTGCACATTGCGTTTCCGAAACATGTCTAGCAAATGAAATATTCGGTGAAGATGATATACAACCTGATGATATTTATAAATTTACAGATAGAGCCATTTTAGCACCAAAAAATGATGACACAATGATAATTAATGAACACGTGTTAAATAAAGTTGTAGGGTCATCTAGAGTATATTTAAGTGCTGATTCTTGTGAATGTGATGAGATAAACAAAATTAATTACCCCGCCGAATTATTGAATGGCCAAACACCAACCGGAATGCCTCCTCACAAATTAACACTAAAAATTGGAGCAATAGTTATGTTATTAAGAAATATGAATCCAAAGCGTGGTCTGTGTAATGGAACAAGGTTCATAATAAAAGACATGAAAACTAATTATTTAGATGTAGAAGTTCTAACAGGACAGAGTGCAGGTAGCCGGCTCTATTTACCACGTTTTGATTTAACTACCGAAACAGATTTACCATTCACCTTGAAACGAAGGCAATTCCCAATAAGATTAGCTTTTTCAATGACAATAAATAAATCCCAAGGCCAAACATTTAATTATGTTGGAATAAATTTAGAAAATCCAGTCTTTTCACATGGCCAATTGTATGTGGCAATGTCAAGAGTAAGAAGTTCAAACAATTTAAAGATGAAATTGCCAGATTCAAATATTATTAAAAATACAAAAGAAGCATTCACAAGGAATATAGTGTTTAAAGAAATTTTAAATTAAACAAGTTTAAATCATTTAAAACAAGTGACAAATTTTAAATAAGAATATGAAAAAAATATGTATAATATCTATATTGTATTAAAATTAATTTAAAAACTACCGAGCAAAATATTTAATGTTAAAAGTAAAAGATATTAAAATCATGTTAAAAAATACAACATATGTCCAATTACATTTTAATTAGTAAACTAATTATATAACAAAAAAATTTCATATACAAGTTTATAAAAATTAAATCATATTTTAAAAATCAAATATGAGAAAGCAATAAAGATCAATTTAAAGTATAAAATAAAAGTATGTAGATATATTCATAATAAATTTGAAACGTAAATTAAAAATATGTAATAATATAAAAAGGAGTAATATGAATTAAATATATAAATTTAAAATGTTATATTAAACAAGTAGAAATTAATGAATACAATTGACAAATTTTAAAGACTATGAACGAAATAGCAATAATATGTAAATTGTATTATAATTAAATTAAAAATTATTAAGTTAAATATACAATTTAAAATGAATATGAAAGAAAGAAATTTTTATAATATCTGAATTGTATTAAAATGAATTTAAAAACTACCGAGCAAAATATTTAATGTTAAAACAAAAAAAAGATATTAAAATCATGTTTAAAAATTCAACATATGTACAATTACATTTTAATCAGTAAACTAATTATATAACAAAAAAATGTCATATCATTTACATGTTTATAAAAATTAAATGATATATTAAAAATCAAATATGAGAAAAAAGCAATAAAGATCTATTTAAAGTATAAAATAAAAGTATGTAGAAACATTTATAATAAATTTGAAACGTAAATTAAAAAATATTTATGTAATAATATAAAAAGAAATAAAATGAATAAATTGAAACTATTAAATTAAACAAGTAGAAATCTTTAGAAACAATTGATAAGTTTTAAATATGATTATGAATCAAATAATTATAATATCTAAATTATATTATAAATAATTTAAAAACTATTAAACGAAATATTTATTTTATTATGTTAAAAGTAAAATATATTAAAATCATGTTAAAAAGTACTACAATGTACAATTACATTTTACTCACTGAACCAATTATATAACAAAAAAAAATTATATCAAGTACTTGTTTATAAAAATTAAATTAATAAAATTTTAAAATCTAATATAAGATAGCAATAAAGATCAATTTAAAATGAAAATTAAAAGCATGTTGAAACATTATTGATAAATTTGATACAAAATAAAATGAATGACATAAATAAATTGAAACATGTAATATAATAAAAAAAGTTATTATGATGACAATATTTGATTTGTTAAATATAATATACAAGATATTTAATATACAGGGTGTGCAACGAAACGCGGAACGTAGGGCTTTATCATGAGATATCAAAAAAATAGCGAATACTCTCTCTTCTGATACATTTAGAACAAAACTACAACTGTAAAAAAGTTGTTTAAAATTAAATTCTACATTATCTGAAATAAAATTTAATGTTGGACAAGTTTGTACTCTTATAGTTTTGCTCTAAATCTATCAGGAAAGAGAGTATAGGTAATTTTTTTAAAACCCATGTTAAAGTCTTACGTTTTGCGTTTCGTTGCATACACTGCATGTAATTAATATAAAATGAAAAATTATTTCAACATGAAAAGTGGTTCGTAAAATATTGTAAAAGATTAAAAAAAAGAACTTAAGTCTGATAAAACCATTGCGCCTTTTACAAATTTTACGGACCTTGCCAAAAAGAAAGTACAATAAAAAGAATTATTATAAAAGGCAATTATATGAAACTAATGATTATAAGTATATAATATATAAAATAAAAAATATAAAGCATTGACAATCTTAACAAAATGAAAATGTAAGAAATATTATGATAAAAGATAATAAAAAAATACTCACAATGAAAATCAAAAATAAAATAAAAAGTATAAAGCAATGGTTTAGTATTAGAAAAAATTTCTATAACGTCTAAAATCCTGGTTTAGTGTATTTTAAAAAAAAAAATGTACATTAAAAATTTTATTTTCTGATAAAAAGGTCCCTACATCCAATGGTAAAAAGTAAACTTATTTTATATGCAGGTTTATAAAAAATATTTATAGTTTTTTATATTAAAAAACAAATATAATCAAATTATATTTCATTCCATTCATTTTCCCTCTATTTGGTTAAAGAAACATTCTTTATTATAAACAGTCACTAGTTTGCATTAATATTTTTCTTTAATGTTATAGAGCTTAAACAATACTGCTGTCAATAATTTTTAATTAATACCATCTAAAAATAAAGACGTTATACGAAAATTATCTAATACCAGGGTTAAGTTAAAACATGTTGCGTCTCTCTATAATATGTATTAGAAATGTGACGTTAAACAAAAGTATATAATAAATCGCAACATGTGGGCGGGCCAGTCTACCATTGTACCTCAAAATTCATGCAACAGAATATAAATACACATTTATTTGGCAATATAATACATACTACTACAAAACCGCAAAGTATGGTAAAAATTCCAACTACTGCTGGTGGGTTTTGAAGTGTTATGTAATTAAGTCATTGTCACTGTTGTATGATTTTGAGTAACAAGATTTTAATTTTTAAAAAACTACAAAAGTACAATATTAACTGCAATTTATTTGGTAAGAGTACATTCAATTTATATTTTTTTTGTTTTAAATTACATTTTTATGTACATAATGTGTACCGTATTATCTATAATTCCTTGGTAGACTTGGCAAGACAATGACTTGTTACATAATACTTTAAAACCCTATACCAGTGGTATTTGGGATTTTAGCTGTACTTTGCTTCAATATTATAATAGCCCGTGGTTAAAAAAATTAAAACAATAAATAAGAAAAAATAAGCTTCATAATATTTACTCGTCACAAACCGGCTGGTGGGTATGAAGCTAATGAAGCATATGACAACATTATTATAAAAAAAAAACACAAAGCGATCAAATAAAAGAAAACTAAGAGAGTAATAAATCGCAAAAGTATGAATGTTTGTGTGAATGTTTGTATGTAATCGAGTTGCCAGGTTATAAAAATTTATTTTTAATATTATATGAAGGATTTTATAATTTTAACAAAAACTACATTTTGTAATCTATTTGTACACTTTTAATTGAATAAAATAATTCTTTAACTTAAAATGTAAATGAAAATATTAATAATATTGTTATACATTTATATTTGTAAATTATTAAACTTTTTATTATTCAAAGTATTCTGGCAACTCAAATAATTTATTAAAATAAATTATATATAATATCATAACAAAATTTCAAAATTAAAAAAAAAATTGTAGAAACATCTTAAACTAATGTAACTATTTAAAAGTTAAATTCATAATATATAATAAAGATACACAAATACCAAAAATCTTCATGATTCACAACGATGTGAAATGGTATGTTTTTCTTATGTTCTAAAAAATATCATTTTTCATTTTTTTTCATATTTATAGATATTGGAAACTGAAGGATACACTGCATTGTACCTATAGAGTACATCGAAGATTATAAATACGAGTTATATGATTATTTGGACTATTGCAATTATTACAATCTGAAATCGTAATATAGAAGTTCTTTCATCTGAGGCGAAACTTTTTTTTATAAAAAAGTGTTCAATGTTTACATATTTTTTATTAATTAGTAATATTTCTTTCTGAATATAGAAAAATGGATCAAATCCTGAGATGGAATTTTCCTTCATTCAATATTACAAGAAAATGATTCAATTTCAATCGAAGCATATGGACTATTAGTCCAAATCATATATACGAGTATACTACGTTGATGTTAAACAATATTTGGAAAAATGAATTCATTCTAAAACGAAGGCATCATTTGAATAAAAATTATCTTCCTTTATTATATTACTTTTATTGTTAATAGGGTAGCAGTTTCACAAAAAATATATTTTTGGAAAACTTGCCAAGAATAACCTTCTTTGGAAAGCGATATTGAATATTTTGGAACTTAAAATGGAAACCACTCTATTCGCTGACGATTCTGCTACCATCGGAAAAACTATATTATTATTGACGAAGTTGAACAAGAATAGTAAATACATTTATATTTAAAGAAAAAAAAAACATATTAACTAATTACTATTTTTTATTTAACAGAACGCATATCTGTTTGATCACTGGAGGAAAATTTCGTCGTATTTTCAGAAAGTAAACATATAAATTACTACATGAAATGAAAGAAACATTCTTCAAATTTTGCGTGACAAATTCTACGAGAAAACTTTGCAAATAAAGTAAGTCAAAATTCATATTAACATTCTCTGTGGCCTTGATATACAGTATGTCATCGGATCGAGTTAGAAAGAAGGAAAACATTTTTATTTATTATTTTACGAGAAACATGTATTCTTAATAAAAGTTTTTACATGTTTCAATACTGACAATTCAGTTTTAACCTTTTCAAATTTTCTTTTAGTCTCAGACAAAAGTAGTTCGACTTAGAATTTTTCTAATTGTAAGCCCCAAAAAACAAGTTTGCGTTATAATAGAAATTATTGTTAACATGACTTTAACTTTAGTTTCATAAATTTAACAACAAAAATAATATAAACAGTAACTATTCTACTCAATCGATTCACGGTTTGTTGAGCGCACAATTGTAGTCTTCGATGCAATTATTTAACTTCTTTGAATTTCTTCCGCAGAGTTAAAGACGTCACAGCGTCTCTAATTCTCTCCTTTAAATTCTGTACATTTGGTCGAAGATAATTTGCATAAACTATTTGTTTCCAACGGCCCCAAAGATAAACATGAGACCGATTGCCAAAGCATTGAATTAGGTAAATTCGTTGTTTTTTGACATTTTCAACGAATACAATAGATTTTCCTAATTGACAGTCAATGAAATTAAATAAATAATACCAGTTATTTTCAAATAAGTCGACCTATTTTCGTTTTTCTCTGAAACTAAAAGAAAATTTGAAAAGGTTAAATCTGAACTGGTCGTTTTGCCCATTGCTTCGTCGGAAAACGCTCTTTCTTTATGGCAATTCCAATATATTTAAATAATGTAAGTGTTATTACCAGTTCGATTAATTCTTTCACATTATTCTTTTTGTTTAGTTATCGTCTTTTGCTAACGTTTTTGGCGGTTTTCCGTTAGCATTTACAGGGAATCCTGAAGACTAATTCGTTCCGTCCAGAAGATTTTTACTACATAGTTTATTGTCATTATTATTTATTGTAATATTTTAATAATATATAACTTTCCTATTTTGTGTATCTAAGTTATAATTATACATCTGTTAAAGAAAACTGATTTTAAATGCTTCAAATTTCTTTCTTTTAATACAATTTTCTTTACAAAAATATTTCGTATTTATTCGTATTATCGATAAACAAAAAAATCATCTTGGGTCAGTACTGCATAATTTAATTTTCCCGCCCGAGAAAAATGGTGGCATATCGTCGAAACTCAAGTAAGTAAAAATAATGAAATAATCATCATGAGGTAAACTTTAACTTTATTATCTAACAAATATAAAAGTAAAACCTAATTTTAAAATGACATTATTTACACTTGCAATTCATACGTTTTATTATAAAAAATTCTTTTGTAAGCACAGCAGTTTTGAAACGTTTTTATAGTAACATAATCAAATCTAACTGATCAAAATTATAGTACAAAGAAATGTTTAATAGCGATGTGTCGTTTTAAAAAGTTTTAATTGTTATTTGTAAATTTGTTTTTATAAATGTTGTGTGAAGTAAATTTTGAAGCAAATCGGTTCTCAAACAGTGGAGTTTCATATAACTATAAAATTACACATTTATTCAAGGAGATTTTATTACTACTAGAGTTATATTTCATATTTAATCAAACACGAAATAAAATTAAATATCGTTAATGAAAAGACTGCAATATTACAATGAAAAAAAATTAGCTTCCACGGAATAAAATTAGTAGTCATTTTTTAATTATGATACCTATGTTACCGACATTCCGAAAGTTAGTTGACAGTTTCATTTCATACAAATTTTGTTCATATTTTTTCATTGGAATAAAAAAGTAAGTAAAAAACTGGGCAAAACTCCAGTATAATGTATTGTAATTAAGAATTGGTTACTTTTAACTGTAAATGTGTGCTATTGTTTCCAAATAATAATTGAATTTTTAAACGGTTAACTGGAAATTTCAACAGAATCTCTTTTTTTAAATATTTTTGTATATAAAAGACGCGAAATATAATATAATTTTTACAACAGGCTGTATCGCTGTTAGCATTAATTGGTTTTTATGCGACTGTTGCGTCAATACTCGTTAACAAATCGTTTAATAACGAAAGTGACCTTTAATTTACTTACATTGGTTTCTTAAACATCATTTGGTTTGCTTCGCACAATTTCAGTAATGATATACATTACACACAATTTACATATTAATCTGTTAATTATAGACTGGGAGTAGATAAAAATTATTTTTGTTATGTCCATATGTCATAACTTCTGTAAATAGTAATTAATTCATAAAGTCTTGTCTATGGAGCTTGAGTAGAATTTATTTATAGTATTTTCTTAGTATCAATTTTAAAAGCAAATAAGAAAATTTAAAGACTCATACGTTTTTTAATAGGAATAATAAAAATAATTTTCTTTTACCGATTCTATTCTTATCACCCTGAACACATTTATTTTTGCTTCTTCCATAAGTTCACTATGCGCTAATACGATCTTTCAATCGCAGTTCACTATCACAAGACGACAAAAAAAATCAGAACGAGGTGGCACGGGCAAACATTCCCGATCACTCTGCCAAAGCAACATTAGACGAAAAGAATGAAGAATGAAAAATTTAGACTCAAGAACAAAATTTATTATATCTAACCGAATCTGACTTACAAAATATTTATCTACAAACAAAAAAAAAATGAAAAAAAAATTTCCTATTTCTTAATTAAACTATATAAAGCGCACCACTACTTTGTATTCTGTAAAAAAAATTGTATGAGTTATTAATAGTTATTTTTTATACAAGACGATAAAATAATATTTTTCGCGAGTCGATAATTTAATTTTATCGTCGTGTATAAAATTTTATTTTTTTCTATAGCAGGTTTTGAAGAAAAAAGAATTAGAAAAATTAAATTATTATTTAAGAACAATTTTAAAATGTCAGTAGTATGCGTTGTTATGGAAATGTACTTCTAATAAACAAAAGTTAAAGTACTTTATCTACCCTTGCAGTTAAAGTGCTACTTTATCCACTATTTTGAGTTGATAAAATTGCACTGTAACATCCACTATAGAAAAAAATATATAAATATATACATGTTTCCTCCTTACTGTTTTATTTCATCAATATAATTTTATAAAAATAAAAAATTGATAGTCGATGTATGAATATCAGTGTCGAACAGTATATTTAATATAATAAAACTGTTATATAACAAATTTTTTTTCTATTTCTCCTAATAAAAAAATTAAGTGAGGGTTCATGTTCGATCATACATCCATTATTTATAGAAGAGAAATAATATTTAATATAGACAAGAAATAACATAAAATTACTGATAATAATACTACTGAAGTGTAACTGATCATCATAAAAGTGCATTGTACATAATAATTTACGGCAAATTTTATTTACATTATTTAAATTTTCATGACATATGACGTTTGTCATAATCAAATAATCATAATGCAAGTCTTGTATTTGCTTAGAGAAATATATAGTAAAATTAGTTTAAAAGTAAAATTACACTACATTCTGTAATGTAAGTATGTCATTTTATATTTTCTTGGCTGTATTTAGATATGTGTTTTCATTTGAGATATAGTTTTTAATTTATTAAGTTAAGTTATCCAAACAAGAATATATTTATAGAAAAGAAATAACATAAAATTACAATAAGAACACTATTGACAAAAATTACCATAACCAAAATATCTACATTGTACGGCTAATCGTTTTTGAGTTATACGAAAAAATCATGTATTTTGTTGATTAAAAACTGTTATAGTAACAAAGCATGTAGTAAATATTAGAAACTCTTCTCCAAATTATTAAAATTTGTTCTTGAAAATTATTCATTAAAATGTTTTTTTGTTAAATGCAATAATTTAAAACAAAGTTCAAATTTTGATTATATTTATTTTATAAAATTTAAACTTTGATTACTACTATCATAAGGCATGTTTAACTGAAGTTAATTTTTAACAACAATGATAAATCGAGATAGAAAGGTTTACAAACTACAAATTTGATTACAACAACCAAAAAACTTGTAACTACTTCCTCAGATGTAATCATAATAACTTTCATATCAAGAAATTTATTTATTTTGTTGAATATAATCTGTTATAAGAACAAAGTATGTAAGTTTTACAAATGCTTTACCAAATTATTATAGTTTGTTCTTCAAAATGATCTATTTGAAATGTCTTTTCGTTGAATACAATAATCTAAAATAAAAATCGAATTTTGATTACAATAATAAAAATATTACGTAGTTAAAATTATCAAGATTCAACTTTTATTTACAACAGCTAGATAACATGGAATCAAATTTGGTTCACATTGAAATGCTGTACTCATCTGTCAACATTATCAATGTCGTATGATTTTCAAAGGCTGTTTAGTGTTTACATAAATGTACATCTTTTTAAAAATGAAACCTGGGTAATTTGTCAAGTGTACATTATTCTATGATAAATTATTTTTATCGAATGAATTCAAATCCTCAAAGTCTCCTACGTGAGGTCACATATGCCCTCTCCACAATTTTATTATTGTTTTTATTCGGAATTATCAATTATAAAGCTCTTTCCATAAGTTCATTGTGCGCTAATGCGATCTGTCAATCGTAGTTAACGATCACAACAAGGCGACAAACAAAAAATCAGAACGAGGCGCACGGACAATCATTCCTAATCACTTTAGCAAAGCAACATTAGAAGAAAATAATGAAAATTAAACAATTTAGAACTTAACTAAATTTATTATACTACACAAAATTTAAAAAATACTTACATCTACATACAAACTAAAACTAAAACATAGAATTTTTCTTAATTATCTAAAACTAAAACTAAAAACTATCCTACTTCTTCATAAAGTTATTAATGAGGTGGTACATCGCTGTCTTCTATCCTGTAAGAAATTTTGTATGAGTTATTAAAATTTATAAATATATTATAAAGCATTCCGGTTCCCGCGATAGCGGCGGTAGCTCCCTCGCCAGCGGCTCCGGCCGGCGTACTTGCCACGGTAACTACCACCTCTACCACGGGAACTATTTTCTTCTTTCCCCTTCTTCTCCATTTCCGCGTTATCATTATTCTCCACCTCCTTTCCACTGCTTTTATCTTCTACCGCTTCTATTCTCCTTTTTATGTCCTGCACGTACCTGAATCCTTCCTCCATTTCACGCTTCAGATCTGTTAATGTTGCTGCCGTAGAAAAATGTAAATTTATTAATATAATTTATAGTATAAAATTATTATTTAATATAGTTACTTACTGTTTTCTTCTGCATCTACCACTTCAATTTCTTTGCGATCCATGTCGATGTTTATTTGACTCATTTTTCAATAATTAGCACAAACTAATAAATTTTGTTTGTATCCATGGTAATATATTTCTTTTAAATATTATATCAATGTGAAATTAGTTGCTATTTTATTGATATTATAATAAAAGTTTCGTTTAAGAAATATAATTATTCACAAATAAATTATCACATAAAAATGTCGTTTTTATTTAATAAAAAAATAAGGTATCTTATTTAAATAAATCTATTATTATTAAAACACTTCTCATATGTAAATACATATTTCATTAAACCTGAATTGTTCAATAATTTCGTGTCATTGATTTATAGAAAAGAAATATCATAAAATTACGGATAATAATACTATTGACAAAAAAATAAATTCTGGAAATCAAACAAGGCACGTCGTATTTAGCCATAAACACATTTATTTAAAAATAGTGACAATCTTTTCCTTCATACCATCTTAGAAGAAATGTTTAACAATTTATTGTGCAATAATTATTTTGAATTATGTATCTGGATTATATTAAACTGTAAGTAACTGGATTTTATAACATTCTTTATGTATTCTTTCATCAAATTTCAGATGAAAGTAGTTGATTACAACAACGATTAGATTTTTAAAAATTCCATTGTATTTTGTTATGGAACGAGATGATTTTTTAGATTAAAACGTTTACAAAAACAAAGTATCTATCCAATTATTCATTTATCATTGATATTTCAAACACAGTACATTTAAAAAATCAACAGGCGGTATTTTTCACTAACGGTCAAGAAAAAAAAGCTTTCTGAAACCAAATATTAATCGAAATATGCGTTTGATGACATATGCTCTTAGTCGAATATGACTGTGAATGGATTGCATAAAAATTCATATTTTTACTACGAAATAATGGAAAAGAATGTTTGAAAATTGTTGAATATTAATTTAAGGTATGATATAAATATTTTTAAGTACATTTTTAATTTTTATCACTTACAGATGTCATATTAGGCTCAGAGTGTAATCATATGAAATTAAATAAAGCTATTTTTATCATAAATAATGCTATAAAAGAGTAAATATAATATATTCTTTCATATACAACCATAAAGTTTTAAAAAAAGGATTATTTATGCAAAAATTTGCGATGATGAAAGTTGCAAGCAAGGTTTGCAAGTTCCCACAGTTAGTTTTAGTTATTATTCTGTAGTTATAAACATATGTCATTTTAAAATATAATATTATACCTTTATATTCATTGGATAGTAAATAAAAGTTACTTTATGAACATTATTATTTCACATATTTTACTTATTTTATTTAATTCAAATTTGTCAATCTGACATCTAAAAATTCATTTTCATAAACGAAGTGTATCTATTAAAATGATAAGATAGATTTTAAAGAGATTTATTTAGAAACCAAAAATATTTAACATTTAAAAATGAGCCTTTAGATTCTCGAAAATTTAAAAGAAAATGGCCGGCTTTGATTGTTGGCTACCCTTTATGTAAATTTTTGGGACCCTAAAGGCCCATTGGTAATTGTTAAGTTATATTTATAATTTTAGATTTTTCTTCTTCTGGTATGTAGATTTGTCTTTTGAAACTTAATATGTGAGAATATATTATAAACTGCTTGTTGACTGGAGACAGTATTTTAATATTTAGCAAGCGTAATGCGTTCATAATGATCTCATCTGGTATTGAAAGGCATACATTAGTTATAGTTAGTCGGGTTGATGGTGTAACGTACGTCTTATTTCTGTTATATTATTTTGGACTGATATTTTATTATGTTTGTTAATTAATTCATCTACGAATAATTTGTTTTTAAGGTAGATACATATTCTTTGATTGGATAGTCGTGGGTAATATTTTCTGGACTAGTAATTTCTCCTATAGTTATTATATAATCTTTGATGGGTATTTCTTTGAGTGAGTTTATTTCTTGTTGATGATGGCTTGTTCTTTTTTTGGGTAGCTACTGTTTTTTGTTATGTTAGAGTAAGTAGTGTTTTGGTTTGAATGCTTACCGGTTCCAATCGTGGCAGCTTGCGACATATTGCGGATCGGAAAAAACTACTTCGCTGACCATTTGTATAGCAAATGGGCGTTAGTAGTTCCGTCCTTCCCCGACAGGTTTGATGTTAGCCAATCGATATTATCGATCATCTAATTCTAGATGGTTGGTAACATCCGCTACCCGGCAGTAGATGGCGCTGTACCAATAGTGATTTATGATATAGGTTAGGTCAGAGTAAAAGTTTTTTGCTATTTTTATATAATGATAGGATGTTAAGGGAGAAAATATAAATGGAGTGAGGTTTTGGATTTTGTAAGGTATGGTAGGTTTGTTTTTGTAAAATTGTTTTCACTATTTGGGTTCTTTTAACTATGTTTTTTCTAGTCACTCTTTCACTGTTTACGCGTGTAAGATAATTTGGTAAAATGCCTATTATTATTGAAATTGGCTTTTAGCTAAGATTTATTTTGATTTTATATAGTTTATATAGATATATTAAATATGAACGATGATAAATATTCCATTTCTTAAAATACTATACTTTTCTAAATTAGTTTATTTGATTATCAACACACAAGCTTAGCGTTTACACATCAGTGTCCATCTAGAATGACTTAAGTTTTGATAAGTTAAATTTATGTGCCGTGGCATAGCTAGAACCCTTTTTGGAGACCGTCGAGCGCACTCAAAATTCCGTTGAGCGTCTGCAAAAATTTGGAAACTAAAAAAATGTTGAACATTGTGTAATCATAACTAAAAACACTGTAAGAAAAAGAAATATTTTTTATTTTTATTTTTTCGCCATATCACAATTAAGTACCTAAACTAAAAAAATTTATCAATAGATGACTAAAGCAAATTAAATTGTATCTGAGGAATTCTGTCGGACAAGAAAGACTTGTTTCAATTGTGATTCTTAAATAAAAATGAAAGAGCTACATCTTGGTCGCAGATTGTGCAATTAATAAATAGGCGAATCGAATAGGCGAATTTAATTAACACGTCCGTCAATAACATATATTCGTTAGCCATTTCATTTGCTAAAGCTGTTTTTAAAATAGTATGTATATTGAGTTTGTTGCTGAATGAATGGTTTTTTTATTTGATCTTAAAATGTATTATGTTTTATAGAACAAAAAAAATTTAGCTAGTATTTAATTTTAATTATTTAAGTATTATTTATTATATTGTTTTTTTTATCATTTAAGTTTTTTTTTTTTGGTCTAATATGAATTAACAATATATATTGTAGGTAATATCTGTTTTTGAAAGATGAGCGCCTACAAATCTTCAATCCTGGCTACGCCACTGTTTATGTGGTGATCAGTAGGAATTCTATACGCTGATCTTGATAAGCGTGATTGCGTCGTTAATAATAACATAGAATTTTTATTGTCTACGTGTGATCGAGTACGACTATATGAGGTATAAAATATATTTCTTTATTGTATAAAGTATAATGTACTAATAAGTAAAAAAAAATGCAGTTTTCTAATAATGAGTGTTATTACGCTAGATTCATTGTATTAATTAAGTATTTTGCCGATATTGAAGAATTACATATTCCGAAAAAATTGAAATGTGATATACAAAAATCATAGAAAGTTTTCCATTTTCGGTCGTTTCCACATATTGAAAATTTTAATTATAATAGAATAAATTTTAATAATAATATTATTACAAGAAATTATTTTCACGCACTTATGTGCCTTCCAGATTATACACAACCCACATTTATTTGCTTTTGATTCGAATCATATAATTTGGAAATGTTTAAAAGATTGAAACATGGACAAAAACCAGACTTTTTTTGCTTTCAATGCTTTTTGAAAACTTTCAAAATTCTAGATGTATGTAACCTCCTATTTTTTATTTTACGCAAAAAAAAAATTGAACGTCATCATATTACGCCTGGTGAGGGTATTGTAAAGGATGTTATAAAAGATCAACTTAATTGGTGTGATAACTGCGTAATATCACCATTATTTAATGTATACAATAAACTAGGTTGTAAAATTGAAACCGATTTTCATAATCGAAATAGGCCTTATGAAAATTCTGAATCCTCACATAGAGATAGTGACAGTACTGAATCAATCGCTGGGCATATTACGCAACGTTCGCGAAGAATGTATAGCTGATTTATTTTAACGGGTATATAATGTAAATGTATTTTTTCTAATTTTTTTTGCAACTTTTTAATTTATTCTATGTTAGCACACAAATCTTCAATCCTGGCTACGCCACTGTTTATGTGGTGATCAGTAGGAATTCTATACGCTGATCTTGATAAGCGTGATTGCGTCGTTAATAATAACATAGAATTTTTATTGTCTACGTGTGATCGAGTACGACTATATGAGGTATAAAATATATTTCTTTATTGTATAAAGTATAATGTACTAATAAGTAAAAAAAAATGCAGTTTTCTAATAATGAGTGTTATTACGCTAGATTCATTGTATTAATTAAGTATTTTGCCGATATTGAAGAATTACATATTCCGAAAAAATTGAAATGTGATATACAAAAATCATAGAAAGTTTTCCATTTTCGGTCGTTTCCACATATTGAAAATTTTAATTATAATAGAATAAATTTTAATAATAATATTATTACAAGAAATTATTTTCACGCACTTATGTGCCTTCCAGATTATACACAACCCACATTTATTTGCTTTTGATTCGAATCATATAATTTGGAAATGTTTAAAAGATTGAAACATGGACAAAAACCAGACTTTTTTTGCTTTCAATGCTTTTTGAAAACTTTCAAAATTCTAGATGTATGTAACCTCCTATTTTTTATTTTCGCAAAAAAAAAATTGAACGTCATCATATTACGCCTGGTGAGGGTATTGTAAAGGATGTTATAAAAGATCAACTTAATTGGTGTGATAACTGCGTAATATCACCATTATTTAATGTATACAATAAACTAGGTTGTAAAATTGAAACCGATTTTCATAATCGAAATAGGCCTTATGAAAATTCTGAATCCTCACATAGAGATAGTGACAGTACTGAATCAATCGCTGGGCATATTACGCAACGTTCGCGAAGAATGTATAGCTGATTTATTTTAACGGGTATATAATGTAAATGTATTTTTTCTAATTTTTTTTGCAACTTTTTAATTTATTCTATGTTAGCACATGAAGTTAACAAAGAAATCTGTTTCAATCATAGTGAAGAAATTTACTTCAATAATTCTTCAGACATTTTGAATTAAATAAATAATTTATTTTAAGCATATTTATTTCTTCATAAACATTAACCGATCTTATCATAAACATACATGTCCAGAACGGGTTTGAAAAATTTTTTATTTCATATATATTACATTTTCTGCGAGATTCCAAATATAAAAAAGTTTTTATATTGTTAAAAACATGTTCAATATTAGTGTCACTGTTCACTTTGTTTATCACTATAATTTTTCCCCTTTTTGTTGATGCATGTAGTATTATTTTTTGTTCATCAAAGTATGTAATTGCTTCGTTAATTATTTTAAAATTTATACTAAAAAGGTTAAAATAAAGTAATAAGAAAATATTGATTTCATTACTAATTTATAATATAACAACATCTTGTAGAATTTCATAGCGCAGAAAATAAAAAAAATATTAATTACATTACTAATTTAACAAATTGCAACATAAAAATTATTTACTTGCATAAATCTCTATGAATATTGAGTTGATTGTGCTCAGTGCTTTGAACATAATTAGAAGTAGTAGTATTTTAATTGTAAATAAAAATTTATTGCAGATGGAAAACTGGGATAGTTGTGACGTGGCATCTTCTCTAGAGAAGATATACAAACGCGAGCAACAACGGAAACAACGGCTACAAGAACGATGTAAACAAGTGCAACAACAACAGCGGGAACCCAGTCCTGAAAATTGGGATGATTGTGAAGTGTCATCTCCTCTAGAGGAGATAAAAATAGAGAACAACAACGGCAGCAAGAGCGTGAAGAAAGATGGAAACAATGGCAACAACCACAACCGAGTCCTGAAAACTGGGATGATTGTTATAACTCCATATCGCCTATAAACTCTAGGTGGGCAATTGCAAGTGACAAAATAGTTTTGCTTTCTCCACCTGAAGGACTAAGTAAAAAAGAAAGGAAGCGGAAGCAATTCTACAAAGAACAGAGGCAAAGAATCATGTTTTTGAAAGAAGAAAAACAATAAATATTTGCCTATTTTTAGTAGAATTACTTCCTTTCTTTTTTCCTCTTTTGGGAGTAAACGAAATGCACGCTTAGAAGAGTATTTTTATAACTAATCTTTTAATAATTTTATTTTAATCTTAAAATATAAAAATGTTTATTCTTTAAAAGTGTATAGTTCTCCACAAAAGTGTGAAAAACTACTCTTTATTTAATGTATTTGATTGGGTCGCGTTGCTTGGGTCGTCCTCGCAGCACACGAACAGCGTCAATGCAATTTGCTGGATGTTAATGGATTCCAAAAAAAAAACAAGGAATCCGATTGAACTTTAAATGTTTATTATTTACACTTTATACAAAGATATATACAACTCAACGTCTTTGTTACAAACTTGTCTTACGACCGTGAGACACTGCCTAGACTATGCTTGTCTTCATCAGTCTCTCATCTCTCTCCTCGTCCTTTTAGTTACAATTTTTATATCTTATCCCCTTCTTTGCAATACTATGGATAGGGAATTGAATGTACTATTGGCTACTTGATTCACCAATAGCAAATTCCGTTACATGTGGCTATTTTTGGGTGTCTGGTCTTCCCGACCGTTGGTGCAGGATTTTCCAGGTACATTGTCTACTTACTTAATTTTATTACTTAATCTTACTTGAATTTCTGAACATAAATATCTAATTGCATAGATTCTAACAATCTGTCTTAATCCTAAGCCTTGTATACAAAAATGTTACAATACAAATATTTAACGAGACACTATTTATTTCGCGGAGCGAACATGCCGCCCGCCTTAAAGAACTAAGTTCTTTAATTAATTAGTCTGTAATGGGCAAGGGACATAACTTCATAATGGGGCGCTTGTATGAGTTTGTTGCTGTGCGCACTGTTACCACTCGCACTTGTCCGTCTTTACCGGGCCACAATTGTTCAATACGTCCCACCTTCCACTGATAGAGAGCACTGTTTTCACTCACTATCAACACAAGATCGCCTTCCTGGGGAGACCGGTTTCCCGGTTGATGCCATTTCGCTCGGGACTGAAGCTGGTGAATGTACTCCATGTGCCACCTCTTCCGGAAATGCTGCACGACCTGCTGCATCCGCTGGAAGGTTGAGAGACGATTCTTCGGAGTCGATGAATAATCGTATTCAGGGATATTTGTAAGTTAGCGTCCGATTAGGAAATGGGATGGTGTCAAAGGATTGAGGTCAGAGGGATCATTGCTTAAGGATGTGAGAGGACGAAAATTTACAACAGCTTCAATTAACAACGTATAAAATTCTTCGAATGTTAAAATTCTTTCCCCTACTGTTTTTATTAAATGAGTCTTGGCTTTCCCAAATTCCACCGAAATGTGGAGATTTGGGAGAAATAAATTTCCAATCAAAAGATTTACCCTCATTAGCTAGCGAGTTCACAAAATGGTCATTATTTTCAGCTGCAAATTGCATAAATCTATTTATTTCCGCATTAGCTCCTACAAAATTTGTACCGTTGTCGGAATATATTACCTTTGGTTGTCTACGACGTGATATAAACCGACGAAGAGCTGCTAAGAAACTTTCTGTTGACATATCTGACACCAGTTCTAAATGAATAGCCTTTATATTGAAACAAATAAATAAACATGTATAGGCTTTGTACGTCTTATATCCACGTGCACGTCTGTCTCTTGTCGAAAATGGACCAGCGTAATCAACACCGCAAATAAAAAAGGGTAGAGATGGCGTTAAACGATCTTCCGGCAAGTCTCCCATTTTCTGATTATAAACTCGTGGTCTCATTTTGTAACAATTTAAACATTTATGAATAATTTCCCTTATAATGCTTTTTACGCCGATAGGCCAATACCTTTAGCGAACTATATTTAATAAACATTGTTGACCACAATGTAAATTATCGATGTTTAATTGCGTTATGATTAATTTAGTTAAGATATGCTTCGGTAGTAAAATAATTTGATGTTTTTTATCAAAAGTTAACTTGGAGTTGCTTAACCTTCCTTCGACTCTGAGTAATCCAGAATTATCCAAAAAAGGTGCTAAAGGTAGAATTTTTGAATCGGCTTGAACTTATTTGTTATTAGTTAAGTTATAAATTTCTCTTTGATAGATTTCGGTCTGAGCAATCTTTATTAGTGACAAAAGTGATTCAGTACGCTCTTCTGAAGATAAAGTTTTTTCTTTTCTTACTGAGATTTTGCGACAATTGTTTGCGAACCGTTTACAGTAAGCTACAACATTTATAACTCTATTAAGGTTAAAAAATTTTGAGAAAATACTGTAGTCTACAGTTGTTTTTAACACTATCGATAATCGCTTTTCTTCAGGAATATCAATAGAAACGTTATTGATTTCAAAATGATAAAAAGACGATTCTTCTGACAACCAGGACGGCGCCCGTACCACCACAAATTTGATTTTTTTAATTCATTTGCACTTACTCCTCGAGAAACCAAATCTGCAGGATTTTCTTTGGTGTTTATGTAATACCAAGACTTGATATTCATTAGTCGCTGTATTTCTGCAACTCTATTTGATACAAATGTTTTCCAACGAACTGAATTACTTGCAATCCAAGCTAGGGTTATTTTTGAGTCTGAGCAGTAATCTTTACTTACAAAATTCGAATTTAATACTTAGCAAACCCTATCTGCTAATTCGGCTAACAAGACTGCAGCACAAAGTTCTAAACGTGGTGTTGATAATGATTTGAGTGGTGCAACACGAGATTTGGCGGTAACTAAATTTGTTTGAATAGATCCATTTCTAAATGATTTGACATATGTATGTGCAAGCAACATACGCTCGTTCCGTAGCGTCCGCGAATCCGTGTAATTCTAAATAATCACTATTAGGCATTTTTATGTGACGCGGTATTTGAATATGCTCAATTGATTCTAATTCATTTTTAAACATTTGCCATTTCGACGAAATAGTATTTGATACCTCATCATCCCAACCAATCTTTAGCGACCATAATGATTGTATAATAATTTTTGGAATTATTGTATTAGGTGAAATTAGTCCTAAAGGATCGAAAATTTGTGCGGTTTCGCTTAGAATTGTGCGTTTAGTTATTTTATGTGTAGTTGTTTCTTTTTTAAATGAATACTGAAAATTGTCATCTAATGGTTTATAAATTATTCCTAATGTTTTCATGTCATTTTTATTTATCGTTAAGCAATTATTTAATGCATCTACGTTTAAAGATTGAAATTCGTGAAAATTACTTGACCATTTGTGCAATTTAAATCCTGCTGACTTTAAAATTTCAATAATTTGTGAGCATCGTATTATTAATTCATTTGAATCATCTGAACCACGTAAAATTCATTTGCAATTGAATTTGAAGCTTCTGGAAAGTGATCTTTATTATCTTTTGCAAGTTGCTGCAAACTCCTTACTGCTAAATATGGTGCACTTGCTGTGCCATAAGTGATTGTATTTAATTGATATACTTGAAGATCTTCGCTAGGGTCAGATCGCCAAAAAAATTTGTGTAAACATCAATGATCTTCTGCGATCCAAAATTTGCCTGTACATCTTTTCGATGTCCGCGGTAGCAATATACGTGTATTTCCGGAAGTTAATTAAGATAGAGAATAAATCTGATTGTATAGTTGGTCCTACAAACTACGTCATTTAGAGATTGTCTAGAATTTGTTTTAAAAGACGCGTCAAAAACAACTCTCAATTTTGTTGTTGAACTTTGTTCTCTAATCACGGGGTGATGTGGAATATAATATTCTATTTCTGATTTAGATAGTGATATTTTTGTCATGTGGCCTAACGATTCATATTCTTTCATGAAGTCGACATACATTTGTTTAACGACAGGGTTTTTTTGCAATTTAGTTTCTAACATAAAAAATCGTTTTATGGCACCTGTTTTCGAATCTTCTAGTTCGTGATAATTATCCTTAAGTGGAACTTGTAATTTAAATCTACCTGAGGCATGCCGAGTTGTAGTTTTATTAAACAAATCTTCACAAAGTAATTCGTCGTTTGTAAAATGATTAGAAGCATTAATTTTGAATTCTTCTACATGCCAAAAGCGCTCCATTTGGGAATTTAAACTCACAAACGAAAATGAAGTTTTTGGAAAGTTTTCATATGGAATTGTACCAGTAATGAGCCAGCCTAATTTGGAACTCCAGAGCAATAACTTTGTTTTTTGTAATTTAATTATATTATTTTGTAATATTTCACCCAGAATGTGTGCTCCTAAAATCATATCGATAGGTTTAGTTTTGTTAAATGAGTCATCTGCTAGATTTACATGTTTTGGTATATTTATTTGTGATTTATCTACCGAAAATTCAGGTAACAGTTCCATAACTATGTCTAATATTAAGAACGATAAATTTGTTTTAAAATTGTTGTCTTTTGAGCTAATTTTGGCAGAGGTGCAGTGTCTAATATCTGACTGATTTCGAGTAATTCCGCTTATTTTCAAAATCGTTTTGTGTTTATCTAATTTTAATTTTCTGACTACTGTGTTACTAATGTAATTAGATTGAGATGCTGAATCTATGAGCGCGCGTACTATGTAAGGTTGTTCAGTTTTATCGTAAATCACTACCTCTGCAGTTGGCAACATTGTTTGATAATTTGAATTAATTTCAGTAGCACAATTTGTTACTATTACTTGATCAGAATTTTTTGATGTGCTTGCCACATTTGCTTGCGTTGGAATTTGATTTTTACTCACATGCATAAAGTATTATGCGATTCTGAGCATTCTTTGCATTTTGAACTTTTGCAATCAATTGAAAAATGACCTTTTTTGAAGCAATTCAAACATAAATTTGTTTCCCGAACAAATTTGATTCTATCGTATATATTTTTGTTTATAAATGTTTTGCAATAATAAAACTAATGGTTCTCGGTTTTACACAATGGGCAACTAGAATTTTTGTTTTGTTGAGATAGAGTGATGAATGACCTTGATTGCAATTTACCTTTTTGATGAAAAATATGTTTTGAAGATTCCTTTTGACTTTGATGAAATTGTTTTGAAGATTCCATAGAATCTGATTTTTCTATTTAAAACTCTATTAATTATGAATATTTTGGAAGTTCATCTTTTTTGTATTTGGAATGTACGAAATTGTCCCATGCCCTCACCAAACGAAAATCTAATTTTGAAATTATTATTGGAATTAGAATTGCGTCCCACTCATCAATTTGTAATGTTTTGAGACTACGAGTGTGTTGTTTTAACATATTGACAAACGATTGTAAGTTGGTGCATTTTAGACTTAAGATTTCGTTCACATGGCTGTAAATGATTTTTCTAGTGTAATTAAATCTTTCTGATACTAAATTTATTATTTCATAATTATCGGCTGTCGTTTCTAAAGACTCAATGGAATTTAAAGCATCGCCTTTCAACGCAGATCTTAAATAATATATTTTTTCTACATTTGAGAGATTTATGTTTTCGTGTATTAATGCATTTAAAGCATCTTGAAATGGACGCCATTTTGTAAACTCTCCTGAAAACGACGGCAAATTTATGATCGGTAATTGAAAAGCTTGTTTCTTATTAGTGTTCTGTGAATTTTGTTTAAGGTTTGTAGATTCTGAATTAGATCGCGCTGTTTCTATGATTAGCTCAATTTCCGAAATTACATTGAAGTATCTATCTTTTAACTCAGAGTGAATTTGTTGTTCTTCGTCAATTTTGTCACTTAAAAGATTTATTTTATCTCTTATTTCATCAAACTCGGCAAATTTTGATTCGATTCTAGTAAGACGTGCCTTTAAATTATATATTACACCTGATGTTACTGATACATCTTTATTTGTGTTTACAAACATTTCCAAATCGGTCAATTGTTTTTTGAAACTACCGCGTTTTATGTGTAATTGTTCAATTGTCATATTTGAAATGAGACTCATTTTGTGTTTACTTGCAAATTGAAGCTGAGGTGAATAGGAAAAAAATGGAACGGACTCACCACTTGATTCTGCTATACTGTCTCGTTGAGCTGCTGCACAGGATGGCTGATGTTACTCGTTGATGTTGTTGTTCAAGATGGCTGCGTACAACTCCCGATGATATTGTTGTCCAGGCTGGCTGCGTACAACACGTTTCGATGTTGTAGTCCAGGTGGCTGCACTACTCGATGTTGTCGTCCTGGCTGGCTGCGTACAACACGTTTCGATGTTGTCGTCCACTTTGTCTGCACTACTCGATGTTGTCATCCAGGCTGGCTGCGTACAACACGTTTCAATGTTGTCGTCCACGATGGCTGTGTACAACACTTTTCGATGTTGTCGTCCACGATGGCTGCGTACAACAAGTTTCCATGTTGTCTTCCACGATGGCTGCGTAGAACACCCGATGATGTTGTCGTCCAGGCTGGCTGCGTACAACACGTTTCGATGTTGTCGTCCAGGTGGCTGCACTACTTGATGTTGTCGTCCAGGCTGGCTGCGTACAACACGTTTCGATGTTGTCGTCCATGTTGTCTGCACTACTCGATATTGTCATCCAGGCTGGCTGCGTACAACACGTTTCAATGTTGTCGTCCACGATGGCTGCGTACAACACTTTTCGATGTTGTCGTCCACGATGGCTGCGTACAACAAGTTTCCATGTTGTCGTCCACGATGGCTGCGTACAACACCCGATGATGTTGTCGTCCAGGCTGGCTGCGTACAACACAGTTTCGATGTTGTCGTTCAGGTGGCTGCACTACTCGATGTTGTCGTCCAGGCTGGCTGCGTACAACACGTTTCGATGTTGTCGTCCACGTTGTCTGCACTACTCGATGTTGTCATCCAGGCTGGCTGCGTACAACACGTTTCGATGTTGTCGTTCACGATGGCTGCGTACAACACTTTTCGATGTTGTCGTCCACGATGGCTGCGTACAACAAGTTTCCATGTTGTCGTCCACGATGGCTGCGTACAACACTCGATGATGTGAAATATTCAATCGGAAATCCGGCTTGAAGGACCATTTAATGATTGGGTCGCGTTGCGTGGGTCGTCCTCGCAGCACACGAACACCGTAAATGCAATTTTCTGGATATTAATGTACTTAAAAAAAAACAAGGAATCCGATTGAACTTTAAATGTTTATTATTTACACTTTATACAAAGATATATACAACTCAACGTCTTTGTTACAAACTTGTCTTACGACCGTGAGACACTGCCTAGACAATGCTTGTCTTCATCAGTTTCTCATGTCTCTCCTCGTCCTTTTAGTTACAATTTTTATATATTATCCCCTTCTTTGCAAAACTATGTGTAGGGAAATGAATGTACTATTGGCTACTTGATTCACCAATAGCAAATTCCGTTACATGTGGCTATTTTTGGGTGTCTGGTCTTCCCGACCGTTGGTGCCGGATTGTCCAGGTACATTGTCTGCTTACTTAATTTTATTACTTAATCTTACTTGAATTTCTAAACATAAATATCTAATTGCATAGATTCTAACAATCTGTCTTAATCCTAAGCCTTGTATACAAAAATGACACAATACAAATATTTAAAGAGACACAATTTTAAACTATTTATTTCGCGAAGCGAACAGTATTTATTTATAATTTGTTATGATTAACATTTACTACATACATATGTACATGTATGTGAATATATATATATATATATATATATATATATATATATATATATTTATATATATATATATATATTTTCTGTTATCAATCATTTTTTTAAACTATAATTTTCCATTTCCTGTTTCCTTCAGTAGTGTTTCTTCCGATCTTCTTTCCATTTCCAGTTCCCTACAGTATACGCGCATATGTTCCAGGGTTTCCACTTCTCCCCCAAAAAGTCTACACTCTTTATTTTAGCGATATTTATCAAATTATCTAAGCCCCCTTTTTACATTTTTTATTGTAACTTGGTAACAAAAAACATAAAGCTACTCGTATTTTCGCTTTTAAACTTACTTTAACTAAAATAAAAATAAAATAATAATTTATTTATTATATTATATTTCCTTACCTTCCGCCAATTTAAGATCGATTTCAATTTTTTATTTAGTGGGTACACAGCATTGCAAAATTCTTTCTTCTTACGTCCATCAATTCCCAAATGCGTTGATACACGAAGATTGTTTATTTTATGAAGTGCAGTATAAGGTACAAAATATACAGCGCATTCTTTTATAATATTTAAAACTCTAATTGTACTCTTTATAAAGAAAATTTTAATAAATACTATAGTAAATTATTTGAATTAATTTAATAAGAGTACAATTAGCTTTTAAAGGTATATTTTTTTTTTAATAAAGAGTAAATTATAATAATTAAAAAGTATATTTTAATCGTCATTTGATAACTGGAAAATATACTTAAATAGTGTAAAAAATTGACACTTAAAGATGAAAATATTTTTATCATCGATTGAGTACTCGTATTTTACTCAATTCAAGTAGATTTAATCAATTAGATGAAAGAATACTCAAATTCAACTAAAAAAATATTTTACTCCGTAGAAGACAAAAATTTTCGCTCTTCTGTCTTTGAGAGTGCAGGATTACATTTATTCAGTTGTGTTCTTGTGTTATATCGAGTTAATGTCTCACCCGTGTCTCAGTAATTGTACTATTCATTTCGGAATAATCTGTTATAGACAGTAGTGTTTCGTGAGTATGTCTGACGACCAAGTAATGTACATTGAATTGGGTGATATGACTGTCGAAAGTTATGTTTCTCACATTTAGCCGACCATTATTATAGTAATAATTTGTTTTTTTTTTGTGATGTTTGCTGATTTAGTTGATTTTTTTACTATTATTAATAGCTTTAATTTCTATTGAGAAACATTTTGTAAGTTTTAGTACTATGTCATGACACATTTATATTATTCTTGCCCTGATTGAAATCAGAGTTAAAAATATTTAAAATATGTGTGTAATAATAATAAAAAAATATTTTTACATTATGTTTAGGAGAACCTATGTATGTATGTATATAGATATACAAAATCATGTAATAATTTTAAATTTTCTCGTGAAATAAATAATTATTTATATATTATTATTCTTATGTATTATTATAATATTGGTGGCAAATATTTAAATTTTATTAAATAATCCATGTAACGGGGTTTTCACCTTTCGGCACTGGTTTAATATTAAGTTCTATATTCTGTTCTTCCTTGTAAATTGAACCGGTTCACCTTCTTCGTATATTCTTTCCTCACAATAAATTTTCTCATTTTTTTATGTAAATTTGTATGTGTAGCTCATAAGCAGATATGTATAGAGTGTTTTTAGATATAGTGAAGGCAATAAAACTGTTACTTTCTGCCTTCGCTTAGTATCCTATTGTTGGGCGAAAAATCCAGGTATATTACACAGGAACGTATTGCGAATAATTTCAATGAAACACCTAATATAGGTACATTATTATTTATTTAATTAATCCACTACAATATTATCATCATCATTATCACTATCAGAATTACTATCACCTAAATTAATAATAAAATTATTATAAATATTACTTACGTCTATGTACTTATTTTCTATTTCTATTACATGCTCTATGCTCTTAAACCAATTATTTGATATATTTATAGTTTCATTTTTAATAATATCAATTATTTGTGGACAATTTGTTGGTGAGGTATTATTTCGCCTAATATTAGATTTAAGTTGTCCCCACATTAATTCTATTGGATTAAATATACAATGGTATGGGGGCAAACGTAACACAGTATGACCATATTTTTCCGCGATTTGATCACAAATATAATTTTTTACTAAAGGCTTAATCTTAATTAATTCTAATAATTGTTTCTTTGTATAACTTTCTTCACAATAAATGTCCATTGAATGTAAATATTCAAACAGCTCTAATTTGTCGATGATTGGCTAGGCAATTTACTTAGCAAGCGAGAATGGTAACTTGCATTGTCCATCACTATTACACTGTTGGAAGGTAAATTGGGAATAAGCGAATTTTCAAACCACGGTTCGAACACATTTGCGCACATATTTTCATGGTAGTCCACATTACACTCACTGATATTTTTTGCTGAGAGAAATAGCGCGTTTTTGATCCAACCCTCATTCCAACCGGCATGGAGTATTACTATCCTTTTTCCTCGGGAAACTGGTACATCTAAGACACATTGTTGGCTGTTGTCTGACCAACCTTTGGAAACGGTGTCATGCGTGTCGTACCATGTCTCGTCCAAATATATTATTGGTCTATTTTCCATTCGAAATTTTTTGATACTACGTAAGTATTCAAATCTCCACTTAGTATTTTTGGGCACTCCATGATTGTTTGTCGTTTGTCAAGTTTTTTATATGTGAATCCATTTTCTCGTAACACTTTATATAGCGTTGACAAAGAACACAAAACCGAATTGTCATTTGTTAGTCTTTGGTGCAAAGTTCTTAGTGACGGAACAAAATTTTCCTCGTACATTTTATAAATTGTTCTTCGAATTACATCAACACCAAAACTGTCTATATTTTTTATGGTACCTGCATCTTTTCTTTCTTTTTTTGCGGCCGGATATTCCACTTTGTACTATTTTATGCATTGTACTGATGGGAATATTAGTTAAATGTGCAGTGCGAGTAAATGCCCCATCATTATTTTCATTTTTAAGAACATTATACACATTTAGAATAATTGTTTTTGCGTCATCAGATAGATGATTTCGTTTATTGCAGGAATCCACATCAATAACGCAATCACTATCTTCACTCGACATTTTACACAAAATTGGCGAATATGCATACAAACAAGTTGTAGAAATATACCAGACTAACGAAATTTCCTTCTGACATTTCTCTTTTAACTCCATCGTACAACGGGAATTTTTAATCGGCTTTACGTATTACATAATGTTCTCGTTGCTATAATGTTACAAATTCCTAAATTGCCTTATACTTGGAAAAATCTTCAGATTTAAATTTAAACCGATAACTAACTAATTTGCCTTTGGACACTAATTTGGGTTTAACCCCAACATGCCACGGGACAAAGCAATCAGCTTGACATATTACAAAATGTTACTGTTCATGAGATTAAAGAATCCTAGATTATCTTATATTTCGAGAATATTTTTAGATTTAAATGTATAAATCTGCATAGTTCCACCCTGTCCTCTAATGCAATAAATACCCGCTGTGCAAGGGCTGGCCCGCACTTACCGATGATTTACTGCTTTCACTATATCTAAAAACACTCTATACATATGCATATTCTTTAATGATTATGTCGCAAATAAGACATCAAACGGAAAAGAAATAACACTGCTACGTATGCACCGCTATATATACAAATTTGTGCGTGTTTTCCATAAGAATCAATGGTAATGTGCTTTAAATTGCAATTTGTTACGTTTTTCTATTTAATTACATGTAAATCAAAGCACATTGTCTTCCTCCACTACTTTTTCCCCACCAGGGATGATAACAAATAGATTAGACGTGGGGGTGTGTAGGTGCAGGTTCCTGGAGCATAGGGGCGCAAATGGAACATTTTCACCGTAAGTATAAAAATATAGTTAACAAATTAAAATTTGTGTTCGTGTGATTATAAAATTTTTGCTTTTTAAAAAATACAGGATTAAACTTTGACGGCTCG
The DNA here is from genome assembly GCA_035578165.1 of Stenolophus ochropezus. Lineage (NCBI taxonomy): Eukaryota > Metazoa > Arthropoda > Insecta > Coleoptera > Carabidae > Stenolophus > Stenolophus ochropezus. Next base: position 17,782,156 of record JAQOWZ010000015.1, on the reverse strand, counting down.
ACACTGAGGCCCTGTACACAGGGTGGTAATTTTTCTTAGACACTTCGGTAAACGAGTTTCTGAAACCTGCTGTGGTGTTGCTTGAAAGAAGTTTATGCTCAAGTCGCTGTCGACACATAATCACCAAAAGTTACATATTTACCTATAAACGGAAAAACTCTCAAACGTTGTAAGGTCATTGCATACACAACATATAATCCACAACTTTACAAAATTACGAAAAAACAAAATACATTTTTTCTTCCAGCGCTCAAGTCATTGCACAGCTTAATATGCAATATTTTAGTTACAATTACATTTTATAATTTTATTTCTTGTTTAAAGGGCACTAACTTCAATCGCCGCAATACCTACTGTCGTATATATATATATATATATATATATATATATATATATATATATATATATATATCGATAAGTTGACATTTTGACCGAGACCCCTGATTAAATACGAATCCCGATAATTTCCACCGACTTCCCATCCCCCATCTCGACAATCATGACAAGGGATCTACAGCTTAAAATAGTTACCAAATCATTCGAATAGAGCCGTATTTTTATTTTGTTGATTGATTGACGAAGCTGAGATTTGATCCCCACATCTCATCTCCGCTCAATTTGTGCCAGAGCATGTTAGCCAAGAGAACCACCATTTCTCGTTTGCATTAAAACTCAAAAACAAAAAAATAGTAAATGGTTTGACTGTTTGGCAAGAGGTAATCACCCGATGTAAACAAACTCAAACATCGAAATATCAATCAACTCTTCAACTCTAGCTGGATCGTTTTAACAAAGGTATTGTACATATACATTCCTAAACCGGACCAGCAAGAGTTGAAGATTTGATTGATTTTTCGATGTTTGAGTTTATGTAGATTGATCTTGCCTACAGTTGATATATTTTGTGCTCAGATCGGGTGATTTCTGCGTAAGTCATGCCAAACCATTTATTATTTTATTGTTTTGGGTTTTGATATCATTATTATTTTTGATAACTGTATAGTCACACAATTGATTGCTTCCAAAATTGATATGTAATTTAACTGAAATAATAACTTTAAACACGGTCAAATGAATCTTAATAAAAAGTTTAACTTTCAGAAGTTTATATATCTCATAAATGAATGTCATTTCTTTCTCATTTCTTTATTCAGATTATCCTCAATTATTATGTGACGTTTCAAATACTGTTTAGGAATAAGTAGTAAAACTCTAAATTGGTAAGCAATTTGAAAACAAGGTTTCATTCAAACCCAAAAATATCTATTATAGCAGTTTATAGACCAAAAAATGAAATGAAATAAAATACCCTACTGCGACAATTTCAGTGCTGCCATCTATTGTCAATATTTAGCCCAAATGTAAGGTTTCCTTAGATCATATACCTGGAATAGATAAGTAAGAAAAACCACGATACACAGAGCCTCGGTATGTCATTGCACAGGTTGTTTTTTGTCTCTCTCGCTCCTCTGACGTCACGTGGGTCGCAAGAATGAAAAATTTACCCACTAATACCGAAAAATTTACTTAGCTTGTCGATATTCTATCGTGCTTAGCACTCAAGTGCAAGCCATTTTAGATTATTTAGATATCGGTCGATTGGTAGAACATTAGATGTAAAAATAATGTTTAATAAAACTTAAATAATATAATAAACATAATTGAAATAGAAACGATGGAATCGAGAAGAAGTAAATATTTATTAATATAAAAAGGTATACAAAAAAATTTTTAATATTAAAAAAGTTTATTAAATACGAAACAAAATTTTTCATGTTTTAACGCTACAATCAATATTAAATGCATTACAATCATGAAATATTGCACACTTAAGAAAAACATTTATTTTTATTATTTCTCTTTACAATTCGTTTTTTTTTTTTGTTCAACAATTTCGTTTACAATTGTCAAAACTTATCCTACGATATAAATCTCTCAGTCTTATGTAGGTTCTTGTTCTCGATAAACAAAGAAGTTCTTCAAATGGCATTGTATTATTTGGGTAGCTTGTGCAACGTCTTTTCAGCCAATTTTTTTAACAAATTAGTTTCACTTGACGGACCTGCTCCATGCATATTATTAAATTCAGTCTCTAGGTTTTTAGTGGCTTTAGTTTTAGTGTGTTAATGACATTTAAATGTTCGTTAATACAGATTTTAAAAAACCTGCCGCTTTGACCGATATCTAATCGCAATCTTTGCAACATTATAATCTTAAAATCTGATAATGAAACAGTTGTTTCGAAAACAATGAATAAATTTGTGTAAGAACCTAGTGAGGTTTTAATTTAATTTTTAATATTCGAAGATATTCTATCAAGTACGGACTACAAATTATCTTAATGTTAGTAATATTTTACTATTATCACGAAGCGTGACGTCATTGCGCAGCAGAAACCAAAAGCGGGAAAGTTACTGACATACCGGGTTTCTATGTATCGTGAGAAAGACCAGATTTTGGTCAAACATAGAAGGACAAAAACAGTGGCGTAACTACAGGAAGCACACACCTGCAACGCGGGTGGATCTCACAGGTGAGAAGGCCTCACTTTGCTTCTACAAAACTTAACAAAAATAAATAGATAAATAAGAAAAAACGACACAATGTCGGCATTATTAAAATTTCATTAATAATTAAAAGTAATACGGAAATAAGTAAAAATTATTTCTTGACAATTATATTATTGATGTTGGATTTACGTTGTGTTTGAGTAACTCAATTATACTCATTTTATTTATTGACACGTATCACATATATCCAATGAGTTCAAAAAGTACATTTTTAAGCTGAGAGATTTTTCGGCAAATTAAAAATCAATTCAAAATTACAAATTATATAAAAGGTCTCAAATGAGATAGATTAAAATATTTAGCATTGTTAGTGATAGAACCTAAAAGTGTCCATACGTTATATTGGAAAGTGTTTGTGATTTTGCCTATTAAAAAAGTATATAAATAGTGTCACAAATAATTTAATTATTAAATTGGGGTAGATATGGAATCTTGAGGATATAATCTTTAATAGCTTCGTTAAACTCAATAATTCACTGATCTATGCAGTAAGAATAGTGCCAATAGGTTAGTAAAATTTCTACAGCCTTCCAAATTTTACTAGTCTATCATTGTTATGTTTTTGAAGCATGTCAAATTTTGATAAGATGTATGTGTAGTTGTTACGGTTCTTTTTTGTATATTGCCTTTTTCCTTCATGTTTATAACCTCTTTAATTCTTGTGTTATAGATTTCCTTGTTTCGACAGCCAGTCCCATTATCCAAACAGTTATATTTTTCTATTTGTATTTGTATTTAACCGCAATAGAAAATTTCATACAGAGCATTGTTGTTAACTAGGTGTAAATTTCCTGTTCTTTCTTAATTGTTGCCTTGCTTTAAATACTGTCTCATATTTAATATTTAATTCCGCATAGGTTAAGTTGCCTTGTGTTTAGTTGTTTATAATATTTGACAAGTTGCGGAGAGTTCGCAGCTGGCCATAGTTTAAAGGTGCGTCCTCACTAGCTTCGTTTAATACAAACAGTTATTCCCGTCTTAGCAAAACTCAGTACTGACGAGGCTAAGAGCTGGTACAAATATGTTGAGAATGTACAACTAATGATCAATAGCACCTTTCAAAGAAGTATACAGAGTACACTATTTGAATTACTAATCGGAGTAAAGATGAAAACGAAAGAAGACCTACGATTGAAGAAATTAATTGAAGAAGAAATTATAGACATGTTTTAAGAAGATAGATGATTTAAGGAAATAAGTAAGGAACAAATACAAAAAATACAGAATGAAAATAGACGTACTTATAATCTTCGACATAAAATGCCAGTTCGATATCGACTATGAGATCTAGTCCTAAATAAACGGACTTTGGTTTGGTTCCGCTTTAAAGTTAGAAAAGAAATACTTTGGTCCTTACGAAACTGTGAAAGTAAAATCAAATGATAGATATGATGTCCGAAAATTAGGGGTACATGATTGTCCAATCCCAACTTCTTCACCTTCGTTTAATAACGACCTAGAATCCGAGGAGGATTCACAGTAGGATAGCCGAGTGTAAGATTCCAAAAGGTATGCAACGCGAAAAAAAAGAGTAAAGACGTCAAAACGAAAAAGATGAATTTTATTAATGTAATTAAAACGTTGTTGTTAGATGACTGCGATTCAGCTTACACATATATATTAATTAAGCAAGCACTGAAATATATGTTTTACAGATATTATTGTCATTCATTAGTTGATATAAATAATTGTGTTCCGTTTACAACATGCTCAGTATATTTCTTTCGAAGGTTTATAAAGAAAGTAAAATCAAATGATAGATATGATGTCTGAAAATTAGGGGTATATGATAGTCCAAGAGCAACTTCTTCACCTTCGCCTAATAACGACTTAGAATCCGAGAAGGATTCACAGTAGGATACCCGAGTGTAGGATCCCAAAAGGTTTTCAACGCGAAAAAAGGGAGGCAACGAAAAAACAAAAGTGAAGGCGTCAAAAAGAAAAAGACGAATTTTTTAATGTAATTAAAACGTTGTTGTTAGATGACTGCGATTCAGTTTACACATATATATTAATTAAGCAAGCACTGAAATAATTGTTTTACAGATATTATTGTCATTCATTAGTTGATATAAATCATTGTGTTCCGTTTAAAACTTGTTCAATATATTTCTTTCGAAGGTATATAAAGAAAGTAAAATCAAATGATAGATATGATGTCCGAAAATTAGGGGTATAGTTATTCTCTTCTATGTTCATCATTTACGTTAAGAGGTTATGGGCCCAGTGTGACCGCAAGCTGCTACTTATATTAAATGCCCAGTGTATGCATTAAATTTTTGAGATCAACCGATACAGCAAAATTTCAAAATGAATGCGAATAGTAACGTACGTTATGAAACCTTATACAAGGAAAACTACGACACTTGGAAAATTTAGATGAGAGCAATTCTAATAAAGAATGATGCCTGGCACTACGTAACCGACGAACCTATGAAATCAGAAGATGCGAACGACAAAAACCGAGTGCAAGTAGAGAACTGGATAGCCGGAGACCTCAAGGCACAGTCAGATATCATTCTTGCAATTCATCCTGTTGTACTAAGACAGGTGGAGTCGTGCAAATCGACGAAGAAGATATGGACGAAGTTGGAGGATACCTACGAATCCAAAGGTCCTGTACGTAAGGCTGCACTACTGAATCGACTTATATCGCATAAAATGAACGATGACGATGACGCACACGAAAGTACTCAGCAATTTCTGGATAGTGTGGACAAATTAAAAACCATAGACGTTGAGATTTATTAACGGTTATTCTTTTGCGTAGCTTCCTGCAAGTTTTGAAATTTTCCGATGTGCTGTTTCATCACGCGATGATCTTCCGACTCCAGAAGCACTACGGATCAAAATTTTGAAAGAATTCAACGCTCGAAAAGGTGATAGCGCAAAAAATACTGTGCAGAACGCTATGATGGCAGGTAAAAGAAAACCTTTTACCAACACTCAAAATAAAAATTATACGAAAGTTTATGCTAATAAAGATTACAAATTAAAATGCTTTAAATGCTTCAAAATCGGTCACCGTGCTAAAGATTGTAGATCGGAACAAAAAGTATGTCTATTTGTCGAACCTGTAGTCGCTGAAATCTACCTGATAGGCGAAAATGCAGGCCCAGGTACAGACTGGCTGGCACTATTCCTATAGTCCATTACTATCAAACACACAAAAATTTTATCAACTTTTGCAATCAGTTTGGATCACGTTGGCTGTATACTTACGCTCTGGTTTTGCAAACAAACTGTAACAAAAAAAATCTGGTGTGTCCAACACAATACCTCCCGCCACTGTATTAATAATATATTCTATATAAGTTTTTCAATACATTTAATTTGTTGTTTCAAAATTAGTTTGTTATTGCAGTTCCGAATATTTTTAATTCATTTCATACCTAAAATTTCCTTCATAAAGTTTGTATGACCAATATGACAGCTATTTTTGACGTTACTAAAACCGGAACTGAACTTACTTTGATTCATGCATGCAAATACATTCCTAATATATTTCTTCCATCTTTTTAAATTTTACAATAAAATTACTTCATTTTTTACTTATTTTATCTTTTACACTTGCTTACATCAAATTTGACATCATATGTCAAATTTTGTGAACATATGAATAACTCATCTGTTTTATCGAAATTCCTCAGCCTAAACGATATGTAAAATTATTATAATTTATATATTTTTTTTCTATCTAGCTAGAAGTTATATATAAACGTAATTATGCAAATCGGTAGAAAATTAAAAAATCTTTGTATTTATAATAACGAAATTTGCGAAAATATGGTATTTAGAGGTATATTTTAGGAAAAACGGTTTAAAGCTTCAAGTAAAGTACTACTTCCGGTTAACCAATTGTAGTCAAAATCTAATCAGTTCATCATATTAGAATAGAACTCTTAAATACGAAATATTATATTTTTTACATGTATCGTATTGGAGTTATCGTGGACGAAAAATCGTCACAGACACACACACACACAGACACACATACAGACATCACGCTAAAAATAGTAAAATCGTATTCTAGGGACCCTAATTCGTGCTCATATGTTGAAAACCCACACTCGAGAAATCTGACCAAAAACAATACCTCCCTTATCTATATATTGATAGGCGGGAGGTAAAAAATAAAAGAAATAAAACCAGGTTACGATATACAGCGTATGGACTCAAAGTACACCGATACGGGCCGTCTTTGGCCGTTCATCGGGTGTAGAACTCACCAACCATGGTACACAAACACAGATCGACAAACACAATGGGACGGTAAAACGTGTGTTTGTTTGATACCATGTGCGGACTCTAAAAATAAGAACTTATCACTAGATGAGCTTCATTCCTGCCAATCCTCTTCAACGAGCCAATCTTCCTCCATTTGAGGTTACCGAACTATCCACAGATGACTAACTTCTGGATCTTATTCGCCCCAGCAGCTCCAACGCTCTTCGTCGTGCTCGATATCCCGACTAACTCAAGGCACCTATCGAGCCACGCAAGAGGTATCCAGCTACTGTCCGGGGAAATGGCCCTAAAAAAAAAAAAAACTCGACACACCTGTGTCCCATGGCTCCCATGATCCTCGGCATCACTCTCGCTACAGTAGCCTTGTGGCCCTTCCTCGTGCTCGACATCCAGACGAACCCAATGCGTCGTCGAGCAACGCGAGGAAGCCCTTGGCCACCTACTGTACGGGGTAACGGCCCGACACAACCCGTGTCCCATGGCCCCCATGATCCTCGGCATCACTTTCGCTACAGCAGCTCCGATCCCCACCACTCCAGTGGGGTAGCTACTGTACGGGGTTACGGCCCTACAAAAAAAAAACCTCGACACTACCTGTGTCCCACGGCCTCCTGATCCTTGTCATCTGTATTCTTCCAGTAATCCCTAGCGCTGGCTCGTGCCAGTAACAGCTGGTATAACTACGCTCGTACTGGCGATGTCTCGAGACATATCTGGCCAGTAGAACAGTAGCCATTACCCTGACTATGGTCTTTACGATACCCAAATGGTCAGCTTCTGTATAGGCTGGATTGGCACTCATCACCTCTTCCTGCATGACCGATGGAACGTACTGCTTCCATGTACGATGCTCCGTTTTTTTTTCCAGTAAGTTTTTAATTCAATCTCGACTGGTTGGAATACCTACGTCCCTGTTCGGGCGCCAAAAATTATGTGACGTCGTTACGTCGTCAGTCCCTATCGTTCTTGAAAACGTGTGACGGACTACGGCGTTACCTTCGCGTCACACAATATAAAATACGTCGTCACAGCCTACAAAACAATAGCTCGTGCAAAAGCACAATAATTAGTCGACAGGCACGGTATAATAAAATATACAAACGCTGTCGCACTACTCGTTTTCAAATCTCGGGCGCCACTCTACGTAACGGTAGAGACGTCTAACTCGCAGGCTTCCAGTGACGACGGCCACGGATATCTAAATGGAGAAAAATGTCCAAGGTTCGGATTTCAACATTGGTTGTGGTCGCTCGCTTGAATACAACATCACGGAGCAACTTTCCAAAAAAGACAGTAAAAAGACGTAAATAAAAGCATAAATAAATTTCGGATAAAAATCGGTTATTCTTACAACCTGCGTTGCTCGCTCACCCACATGCACGCGATGCGAGGGTGAGGTAAAAACGAACGCAAAACCAAATTCAGCAGAACTATCCTTGATTAGTCCTGGCAGTGGCCGATGGACAAGCCGAATCCTGTTCCGCGGGTCACGAAGCAAAATGACGGTTTCGAGGATTCTTTCTACGCCGAAATTCATCCAAAATTATCTTGATAGTGGTAGCGCAATCACTAGTTCTTCTCTGCCCCTAGTAATTGGAATTCACAAACTATCGCAACCATCGCACAACTCGTGCACGGGATGAAAATGAACGATTATCTCAAACACACGTTTTGCTCACATAAGGGTGTGAAAAACAGCAAAACACTATTCCAATTTTCCCATAGATACTTTACTTCCACTTACCTTACGTTCACTAGTGGAAGGATAGGAAAACAACTGAAAATAATTCAAATGAAAAACTCTGCTTCACAACTTTTATTTTTTACGTCTTTATTTGGCCAAAAAACTCACTCAAAAAAACCATGAGTCGGTCAAAGACCGCGCTTTTATAAAAATGTTCACCCCGTTCCTCTCGTTCCCATCATCAGAGGTGAACATAGTCACAAAACAATTACAAATACAATATAAAAATATAAATAAATAACATTTAACATATTAATACGATACAAACAGGAATAAAAACACTTACTATTGCCTAAAGTCACTAAACGAGTTAATTTCGCCGCATGAAATTAACTGAACGAGTAACTTGACTACAACTCAAACATATGATCGGTGGTTATGTTCTTTAAAACTACACTTTTACAAAAACCACTGCGATGTGTTTGGCACTACACTACGTAGAACATTATCTTGCATCTTATGGTGTTCGAATCAAGAAAATCAGAGTAATGGTTTGTAGAACAACTTCACAAAAACACGATGTAAACAAATAAAACTCCATGTTGATCCGCCATTACTAGACATGCGCGCGCTGACCTTGCGCGGTTGCTTGATTCGAATGCAAAGTCTAGGCAATAGTTTTTAAAATATTTGGAAGGTAGAACTGCGGTAAATTTGACTTCAAATTTACGTTCAAAAATACTGTTAAAACAAAACTGTATCGTGACGCTTCGTCACAAGTTTTTGTGTAAAAAATCGAAAATTAAGCGAAAAAGGAAAACTGGAACAAAACTAAAAAACATATCCTAGATGCCAGGTTTAAATTTAAAAAGAATTACTGTGCCATCCGTCATTTTTAACAATTCAATATGAAACTTTTAATTGATTTATTTTGAAAATGAAAAGAGATATTGTAAAGGTAATTATATTTTTATACATTATAATAGTGAGCGAAACATATAAAAATACACTGAATGTTAAGTGTGGTGTATTTAAAATATTTAATTTTATGACATTTGACATTTGGTCAGTCAATCAAAAAATTCGTGGCATAAGTTTTATATTTTTAAAAAGAAATATACAGAAATATTAAGTAAACTATATTTAAAAGAATATGTACAATACACTTTGTGATGTAAGTATATCATTTTAAATTTGTTTCGCTGTATTTAAATATGTATTTTCATTTCAGTTATAATTTTTAATTGGTTACCCAAACAAGAGTACATTTATAAAAGAGAAATAACATAAAATTATTGATAATAACACTACTGAAGTGTAATTGATTATTATAAAAGTGCATTGTACATAATAATTTACGGCAAACCTTATTTACAATACAATCAAACAATCATAATGCAAGTCTGGTATTTGCTTGGAGAAATATATAGTAAAATTAGTTTAGAAGTAAAACTACACTACATTTTGTAATGTAAGTATGTAATTTTATATATTCTTGGCTGTATTTAGATATGTGTTTTCATTTCAGTTATATTGTTTAATTGGTTAAGATATCCAAACAAGAATATATTTATAGAAAAGAAATAACGTAATATTACGGATAATAACACTATTGACAAAAAAATAAATTCTGGAATTCAATCAAGGCGCGTCGTATTCAGTCATAAACACATTTATTTACAAATACTGACAAACCTTGCCTTCGTACCCACTTGGAAGAAATGTTTAATAATTTATTGTACAATAATTATTTTGAATTATGTATCTGGATTATAATAAACTGTAAGTAACTGCATTTTATACATTCTTTATGTATTCTTTCATCAAATTTCAGATGAACGTAGTTAATTACAACAAAGATTTGATTTTTAAAAATTCTATTGAATTTTGTTATGGAATGAAATGATTTTTTAGATAAAAACGTTTATAAAAACAACGTATCTATCCAATTATTCATTTATCATTGATATTTCAAACAATAAACACTTTCTGAAACCAAATATTAATCGAGAAATGCGTTTTCTATAATAAGGCAATTCTTTGGATGAAAATCATTATTATAACGTATCCTTGAAAATGAAACCAGAAAAATTGCACGATATTATAAAATTTAACAAAAATGGTTCATTTGACACTTGAGTTGGAGACAACTAAGTGAAAAATGTCATATTTACTAAAATGTATAATGAAATATTGTACGAAATTTAATAATAAATCATCTCTAATACAGGTACTTTCATATAGAATATAAATATTTATATATTAATAGTTAAATATTTTATTTTTTAGGTGATACTATAACCTACACGTTCTCAGATACTCTAACATGGAATTTTTAATAAACTAAAACAATTTATTGGGCAATAATTATAAAAATAAGTAATAGTAAAACATATTCTTTATTAAATGCAAACTAAAGAATATTCCAGAATGGATTATTTAATCAAGAAAACTACATTTCAAAATTGATTTACAATCTGACGTTTAAAAAACTATATTTGATTACTATTCAAACACTTCCAAAGGTAAATTCATACTGTACAGTATTCTTCCCTTATGTATAAATACTTTTAAATCTAATTTATACATATTTTAGATAGTTAGACTATAGATTTTGTCTGATTACGTGGAAAAACTGACAAGCCTTTATTTCATACAGTTTTGGAGGGAATTGTTTAACAATTTAATGTACAATAATTAGTATATAAATAAATTATGTATCTGGACTTTATTAAACTTATTATTAATTGCAATTTACTCTTTCTTTGCGCATTTCTTAACATTTCTGATGAAAACATTTGATTACAATAGAGATTACATTTTTCAAAATTCTGTAGTATTTTATAAAGAAATGAGATGATTTCTCAGATGTAAACGTTTACATAAACAAAGTATCTATCCATTTATTCATTTGTAACTGATGTATGAAACAATAAACATATTTTCAAACCAAATATTCACCGAGTAGTAAATTGAATGTACGGAAAAACTTATGTAGAATATATTGAAGTTAATGTGTTGGACACATCAGATTTTTTTATATCTGTGTTATCTATTTGTATGTAAATATAAGTGATGAGAGATTCTATAATTTAAATTTTATTGGAGTCATAAAATTAGGTAGTCTTTGTCAACTTTAAGCAGGTTTAAATTTAATATGATCTACATTTCTGTAAAGGTATTATGGGAATATGACCCTCATTAAATAGTCCATAGTTTATACCAGAAGACTTTTAGGTTGGTATTCAACTTACCGAGTAATTTAATTTTAAATTTAAATCTAAGATTAATACTCAGATTTTCATTACATTCAACATAATAAAATAATAATAATAATAATAATAATATAAATAATAAAATTTGAATAATTAAATTGCATTTTTATTTCTTATATTTCGGTTGATTACAATATAGAAAAATTGTAAATTAAAAAATAATCAAATTTTATTTGGAAATACAGTAACACAATGAATTTCAATTGGTTGATATGATGTTTAGTACATTTACTTTAAGGTATAACATTAATATTTATATATAAATAGCTAATTGTTTACCAGTTACATATGTAAAAAAGTTTAAATGTCTTCATCACAGGTTCGGGTATAATTATAAGAAAATTGATATTTTTCTATAAGTTTAAAAAACCAATAGGCTTTTCTTCTTGTTCTTCTTAAACTAATTAGTTCAAATATGTTGTTTTTACTATATATATATATATATATATATATATATATATATATATATATATATATATATATATATATTTGTGCACAAACAAGTAATTGATTAAGAATTAATTATTATTATTTATGCAATAAAACTGCATTTAAAAACCTGCCTAATGTTTGTAGTTGAATATTCGTTATATTGTTATAATTGAAACATTTACAAATTGTAAAATATTATTTATTAAATTATAAAAGTATTTAAAATTAACTAAACTGCCTTTTTAACAGTACTTTATTACAAACAACGGTTGTATTTCAAAAATACAACCTCTAGACTAATTATATCAACATCAAAATCAACAATTCCCATAGGCACATATAAATATTTTACGAATGAAATTATTTAGCATAACGTTAATTCTACTCGATGATTAAAATAAATAAAATATGTACATCTAGAAGCAATCAAACTACCTCTATTCTCGAAGAAGCACTATTTCAAGGACAGTGATAAAATAATATTAGTAAAATAAAATAAATACATATGTAATTCAGCTTCATAAAGATATAAATGAATATAGCAACAGCTAAGCATAAATGTAATCATGTTTTTTTGGCAATATAAAAATGTATCTGGTAATAAATTACGGTATGTTATTTCACATTATTTATATTAATAAAATAGATAATTCTTTTCAAAATAATACTTTTTTATACATTCTTTAACTAACTTCATACTTATTGTGTCAATTTATCACAGTTACGTTCATTCAAACTGAATGTATATATACCGGGTGTAGAAATGGAAAGTGGCGCATAGCGATTTCAATGTTATTTTTTTTCAACTGCTGTATCTCTTTACCTAATCATTTTAGCGCAAAAAGCGTAAGAGTACAAGTTGTTCTAAAATTAAAAAGGTATCCTATAAAGTCAACTTACTTTCATAATTATTCATATTTAACGATTTATTAATAAAATAAAATTTAAAGTTTTTTAGAAAAAAAAATTAAGATTGCCTTGATAAATGAAAAAATTTTTTGAATAAATTATTGACAGTGACAATTACTTGTCATAGAAAATTTTGATTGACTCTGAAAATGGCAAATTTGACTACCCAAGAGAAAATTCAATGCTTGGAATGGTATTTGTGTAGTAACAGTCACTATAAGGTCTATAATTAACAGAAATTATTCAAAAATTAAATGTCACTATGACTAATTTTCAAAATTTGTTTCATTTATCAAGACAGTCTTATTTTTTTTCTAAAAAACCTTAAATTTTATTTAATTAATAAATCGTTAAATATGAATAATTATGGAAGTAAGTTGACTTTATAGGATGCCTTTTTAATTTCAGAACAACTTATACTCTTACGCTTTTTGTGCTAAAATGATTAGGTAAAGAGATACAGCAGTTGAAAAAAAATAACATTGAAATCGCTATGCGCCACTTTCCATTTCTACACCCGATATAGTGGCTTAACACCCCCATGGGGTTGCGCCGCTTCCTTCGAAGCTTTCTAGATCCAATTTTATTGGAGTGGATCAATCTCCGATTCCTGTTTCTTAGATGTTCTTTATAATATTCCTCCACAACTCCCTATCTCTTGTTTTATTCTTCCAGTTGCTAATTCCAGCTGCTTTCAGATCTTCTTCCACTTCTCTCAGCCATGTTGACCTGGGCCTGCCTCGTCTTCTTCTTCCGCCTGGGCTCCACTCGACTATTGATCTTATTGTATCCCTTTCTTCTGCTCTCCATACATGGCCAAGCCATCTCATTCTTTGTTGTTTAATTTTTTTCACTATATTATCTCCTTCTAATTCTTGTTCTATTTCATGGTTCATTCTTATTCTGTATTCATTTTCTGATACCTTGATTGGTCCTAGAATTGTTCGTATTATTTTGCGTTCCATTATTTTTAGATCTTCTTCTTCTTTTTTTGTCATTGTGATTGTTTCAGCTGCGTATAATGCTATTGGTCTTATTATTGATTTGTATATTCTGATTTTGGTATTTTTTGTTAATAGTTTGCTTTTTAATATCTTTTTATTTGCGTAAAAAGCTCTACTTGTTGCTATAATCTTTTCCTTAATTTCTGTTTCTCTTTCTCCTTTACTTGATAACATAATTCCTAGATATTTAAACGTATCTACTTGTTCAAATGTGTGTTCTCCGATTTTTATTCCTTTGTTTTCAGCATTCTTTCCTAGCAGCATTATTTTGGTTTTTGCTTCGTTGATTTTTAATCCTATCTTATCTCCTTCGATCATTATTTCTTGCAGCATTTCTATCATTATATTCCTGTTCTTCGTTGCAATAACTATGTCGTCGGCATATGCTATTATTTGTCCTCCTCGTGTTCTAAGCGTTCCTTTATTTATTTTTCTAAGTATATATTCTAAAGCTATTTATTTATTTATCTCGATCTCTTCTGTCTCCCCTTTTTGTGTTATAATGCTTATTTTATTTTTCCTCATTGTCATCGAGATTAGTCTTCTTAATTTTGCTGGTATATTTAGCTCCTCAAGTGCTGTCATAAGCTTTTTTCTTTTAATGGAGTCAAAGGCTTGCTGGAAATCAATAAATAGCATTTCTATATTCAGATTGTATTCAACTGATTTTTCAATTATTTGTTTGACTGTATGTATGGCGTCTGTTGTTGATCTGCCTTTACTGAATCCACATTGATATTGTCCAATTATGTTATTTTCTGCATTTACTAATCTTCTTTGTATTAATGTGGATAGTATTTTATATACCGTATTCAACATAGTAATACCTCTGTAGTTTTTACATACTTGCTGGTCACCTTTTTTATGAATTGTCACTATTTGTCCAGATTCCCATTCTTTTGGCATCTTTTCATCTCTCCATATTTTCTTTATGAGTTCGTATATTTGTTGTTGCAAGACTACCCCTCCATATTTTATTAATTCAATATTTATTCCATCTTTACCTGGTGTTTTTCCATTGTGACATTTTTTTATTATTTCTTGTACTTCTTTTAGCGTTGGCTCTTCTACTATTCTATCTTGTTCATTGTTTTGGGTTTCAAATTCATTTTCATCTTGTGTATCTGTTAATAAATCTTTAAAGTGGTTAATCCTAATTTGTTTATATTCTTGTTCGTTTTCTGCTATTCTACCATTTATATTTTTTATGCCATGTACTTTGATTTTCTGTATTTTATTTTGTGCTTGAATTTGTTTGTAAAATCTTTTTGTATTTCTTGTCTGCCTTTCTTCTTCTATTTCTTTAATCTGATTCTCTGTCCATTCTCTCTTGTTTTTTCTTATAGTTTTGTTGCATTCGTTTCTTATTTTTTCATATATTTGTTTGTCTTCATTTTTTTTTGTTTGTAGCCATTTTATTCTTGCCTTTTTCTTTTTATCTGCCATTTTCTTACATTCGTCATTATACCAGCATTTTCTTTTATCTTGTTTTGCTTTTCCTACCCATTTTTGACTTGCTTCCTGTATACATGTCTTTATACCATTCCATTTTGTTTCTATGTCATCTTCATAATTTATTACTTCTTTTAGATTTTTATCTAGTTCTTGTATATATTTCTCTCTTATACTTTCATTATTCAGATTTTCTGTATTCCATTTTATTTTTTTACTACTATTTTTTGAGGTTCTTTTCACTTTTTGTCTTAGGGTTGCTGCTACCATAAAGTGGTCCGAATCTGCGCATGCTCCTCTGTAGGTTCTTATATCCGTTACTGATGATTGTTTTCTTCTTGTTATAAGTATATGGTCTATTTGTGTCTGCGTTTGTTGATCTGGTGATATCCATGTTATTTTATGTTCTCTCCGGTGTTTAAATTTTGTGCTGCTTATTATCAGATTTGTTCTTGTTGCTAGTCTGCATAGTCTTTGTCCGTTATCATTTGTATTGTCATGTATTGTGTGTCTTCCTGCTACTTGCTGTATATAGTCTTCCTTCCCTATTTGGGCATTAAAGTCTCCTAATACAATTATTGTATCTTCTTTTGGCATTTTTTCAATTTCTTCTTCTAACACTTCATAGAACGTTTCTTTTTCTTCCGATTTCGCATTCTCTGTTGGAGCATATATATTTAAGATTGATATTTTGAAAGGTGTCGTATCTATTCTACAGTAGGCCATTCTTTCGTTTATTGGTTTAAAATCTATTATATTGTTTTTCAATTCATTTAAAATAATAAATGCCACTCCGTACTGACCTTGTTTTATATCCCCTGAATATTTTACAATATAATTGTCTTTTACAATTTCTCCTGCTCCACTCCATCTAGTTTCTTGTATTGCAGCAATATTTATTTTATACCTCAGCATTTCTGCAGCAATTTCTTGCGTTTTTCCTGGTTGTAGCATAGTTCTGACATTCCAGGTACTAATTCTAATCTTATTATTATTTTTTGTTTTTTTACCTTTCTTTCTATTTATTTTCTTTCTTTGACTTGGAATTGCGGGTGTGTGTGTTGGTGCCATTTCATTGTACTTATTTTCTAATTCCTTTGTATTAGCCATTTTCGTTACCAGTTTTCCTGTTACTTTATTTATGTTTGGTTGCTATATTTGTTTTGATAAATTATTTCTTATTGGTCTTTCATCGTAGCTATTTATTCTAGGTCTACTTGTGAACTGAGGTCTGACACTTGAAGTTGTTGGCATATCTGCTTTATTGGGTTGTTGTTTTTGTCTCTTTGCATCTTGTTCTTTTTTGTTTTTGTCGTTATCTTCATATGTTTTTGGACTTTTCTTTTGTTCCTTTTCTTCAGAATGCATTCGTTTTTTGTCGTTTTTTTTCTTTTATTAACATTGTTGCTTCATTGTTATCTATTTTTATTCCATCAACATATAAATGATTGTATTTCAAAACTGCATGTTTACCCTCTTTTCTTATGTCTTTCATCAGTGGTATCAATACTTTTCTTTCATCTGCAATGTCTTTTGGATAATCTTCTGATATTATTATTCTTGTTCCTTTTAAAAACTTTCGGTTTGCCAAAATTTCTATTAATTTCCTTCTTGTTGTTAATTTTATTAGCACCGGTCTTGTTTTATTTGTCTTTTTTCCTAGTCTATATATATTATCAATATCTCTGTTATTTATATCTATTTTTATTGTGTTTTTTATTAGATCTATGCAAGCATTTTCTAGGTGATATTTATTTCTTTCTTCTTCTATTAGGCCAAAAATTAAAAGATTTTTTTCTCTATTTATTTTTTCCTGTTCTTTCCAATTTTTTTTCTATTTTCACTATTTTACTGGTAAGGTATTCTAAATTATCTGCTGTGATATTGAATTTAGTATTTATCTCTTTTTGTATGTTTGCTAATTCCTTTTTCAAATCGGCTATTGCATCTAGGATTATTTGAGCATCCATTTTATTAACTGAAGGTATGCAATTCTCTTTACTTGCTAGTGTTGCTTGCTAGTTTTGCTTGGTGGTGTTCTATGCGTCGTCAGTTCAGTTTGTGTTATCACCTTACTTGATTCGGGCGGTAACCTGATATCTGCCGCTGGCTCAAAACACTACTTTGCAAAATGCAATTCTTGATTATGCTTTGCTGGCAATGTAGCTCTCTTGAAAGAGTATGTGTATAACCTACAAACGGCTAATAATTTTTATTTGCTTTTTAATCTTTTATCTGACGATACTTATCTTTTCCTTTATATCTTCCTTTGGGGTCTCTTCTTAGTAACTTGCTTTATTTTTAATATCTCTCTATATACTTGTATTTCATATATTTTTTAAATTCTTTACGGAGCACAAACTCATACGTGTTGACACCACGACACACACACTACTAATCAAACTGAATGTACTGCATGAAAATACAAATTTTGCTAAGATATAATAAAAAAGAATGTGTGAACATTCGTTAAAATCATCTCTGAATCATTTCTTTTAAGGTATGATATAAATGTTTATATATCAGTAGTTAATTATTTGTCATTTTATGTCATATGTAACAAATGTAAAATGCGTTGATTACCGCTGTGAATAAAATACAATGATTTTTAAATCATTTTAAAGCTTTTTATGTAATAAATATTGTTATAAAAAGAGGAACTAGAATACATCTTTTTATACACAACCAACGAATTGCATGAGGAAGGATGTTTATACAAGGTGTTCATTTTAAATGGGTCACCATTGCTATCTCGAGGACTATAAGAGCTACGAAGTCGGTTAAATTAGCAAATAATGGGGCCTATTCTGTAACTCAGTGGTTAATTTTCAACCAGTTGCTAAAATTCTTGACAAATAAAAACCAATTTTGCAACTGATGTTTTGATATTTTCTTCATTGCTATTTATTTTCATTGGAGAATAAATTTAGCGAACTGATAAAATTAACCACTGAATAGGGGGGAATTTCAATTTTACAACACAATTAACATGACACAAACAATTTTTTTTTTAAACTAGTGGTTCTCAAAATACTGTTACTAACTTTTTAATTTTAAATGGGAACCTATTTTTCTTATTTGCTTTTTCAGTAGAGAATATTATTCTGAATTTAATGATATAATATTATCATACCCTAACATAATAATTTTTGTGAGAAAAATACATCTGAAGTTTTATATTAATTTGATTAAAATATGACAATAATAAGAGTGCCATGACGGAAAAAACGGATATCAAGTCATTTCTTAACCTGGAATTAGAGTGCCTTGAATTAAATACGTGAATACTTTAATTGGTTTTACTTTTATTTACTTCTTTCTATCAAGGCACTTTAATTATTGTCATATTTTAATCAAATGAATATAAAATTTCAGATGCATTTTTCTCAAAAAAATCGTTATGTTAAGGTATGATAATAATATATCATTGAATTCAGAACAAAATTCTCTATTGAATAAGCAAATTAAAAAACTGGTTAACATTTAAAATAAAAAAGTTAGGGCCCAATTTTCAGAACCACTGCCATAAAAAAATTTTGTTTGTCTCTCGTTAATAGTGTTGTAAAACAGAAATTGTTTGCTAATTTAACCGACCTCGTAGCTCTTATAGTTCTCGAGATAGCAATGGTGGCCAATTTAATTTGAACACCTGCATATCAGTAGTTAATTATTTGTCGTTTTATGTCATATGTAACAGATGTAAAATGCGTTGATTACCGCTGTGAATAAAATACAATGATTTTTAAGTCATTTTAAAGCTTTTTATGTAATAAATATTGTTATAAAAAGAGGAACTATAATACATCCTTTCAGACAAAACCAACGATTTGCATGAGGAAGGATAATTTAGATAATAACATCACAGTTAAAAATCAGCCTTAAGTATGTGGTTAAATATTCGTTATATTGTTACAATTTAATATTTACAAAAGTAATCATATACTATTTTGATAGATTCACTATCTATATATCTATCTATCTATATTTGGATTCATCTCGAGCATCGCAAAAATTTTGCTCACGGGTACAGGTCAAACCATTCATGGAATAATTTTAATATTATTTTATTAGATGTGGTTTAAAGTGGAATAGGGCCTTTTTGGGGTCTCATATTTTTACTGTGAGTGGTTTTCGTGTAAAAAATCAAAAACTGTGCATAATTGGTACCTTGAAACAATGGATCCCAGAGGCCATGTCTATCTTTAAGAAGAATCACGCAGTTATCCGTCACTTTTGACAATCTGTCTATGAACTTTAAATGATTGTATCTTTTAATAGAACATTGATATCAAAGATTTGAAAACAGTGTCATGAATAATAGTCCTGAGCAAAGGTTTTACCATTATTTTAAGTTTACTACAGAACACATTTAATTATTTTAAACTTTGACGTTTCGAATTAGATAAGTCAATGTTGCCAAATGTGTGATGAAATTACTAAACAAAAAACATATATTCCTAAATGAACTTCACTGAAGACAGTGGCTATTATATATTAGGATTGCCGATGGTAATTTATAAATTTAAAAATTAACTATAATATTTTAATACAAACAGTGTTGCTAAATTATTAAGTAACTAAATAAAAATCAAATGTTCGTAATTAAATTAAAACACTTTGCTTTGTTTGATATCAAAAGAAAGAAAACCATAAGGGCCGGTTTTGAAATGACAAAAAAAATGTGTCATGTCGATCTGCATTTGTTTTTCGTAAAAAGTTCTTACAAGTAGGTCGTCCTTGGGTTTTAAGGAAACGAAACAATGTGGACGGGTGTGCGTGAATGACAAAAATGTTCTACATAGATTAGAATTTGTTTTTTGCAAAATATTGTCAGAAAAGTATCGTGTTTGGAAAAAGTTGTGAGAACTATGTGGTGTTTGGTATCAAATGAAAGGGCTCGATAAGGGCTGACGTGTAAAATTAACAAAAATGATCAATGTTGATCGGCTTTTGTTTTTTAGAAAAATTTCTCAAAGGTACGTCGAGTTTGGTCTAAAATGAAAGGTCTCGTTGAGGACTACCGAACAGAATTGACAAAAACGTTCCATTCCGATCGGCTTTTGTTTTCTGCAAAAAGTTCTCAAAGGTATGTCGAGTTTGGGCTCAAATGAAACGTCTCGTTGAGGGCTAACGTGCAGAATTGACAAAAATGTGCTATGTCGATTGGTTTTTGTTTTTTGCAAAAAGTTATTACAAGTGTGTGGTGTTTGGTATCAAATAAAAGGTTTCGATGAGGGCTGGTGTGCAGAATTAACTAAAATGGTTCATGTTGATCGGCTTTTGTTTTTTGCAAATAGTTTTTAGAAGTATGTCGAGTTTGGTCTCAAATGAAAGGTCTCGTTGAGGGCTAGCGTGCAAAATTGACAAAAATATTCCATTCCGATCGGCTTTTGTTTTCTGCAAGAAGTACTCAAAAGTATGTCGAGTTTTATCTCAAACAAAACGTCTGGTTGACGGCTAGCGTGCAGAATTGACAAAAATGTGCCATGTCAATCGGCTTTTGTTTTTTTGCAAAAAGTTGTCAGAAGTATGTGGTGTCTGGTATCAAATGAAAGGTTTCGTTTAGGGCTAGCGTGCATAATTAAGAAAAATGTTTCATATCGACCGGCTTTTGTTTTTTGCAAAAAGTTGTCAGAAATACGTCGTGTTTGGTATCGAATGAAAGGTCTTGTCGTGGGCTCGCGTAGAGAATTGAATCTATGTCGATCGGCTTTTGTTTTATGCAACAAGTTGTCAGAAATATGTCGTGTTTGGTATCGAATGAAAGGTCTCGTTGAGGGGTAGCGTGCAGAATTGACAGAAATGTTCCATTCCGATTGGCTTTTGTTTTCTGCAAAAAGTTCTCAAAAGTATGTCGAGTTTGGTCTCAAATAAAACGTCTTGTTGAGAGCTATCGTGCAGAATTGACAAAAATGTGCTATGTCGATCGGTTTTTGTTTTTTGCAAAAAGTTGTCAGAAGTGTATGGTGTTTGGTATCAGATGTAAGGTTTCAATGAGGGCTGGTGTGCAGAATTAACAAAAATTGTCAATTTCGATCGGCTTTTGTTTTTTGCAAAAGGTTGTCACAAATATATAGTGTTTGGTATCAAATGAAAGCTCTCGTTGAGGGCTGGGGTACATAAATGACAAAAAAGTTTCATGCCGACCAGCTTTTGTTTTTTTGCAAAAAAAATATTGGAAGTATATCGTGTTTGCAATCTAATGAAAGGTCTTGGAGAGGCTTGAAGTGCAAATATGAAATAATTGTTTCATGTCGATCGGCATTTGTTATTTGCACTGACAGCGGAGCTCTAGGGAATGCTCGGCGTAGCCGAGAATTCGCTAGTCATATACTATTTTGATAGATTCACTATCTATATATCTATCTATCTATATTTGGATTCATCTCGAGCATCGCAAAAATTTTGCTCACGGGTACAGGTCAAACCATTCATGGAATAATTTTAATATTATTTTATTAGATGTGGTTTAAAGTGGAATAGGGCCTTTTTGGGGTCTCATATTTTTACTGTGAGTGGTTTTCGTGTAAAAAATCAAAAACTGTGCATAATTGGTACCTTGAAACAATGGATCCCAGAGGCCATGTCTATCTTTAAGAAGAATCACGCAGTTATCCGTCACTTTTGACAATCTGTCTATGAACTTTAAATGATTGTATCTTTTAATAGAACATTGATATCAAAGATTTGAAAACAGTGTCATGAATAATAGTCCTGAGCAAAGGTTTTACCATTATTTTAAGTTTACTACAGAACACATTTAATTATTTTAAACTTTGACGTTTCGAATTAGATAAGTCAATGTTGCCAAATGTGTGATGAAATTACTAAACAAAAAACATATATTCCTAAATGAACTTCACTGAAGACAGTGGCTATTATATATTAGGATTGCCGATGGTAATTTATAAATTTAAAAATTAACTATAATATTTTAATACAAACAGTGTTGCTAAATTATTAAGTAACTAAATAAAAATCAAATGTTCGTAATTAAATTAAAACACTTTGCTTTGTTTGATATCAAAAGAAAGAAAACCATAAGGGCCGGTTTTGAAATGACAAAAAAAATGTGTCATGTCGATCTGCATTTGTTTTTCGTAAAAAGTTCTTACAAGTAGGTCGTCCTTGGGTTTTAAGGAAACGAAACAATGTGGACGGGTGTGCGTGAATGACAAAAATGTTCTACATAGATTAGAATTTGTTTTTTGCAAAATATTGTCAGAAAAGTATCGTGTTTGGAAAAAGTTGTGAGAACTATGTGGTGTTTGGTATCAAATGAAAGGGCTCGATAAGGGCTGACGTGTAAAATTAACAAAAATGATCAATGTTGATCGGCTTTTGTTTTTTAGAAAAATTTCTCAAAGGTACGTCGAGTTTGGTCTAAAATGAAAGGTCTCGTTGAGGACTACCGAACAGAATTGACAAAAACGTTCCATTCCGATCGGCTTTTGTTTTCTGCAAAAAGTTCTCAAAGGTATGTCGAGTTTGGGCTCAAATGAAACGTCTCGTTGAGGGCTAACGTGCAGAATTGACAAAAATGTGCTATGTCGATTGGTTTTTGTTTTTTGCAAAAAGTTATTACAAGTGTGTGGTGTTTGGTATCAAATAAAAGGTTTCGATGAGGGCTGGTGTGCAGAATTAACTAAAATGGTTCATGTTGATCGGCTTTTGTTTTTTGCAAATAGTTTTTAGAAGTATGTCGAGTTTGGTCTCAAATGAAAGGTCTCGTTGAGGGCTAGCGTGCAAAATTGACAAAAATATTCCATTCCGATCGGCTTTTGTTTTCTGCAAGAAGTACTCAAAAGTATGTCGAGTTTTATCTCAAACAAAACGTCTGGTTGACGGCTAGCGTGCAGAATTGACAAAAATGTGCCATGTCAATCGGCTTTTGTTTTTTTGCAAAAAGTTGTCAGAAGTATGTGGTGTCTGGTATCAAATGAAAGGTTTCGTTTAGGGCTAGCGTGCATAATTAAGAAAAATGTTTCATATCGACCGGCTTTTGTTTTTTGCAAAAAGTTGTCAGAAATACGTCGTGTTTGGTATCGAATGAAAGGTCTTGTCGTGGGCTCGCGTAGAGAATTGAATCTATGTCGATCGGCTTTTGTTTTATGCAACAAGTTGTCAGAAATATGTCGTGTTTGGTATCGAATGAAAGGTCTCGTTGAGGGGTAGCGTGCAGAATTGACAGAAATGTTCCATTCCGATTGGCTTTTGTTTTCTGCAAAAAGTTCTCAAAAGTATGTCGAGTTTGGTCTCAAATAAAACGTCTTGTTGAGAGCTATCGTGCAGAATTGACAAAAATGTGCTATGTCGATCGGTTTTTGTTTTTTGCAAAAAGTTGTCAGAAGTGTATGGTGTTTGGTATCAGATGTAAGGTTTCAATGAGGGCTGGTGTGCAGAATTAACAAAAATTGTCAATTTCGATCGGCTTTTGTTTTTTGCAAAAGGTTGTCACAAATATATAGTGTTTGGTATCAAATGAAAGCTCTCGTTGAGGGCTGGGGTACATAAATGACAAAAAAGTTTCATGCCGACCAGCTTTTGTTTTTTTGCAAAAAAAATATTGGAAGTATATCGTGTTTGCAATCTAATGAAAGGTCTTGGAGAGGCTTGAAGTGCAAATATGAAATAATTGTTTCATGTCGATCGGCATTTGTTATTTGCACTGACAGCGGAGCTCTAGGGAATGCTCGGCGTAGCCGAGAATTCGCTAGTCATATACTATTTTGATAGATTCACTATCTATATATCTATCTATCTATATTTGGATTCATCTCGAGCATCGCAAAAATTTTGCTCACGGGTACAGGTCAAACCATTCATTGAATAATTTTAATATTATTTTATTAGATGTGGTTTAAAGTGGAATAGGGCCTTTTTGGGGTCTCATATTTTTACTGTGAGTGGTTTTCGTGTAAAAAATCAAAAACTGTGCATAATTGGTACCTTGGAACAATGGATCCCAGAGGCCATGTCTATCTTTAAGAAGAATCACGCAGTTATCCGTCACTTTTGACAATCTGTCTTTGAACTTTAAATGATTGTATCTTTTAATAGAACATTGATATCAAAGATTTGAAAACAGTGTCATGAATAATAGTCCTGAGCAAAGGTTTTACCATTATTTTAAGTTTATTACACAACACATTTAATTATTTTAAATTTTGACGTTTCGAGTTACATAAGTCAATGTTGCCAAATGTGTGATGAAATTACTAAACAAAAAACAAATATTCCTAAATGAATTTCACTGAAGACAGTGGCTATTATATATTAGAGTTGCCGATGGTAATTTATAAATTTAAAAATTAACTACATTATTTTAATACAAACAGTGTTGCCAAATTATTAAGTAACTAAATAAAAGTCAAATCTTCGTAATTAAATTAGAACACTTTGCTTTGTTTGATATCAAAAGAAAGAAAACCATAAGGGCCGGTTTTGAAATGAGAAAAAAAAATGTGTCATGTCGACCTGCACTTGTTTTTCGTAAAAAGTTCTTAGAAGTAGGTCGTCCTTGGGTTTTAAGGAAACGACACAATGTGGACGGGTGTGCATGAATGACAAAAATGATATACGTAGATTAGAATTTGTTTTTTGCAAAATGTTTTCAGAAATATTTTGTGTTTGGAAAAAGTTGTGAGAAGTATGTGGTGTTTAGTATCAAATGAAAGGGCTATAAGGCCTGGCGTGTAAAATTAACAAAAATGATCAATGTTGATCGGCTTTTGTTTTTTGCAAAACTTTCTCAAAGGTACGTCGAGTTTGGTCTCAAATGAAACGTCTCGTTGAGGGCTAGCGTGCAGAATTGACAAAAATGTGCTATGTCGATTGTTTTTTGTTTTTTGCAAAAAGTTGTTACAAGTGTGTGGTGTTTGGTATCAAATGAAAGGTTTCGATAAAGGCTAGTGTGCAGAATTAACAAAAATGGTTAATGTTGATCGGCTTTTGTTTTTTGCAAAAAGTTTTTAGAAGTATGTCGAGTTTGGTCTCAAATGAAAGGTCTCGTTGAGGGCTAGCGTGCAAAATTAACAAAAATATTCCATTCCGATCGGCTTTTGTTTTCTGCAAGAAGTTCTCCAAGGTATGTCGAGTTTGGTCTCAAATGAAACGTCTGGTTGAGGGCTAACGTGCAGAATTGACAAAAATGTGTTATGTCGATTGGTTTTTGTTTTTTGCAAAAAGTTGTCCCAAGTACGTCGAGTTTGGTCTCAAATGAGAGGTCTCGTACAGGGCTAGCGTGCAAAATTGACAAAAATGTTCCATTCCGATCGGTTTTTGTTTTCTGCAAGAAGTACTCAAGAGTATGCCGAGTTTTATCTCAAACAAAACGTCTGGTTGACGGCTAGCGTGCAGAATTGACAAAAATGTGCCATGTCAATCGGCTTTTGTTTTTTGCAAAAAGTTGTCAGAAGTATGTGGTGTCTGGTATCAAATGAATGGTTTCGTTTAGGGCTAGCGTGCAGAATTGACAAAAATGTTCTTTGCCGATCGGCTTTTGTTTTTCCCAAATAATTGTCAGAAGAATGTGGTGTTTGGTATCAAAATAAAGGTCTCGATGAGGGTTTGCGTGAAAAATTAACAGAATTGCGCAATGTTGTTCAACTTTTGTTTTTTGCGAAAAGTTCTCAGAAATATGTCGATTATGGTCTCAAATGAAAGGTCTCGTTGAGGGCTGGCGTGCATAATTAAGGAAAATGTTTCATATCGACCGGCTTTTGTTTTTTGCAAAAAGTTGTCAGAAATATGTCGTGTTTAGTATCGAATGAAACGTCTTGTTGAGAGCTATCGTGCAGAATTGACAAAAATTTGTTATGTCGATCGGTTTTTGTTTTTTGCAAAAAGTTGTCAGAAGTGTATGGTGTTTGGTATCAAATGAAAGGTTTCAATGAGGGCTGGTGTGCAAAATTAACAAAAATTGTCAATGTCGATCGGCTTTTGTTTTTTTGCAAAAGGTTGTCACAATTATATAGTATTTGGTATCAAATGAAAAGACTCGGTGTGGGCTAGCGTGCAGATATGATAAAAATGTTTCATGTCGATCGACTTTTGTTTTATGTAGAAAGTTGTCAGAAGTATGTCGTGTTTGGTATCAAATGAAAGGTCTCAGTTAGGGCTGGGGTACATAAATGACAAAAAGGTTTCATGCCGACCGGCTTTTGTTTGTTGCAAAAAAATATTGGAAGTATATCGTGTTTGCAATCTAATGAAAGGTCTTGGAGAGGCCTGAAGTGCAAATATGAAATAATTGTTTCATGTCGATCGGCATTTGTTGTTTGCACTGACAGCGGAGCTCTAGGGAATGCTCGGCGTAGCCGAGAATTCGCTAGTCATATACTATTTTGATAGATTCACTATCTATATATCTATCTATCTATATTTGGATTCATCTCGAGCATCGCAAAAATTTTGCTCACGGGTACAGGTCAAACCATTCATTGAATAATTTTAATATTATTTTATTAGATGTGGTTTAAAGTGGAATAGGGCCTTTTTGGGGTCTCATATTTTTACTGTGAGTGGTTTTCGTGTAAAAAATCAAAAACTGTGCATAATTGGTACCTTGGAACAATGGATCCCAGAGGCCATGTCTATCTTTAAGAAGAATCACGCAGTTATCCGTCACTTTTGACAATCTGTCTTTGAACTTTAAATGATTGTATCTTTTAATAGAACATTGATATCAAAGATTTGAAAACAGTGTCATGAATAATAGTCCTGAGCAAAGGTTTTACCATTATTTTAAGTTTATTACACAACACATTTAATTATTTTAAATTTTGACGTTTCGAGTTACATAAGTCAATGTTGCCAAATGTGTGATGAAATTACTAAACAAAAAACAAATATTCCTAAATGAATTTCACTGAAGACAGTGGCTATTATATATTAGAGTTGCCGATGGTAATTTATAAATTTAAAAATTAACTACATTATTTTAATACAAACAGTGTTGCCAAATTATTAAGTAACTAAATAAAAGTCAAATCTTCGTAATTAAATTAGAACACTTTGCTTTGTTTGATATCAAAAGAAAGAAAACCATAAGGGCCGGTTTTGAAATGAGAAAAAAAAATGTGTCATGTCGACCTGCACTTGTTTTTCGTAAAAAGTTCTTAGAAGTAGGTCGTCCTTGGGTTTTAAGGAAACGACACAATGTGGACGGGTGTGCATGAATGACAAAAATGATATACGTAGATTAGAATTTGTTTTTTGCAAAATGTTTTCAGAAATATTTTGTGTTTGGAAAAAGTTGTGAGAAGTATGTGGTGTTTAGTATCAAATGAAAGGGCTATAAGGCCTGGCGTGTAAAATTAACAAAAATGATCAATGTTGATCGGCTTTTGTTTTTTGCAAAACTTTCTCAAAGGTACGTCGAGTTTGGTCTCAAATGAAACGTCTCGTTGAGGGCTAGCGTGCAGAATTGACAAAAATGTGCTATGTCGATTGTTTTTTGTTTTTTGCAAAAAGTTGTTACAAGTGTGTGGTGTTTGGTATCAAATGAAAGGTTTCGATAAAGGCTAGTGTGCAGAATTAACAAAAATGGTTAATGTTGATCGGCTTTTGTTTTTTGCAAAAAGTTTTTAGAAGTATGTCGAGTTTGGTCTCAAATGAAAGGTCTCGTTGAGGGCTAGCGTGCAAAATTAACAAAAATATTCCATTCCGATCGGCTTTTGTTTTCTGCAAGAAGTTCTCCAAGGTATGTCGAGTTTGGTCTCAAATGAAACGTCTGGTTGAGGGCTAACGTGCAGAATTGACAAAAATGTGTTATGTCGATTGGTTTTTGTTTTTTGCAAAAAGTTGTCCCAAGTACGTCGAGTTTGGTCTCAAATGAGAGGTCTCGTACAGGGCTAGCGTGCAAAATTGACAAAAATGTTCCATTCCGATCGGTTTTTGTTTTCTGCAAGAAGTACTCAAGAGTATGCCGAGTTTTATCTCAAACAAAACGTCTGGTTGACGGCTAGCGTGCAGAATTGACAAAAATGTGCCATGTCAATCGGCTTTTGTTTTTTGCAAAAAGTTGTCAGAAGTATGTGGTGTCTGGTATCAAATGAATGGTTTCGTTTAGGGCTAGCGTGCAGAATTGACAAAAATGTTCTTTGCCGATCGGCTTTTGTTTTTCCCAAATAATTGTCAGAAGAATGTGGTGTTTGGTATCAAAATAAAGGTCTCGATGAGGGTTTGCGTGAAAAATTAACAGAATTGCGCAATGTTGTTCAACTTTTGTTTTTTGCGAAAAGTTCTCAGAAATATGTCGATTATGGTCTCAAATGAAAGGTCTCGTTGAGGGCTGGCGTGCATAATTAAGGAAAATGTTTCATATCGACCGGCTTTTGTTTTTTGCAAAAAGTTGTCAGAAATATGTCGTGTTTAGTATCGAATGAAACGTCTTGTTGAGAGCTATCGTGCAGAATTGACAAAAATTTGTTATGTCGATCGGTTTTTGTTTTTTGCAAAAAGTTGTCAGAAGTGTATGGTGTTTGGTATCAAATGAAAGGTTTCAATGAGGGCTGGTGTGCAAAATTAACAAAAATTGTCAATGTCGATCGGCTTTTGTTTTTTTGCAAAAGGTTGTCACAATTATATAGTATTTGGTATCAAATGAAAAGACTCGGTGTGGGCTAGCGTGCAGATATGATAAAAATGTTTCATGTCGATCGACTTTTGTTTTATGTAGAAAGTTGTCAGAAGTATGTCGTGTTTGGTATCAAATGAAAGGTCTCAGTTAGGGCTGGGGTACATAAATGACAAAAAGGTTTCATGCCGACCGGCTTTTGTTTGTTGCAAAAAAATATTGGAAGTATATCGTGTTTGCAATCTAATGAAAGGTCTTGGAGAGGCCTGAAGTGCAAATATGAAATAATTGTTTCATGTCGATCGGCATTTGTTGTTTGCACTGACAGCGGAGCTCTAGGGAATGCTCGGCGTAGCCGAGAATTCGCTAGTCATATACTATTTTGATAGATTCACTATCTATATATCTATCTATCTATCTATATTTGGATTCATCTCGAGCATCGCAAAAATTTTGCTCACGGGTACAGGTCAAACTATTCATTGAATAATTTTAATATTATTTTATTAGATGTGGTTTAATGAGGACCAATCGCTTTTGGGTTTCTCATATTTTTACCGTGCATAGTTTTTGTGTAAAAAATCAAAAACTGTGCATAATTGGTACCTTGAAACAATGGATCCCAGAGGCCATGTCTATCTTTTAGAAGAATCACGCAGTTATCCGTCACTTTTGACAATCTGTCTATGAACTTTAAATGATTGCATCTTTTAATAGAACATTGATATCAAAGATTTGAAAACAGTGTCATGAATAATAGTCCTGAGCAAAGGTTTTATCATTATTTTAAGTTTATTACACAACACATTTAATTATTTTAAATTTTGACGTTTTGAATTACATAAGTCAATGTTGCCAAATGTGTGATGAAATTATTAAACAAAAAACAAATATTCCTAAATGAATTTCACTGAAGACAGTACCTATTATATATTAGGATTGCCGATGGTAATTTATAAATTTAAAAATGAACTACATTATTTTAATAAAAACAGTGTTGCCAAATTATTAAGTAACTAAATAAAAATCAAATGTTCGTAATTAAATTAAATACTTTGCTTTGTTTGATATCAAAAGAAAGAAAACCATAAGGGCCGGTTTTAAAATGACAAAAAAAAATGTGTCATGTCTATCTGCATTTGTTTTTCGTAAAAAGTTCTTAGAAGTAGGTCGTCCTTGGGTTTTAAGGAAACGACACAATGTGGACGGGTGTGCATGAATGACAAAAATGTTCTACGTAGATTAGAATTTGTTTTTTTGCAAAATGTTGTCAGAAATATTTTGTGTTTGGAAAAAGTTGTGAGAAGTATGTGGTGTTCAGTATCAAATGAAAGGGCTCGATAAGGGCTCGCGTGTAAAATTAACAAAAATGATCAATGTTGATCAGCTTTTGTTTTTTGCAAAACTTTCTCAAAGGTACATCGAGTTTGGTCTCAAATGAAACGTCTCGTTGAGGGCTAGCGTGCAGAATTGACAAAAATGTGCTATGTCAATTGATTTTTGTTTTTTGCAAAAAGTTGTCACAAGTGTGTGGTCTTTGGTATCAAATGAAAGGTTTCGATAAGGGCTGGTGTGCAGAATTAACAAAAATGGTTAATATTGATCGGCTTTTGTTTTTTGCAAAAAGATTTTAGAAGTATGTCGAGTTTGGTCTCAAATGAAAGGTCTCGTTGAGGGCTAGCGTGCAGAATTGACAAAAATGTTCCATGTCGATCGGCTTTTGTTTTATGCAAAAATTTGTCAGAAGTATATTGTGTTTGGTATCAAATAAAAGGTCTCGGAGAGGGCTAGCGGGCAGAATTGACAAAAATGTGATATGTCGATCGGTTTTTGTTTTTTGGAAAAAGTTGTCACAAGTGTGTGGTTTTTGGTATCAAATGAAAGGTTTCGATAAGGACTGGTGTGCAGAATTGACAAAAATGGTTAATGTTGATCGGCTTTTGTTTTTTGCAAAAAGTTTTTAGAAGTATGTCGAGTTTGGTCTCAAATGAAAGGTCTCGTTGAGGGCTAGCGTGCAGAATTGACAAAAATGTTCCATGTCGATCGGCTTTTGTTTTATGCAAAAATTTGTCAGAAGTATATTGTGTTTGGTATCAAATAAAAGGTCTCGGAGAGGGCTAGCGGGCAGAATTGACAAAAATGTGATATGTCGATCGGTTTTTGTTTTTTGGAAAAATTTGTGAGAAGTATGTGGTGTTTGGTATCAAATGAAAAGGCTCGATAAGGGCTGGCGTGTAGAATTAACAAAAAAGGTCAATGTTGATCGGCTTTTGTTTTTTGCAAAAAATTCTCAAAAATATGTCGAGTTTGGTCTCAAATGAAAGGTCTCGTTGAGAGCTAGCCTGCAGAATTGACAAAAATGTTTCATGTCGATCGGCTTTTGTTTTATGCAAAAAGTTGTCAGAAGTATGTCGTGTTTAGTATCAAATGAAAGGTCTCGGAGAGGGCTAGCGGGCAGAATTGACAAAAATGTTTCATGTCGACCGGCTTTTGTTTTTTGCAAAAAATTAGAAGTATATCGTGTTTGCAATCTAATGAAAAGTTTTGGTAAGGCCTGACGTGGAAATATGAAATAATTGTTTCATGTCGATCGGCATTTGTTTTTTGCACTGACAGCGGAGCTCTAGGGAATGCTCGGCGTAGCCGAGAATTCGCTAGTCATATACTATTTTGATAGATTCACTATCTATATATCTATCTATATTTGGATTCATCTCGAGCATCGCAAAAATTTTGCTCACGGGTACAGGTCAAACCATTCATTGAATAATTTTAATATTATTTTATTAGATGTGGATTATTGAGGACCAATCGCTTTCGGGTGTCCCATATTTTTACCGTGCATAGTTTTTGTGTAAAAAATCGAAAACTAAGCGAAAAAGGAAAACTGGAACAAAACTGAAAAAAATATCTTAGATGCCAGGTTTAAATTTAAAAAGAATTACTGTGCCATCCGTCATTTTTGACAATTCGATATGAAACTTTTAATTGATTTATTTTGAATATGAAAAGAGATATTGCAAAGGTAATTACATTTTTACACATTATAATAGTGAGCGAAATATATACAAACACACTGAATATTAAGTGTGGTGTATTTAAAATATTTAATTTTATGACATTTGACGTTTGGTCAGTCAATCAAAAAATTCGTGGCTGTATCGAGAAATCTTGAGAAATACGGCGAATTACAAGGTAATATTTGTATTATTAGGTGTATTACTATAAAACTTAATTTATCTATATATTTTCTTTTCAATTAAAACACTTTAAAATACAAAGTTTTGTATAACCGGCAATTTTGACAGTTGCTTCCGGGGCTCATCAAGTGACGGATAGCTCGCTGAAAAAGGCTATTTTTTTTCTAAAATTACAGCGAGATAATGTATGAAAATTATTACAAATCATCAGTAATACCATGTACTTTAAGGTATGATATAAATATTTGCATATTAATACTATTTTTTTTCTCATTTTTATTTAGTTATCTTAACTTATATGAACTCTGGCATATCGAGATGAATTTTAAATGAAATAAAGCATTTCGTTGGATAAAAAACATTATTAAACGTGGGAATATAACGTATCCTTTAAAATGAAACTAGAAAAATTGCACGATATTATAAAATTTAACAAAAATGATGCATTTGACACTTGAGTTGGAGACACGACCGAGTTATCTGCTTGAAAAATCACATTTTTGCTAAAATGTATAATGAAATATTGTACGAAATCATCTCTATTACAAGGTACTTACATATGGAATATAAATATTTATATATTAATCGTTAAATAATTTATTTTTTAGATGAGACTATAACCTACACGTACTCAGATACACTAAGATGAATTTTTAAATTAAATAAAACAATTCATTGGGCAAATATTGTTAAAATGAATGAGAATATAATATATTTTTTAAAATAAATTCACAAGACTATTCCAGAATGGATTATTTAATCAAGAAAACTGCATTTCAAAATTGATTTACACTCTGACGTTTAAAAAACTATATTTGATTACTATTCAAACACTTCCAAAGGTAAATTCATACTGTACAGTATTCTTCCCTTATATATAAATACTTTTAAATCTAATTTATACATATTTTAGATAGTTAGACTATAGATTTTGTCTGATTACGTGGACAAAATTGACAAGCCTTTATTTCATACAGTTTTGGAGGGAATTGTTTAACAATTTATTGTAAAATAATTAGTATATAAATAAATAATGTATCTGGACTTTATTAAACTTTTATTAATTGCAATTTACTCTTTCTTTATACGCATTTCTTAACATTTCTGATGAAAACATTTGATTACAATAGAGATTACATTTTTCAAAATTCTGTAGTATTTTATAATGAAATGAGATGATTTCTCAGATGTAAACGTTTACATAAACAAAGTATCTATTCATTTATTCATTTGTAACTGATGTATGAAACAATAAACATCTTTCTAAACCAAATATTCACCGAGTAGTAAATTGAATGTACGGAAAAACTTATGTAGAATATATTGAAGTTAATGTGTTGGACACATCAGATTTTTTTATATCTGTGTTATCTATTTGTATTTAAATATAAGTGATGAGAGATTCTATAATTTAAATTTTATTGGAGTCATAAAATTAGGTAGTCTTTGCCAACTTTAAGCAGGTTTACATTTAGAATGACCTACATTTCTGTAAAGGTATTATGGGAATATGATCCTTTTTAAATAGTCCATAGTTTATACCACAAGACTTTTAGGTTGGTACTCAACTTACCGAGTAATTTAATTTTAAATTTAAATCTAAGATTAATACTCAGATTTTCATTATATTCAACATAACATAAATAATAAAATTTGAATAATTAAATTGCATTTTGATTTCTTATATTTCGGTTGATTACAATATAGAAAAATTGTAAATTTAAAAATAATCATATTTTATTTAGAAATACAGTAACACAATGAATTTCAATTGGTTGATATGATGTTTAGTACATTTACTTTAAGGTATAATATTAATATTTATATATAAATAGCTAATTGTTTACCAGTTACATATGTAAAAAGGTTCAAATGTCTTCATCACAGGTTCGGGTATAATTAATATTTTTCTATAAATTTAAAAAACCAATAGGCTTTTCTTCTTATTCTTCTTAAACTAATTAGTTCAAATATGTTGTTTGTACTATCCTTTAAGTACTTACATTTGTGACATAAGTTAAAGGTTTTGATTACAGGTTTGAATGTAGTCTAATCACTTTTAAAATAGTGAAACCTATTTCTATAATAAATAATGTTCTACAAATGTATATATATATATATATATATATATATATATATATATATATATATATATATACAGGTTGTTCCATTTAAAAGTGCCATCATTGCTATCTCGAGAACTATAAGAGCTACGATGTTGGTTAAATTAGCAAAGAACCACCATTTTATAAGACTAATACAATGAGCAAAAAAAAAATTTTTTTTCAACCAGTGGTTTTCAAAATACGGGACACAACTTTCTTATTTTAAATGGGAACGTATGTTTATTTTTAAGTTATTCGATAGAGTATTTTTTTTTAATTCAGCGATATGTACATATCATATACTAATATAACAAAATAATTGAGAAAAATGCATGTTAAATTTATATGTATTTTATTTATATTTGGCTGAAACAAGAGTGCTATGGTTAGAAAACATAGACATAATGTTCTGTCTAACATTGTTTGATTATTTTTTGTTAAATTTTATTTTCTTAAACTGTCAGTTTTAAGAAGAAAATGAATTGTTTTCTATCCATAGCACTCTTATTTCAGCCAGATATAAATAAAATACAAATAAATCTACCATGCATTTTTCTCAGTTATTTTGTTATATTAGTATATGATATATTTATATCGTTGAATTCAGAAAAAAATACTCTATCGAATAACCTAAAAATAAACATACGTTCCCATTTAAAATAAGAAAGTTGTGTCCCGGATTTTGAGAACCACTGGTTGAAAAAAAAATTTTTTTTGCTCATTGCATTAGTCTTGTAAAATGGTGGTTCTTTGCTAATTTAACCAACCTCGTAGCTCTTATAGTTCTCGAGGTAGCAATGGTGGCACTTTTAAATGGAACACCCTGTATATATATATATATATATATATATATATATATATATATATATATATATATATTTGTGCACAGACAACTAATTGATTAAGAATGAATTATTATTATTTATGCAATAAAATTGCATTTAAAAACCTGTCTAAAGTTTGTGCTTGAATATTCGTTATATTGTTATAATTTAAACATTTACAAATTGTAAAATATTATTTATTAAATTATAAAAGTATTTTAAATTAACTAAACTGCCTTTTTAAAAGTACTTTATTACAAACAACGATTGTATTTCAAAAATACAACCTCTAGACTAACTATATCAATATCAAAATCAACAATTCCCATAGGCACATATAAATATTTTACGAATGAAATTATTTAGCATAACGTTAATTCTACTCGATGATTAAAATAAATAAAATATGTACATCTAGAAGCAATCAAACTACCTCTATTGTCGAAGAAGCACTATTTCAAGGGCAGTGATAAAATAATATTAGTAAAATAAAATAAATACATACATAATCCAGCTTCATAGAGATATAAATGAATATAGCAACAGCTAAGCATAAATGTAATCATGTTTTTTTGGCAATATAAAAATGTATCTGATTATAAATTACGGTATGTTATTTCACATTATTTACATTAATAAAATAGATAATTATTTTCAAAATAATACTTTTTTATACATTTTCTTTAACTAACTTCATACTTGACTAATTGATGACAGTTACGTTCAGTCAAACTGAATGTACTGCATGAAAATACAAATTTTGCTAAGACATAATAAAAAAAAAATGTATGAACATTCGTTAAAATCATCTCTGAATCATTTCTTTTAAGGTATGATATAAATGTTTATATATCAGTAGTTAATTATTTGTTATTTTATGTTATATGTAATAGATGTAAAATGCGTTGATTACCGCTGTGAATAAAATACAATGATTTTTAAATCATTTTAAAGCTTTTTATGTAATAAATATTGTTATAAAAAGAGGAACTAGAATACATCCTTTCATACACAACTAACGAATTGCATGAGGAAGGATGTTTATACAAGATGTTCATTTTAGATGGGTCACCATTGCTATCTCGAGAACTATAAGAGCTACGAAGTCGGTTAAATTAGCAAATCATTTCCTATTTTACAACACAATTAACATTACACAAACATTTTTTTTTAAACTAGTGGTTCTCAAAATACTGTTACTAACGTTTTAATTTTAAATGGGAACCTTTTTTTCTTATTTGCTTTTTCAGTAGAGAATATTATTCTGATTTCAATGATATAATATTATCATACCCTAACATAATAATTTTTGTGAGAAAAATACATCTGAAGTTTTATATTAATTTGATTAAAATATGACAATAATAAGAGTGCCATGACGGAAAAAACGGATATCAAGTCATTCCTTAACCTGGAATTAGAGTGCATTGAATTAAATATGTGAATTCTTTATTTGGTTATACTTTTATTTACTTTTTTCTTTTAAGGCACTTTAATTATTGTCATATTTTAATCAAATTAATATAAAATTTCAGATGCATTTTTCTCAAAAAAATCGTTATGTTAAGGTATAATAATAATATATCATTGAATTCAGAACAAAATTCTCTATTGAATAAGCAAATAAAAAAATTGGTTAACATTTAAAATTAAAAAGTTGGGACCCAATTTTCAGAACCACTGCCATAAAAAAAAATTGTTTGTCTCTCGTTAATAGTGTTGTAAAACAGAACTTGTTTGCTAATTTAACCGACCTCGTAGCTCTTATAGTTCTCGAGATAGCAATAGTGGCCAATTTAATATGAACACCATGCATATCAGTAGTTAATTATTTGTCATATGTAACAGATGTAAAATGCGTTGATTACCGCTGTGAATAAAATACAATGGTTTTTAAGTCATTTTAAAGCTTTTTATGTAGTAAATATTGTTATAAAAAGAGGAACTAGTATACATCCTTTCATACACAACCAACGATTTGCATGAGGAAGGATAATTTATTTATTTATTTATTTATTTATTTATTTAAGAATTACACTACCCGACAGGTAAAACCCAATTACGGGGTAGAGGAAAAACCATAAACATACAAAAGATATAAAATAAAGTCTAAAAACAATAAAAAGACAAAGTTAGAATTAAAATTAATTATTGTTTTTTAATTAATGAAAGAAATTTATTAGGGCGATGTAGGAAAACATCAACATCGGAATAACTATGATTATATAAATGACACATCCGGTATATAGGTGAGTAGGATAAGATATTCGAACGAGCAGTAGGAAGGTAGAAAGTTTGGGAAAAACGTGTGAGCACATAAGGAGTATGGAACGGAAGTAATTGAAGGCTAATTGGATCGTCAATGTCACCATGGATTAGTTTGCAGAGATGATGGACCGAATGAAAATCTCGACGTTCAGTTAGACTATGCATATTGAATTTGTGCAATAGGTTAAGATACTGCATTTGATTGTCAGGATACTGACTATGTATTTTGAAATGTAAAAATTTCAAAAATTTCTTCTGAATATTTTCGATGCGGTCAAGATGAGTGTCATAGATGGGATTCCAGATAATAGAACAATATTCGAGTTTAGAGCGGACAAAAGCATAATACAGTGAAAGAATAGAAGTGACATTAGAGAAGGAACGAGTTTGACGAATAATAAAACCAAGCATACGAAGAGAGGAATTGCAAATATTGTTAATATGATTTAAGAAAGTAAGTTTGGAATCAAAAGTAACACCGAGGTCAGTAATATGTGAAGAACGCTGTAAAGGAGAGTCATTGATAGTATAGTTAAATAATAAAGGAGATGATTTACGAGTATAAGACATTATGTAACATTTATTTAAATTTAAGTTCAAATTATTTCTAGTACACCAGTTAAACAAATTATTGAGGTCATTTTGCAAAAATTCACTGTCGTTAACTGAGGAAACATTATAAAATATTTTCAAATCGTCAGCAAACAGAAGTTTATCAGAAAGTAATATGTCTGTGATGTCATTAATAAAAATAAGGAAAAGTAAAGGGCCCAGATTAGACCCTTGCGGAATCCCAGAAGTAGAAATGAAAGTAGAGGATTTGTGGCCAAGAAATTGAACAAATAAATGACGATTAGATAGGTATGACGAGAGGAGATTAATAAGGGGCGATGATAAAGAAAATGAATGTAATTTCTAAAGGAGTATAGTGTGATCAATTCTGTCGAAGGCTTTGGTAAAGTCTGTATATACGCAATCGATTTGTTGCTTGGTATTTAAGATAGAAGAAATTTTGTGTGTGAAATAGATGAGATTAGTGGAGGTAGATCTCTTTTCCATGAACCCATGCTGTAATGGTGAAATCATGTTTTTAGCTTTACTGAAAATTGTAGTGTAGATTATTTTTTCAAATATCTTACTAAAATTTGATAATATAGCAATGGGTCGGTAATTTGTAATGTCAGCTGTATTACCTGTTTTAAAAATAGGGATAATACGGGTTAATTTCCATTTATCTGGAAAAGTATTTGTTTTTAATGATAAATTAAATATATGATGAAGAGCAAGAGATAGAGGATAGGCACAATCTTTGATTAAAAAACTGGGAATGAGATCAGGACCACATGACAAACCAGATTTTAATTTTGAAATAGCTTTGTTCACATAATCTCTGGTCACATGACTGAGTGAAATTAGCGTAGAGTCAGAAGAAAGGTTAGGAGAGGGGTTACTGGATGGTTGTGTGTACACAGATTTGAAATGAGAGGCGAAACCATTAGCAATATCTTCGGGATTGGAGTAACTAATATTATTAAGTATCATATCACTGGGAAATGTTGATGTTTTCCTTTTAGAGTTGATGAATTTCCAGAAAGTGTTAGGATCATTTTAGATATTAGATTCACACTGTGCATTATATTCTTTATAGGCTTTTTTAATGTTATGTTTTAGTTGAGTACGTAAGTCATGGTAACAATTACGAAGGTGGGAATTATTAGGGTGTTTAATACTCAGCCTGCGAAAGTGTTCTTTGCGACGAATATCAGCCTTAATTTCGGGAGTAAACCAAGGAGGATAGTGTCGTTTAGGTGGGGATTTAACAGGTACACATTCATCAAAGAAACTGTATAAGGTGTTATATAAACAATCACAAGCTGAGTTAACATCAGAGTACTGCGTAAGAATGTTCCAGTCAAAATTGCCAATAAGTTGATATAGTTTGGGGAAATCAGCATATTTAAAGTTGTAATTCGTTCCTTTGTAGTAGACTTTATCATATTTAGTAGCATCAAACATTATTTGAAACTCGAGAGCTGGATGGTGATCATATTCAACATCAAGAATCAAATCATTGGCATGTTTAACTGTACATTCTGAATTGGAAACAATAACATCAAGAAGCCTGTTGTTTACATTTAGGATTGTGTTATACTGGGTGGCATTAAGAATATCCAAGAAACCATTAAATAGATTAACTTTGGGAGTGTTCGTTTCTAACACTAAATCAGGTATGTTAATTTAGATAATAACATCACAGTTAAAAATCAGCCATAAGTATGTGGTTAAATATTCGTTATATTGTTACAATTTAATATTTACAAAAGTAATCCATATACTAAACGATTAGATTCACTATCTATATATATATCTATATATCTATCTATATATCTATCTATAGATTCATCACGAGCATCGAGTAACTTTTGTAATCGCCTACAGCCTGAACCATGCAAGTGATTGTTATAAAATTTGTTTTAATATGTGGGGGCTAATGAGATCTGGTGCCTTTTGGGTGTCTTATATTTTTACTATTAGTAGTTTTCGTGTAAAAAATTAAAACTTTGCACAAATGCTGCCTTGAAACAATGGATCTCAGAGGCCATGTCTAACTTTAAGAAGAATCACGCCGTCATCCGTCACTTTTGACAATCTGCCTATGAATTTTAAATGATTATATCTTTTAATAGAACATTGATATCAAAGATTTAAAAACAATTTCATGAATAATAGACTTGAGCAAATGTGTTACAACTAATTTAAGTTTAAAACATAACGTATTTAATTAATATAAATTTTGACGTTTCCAATGTCAAAAGTCAATGTTGCCAAATGTGTGATGAAGTAGGTAATTTTGACAAGTGTAAAGTACGAATATTAAAGTACAATAATTTTGAAAATGGACAAAGATATTATTAACTGAACTATGTATCCGTACTTTATAATATTGAGCAAAATATGTATTATTATTGTAGAAATTGTATATGGCACAATTAAAATTTTCTGACATTTAACGTTTGTTATAATTGGTTATAACATAAATTTATACTAGAAATTTTGCAACTTGATACAATACTCAGAACATATGTTGGTTTGTACTTATTATTTATTATTGAAATAAATATAAAATGATATATGTATGTTTTAGAAATGTAGAGAAAGATATAAAAAGGAAAGAAATATACAAAAGATTGGAAATAAGCAGTACTAAAGAATATGAAAGACGAAAGAGTACAATTTATTATTCCTGCAAAAGCAGAAACATTATTTTTCAGAAAATAATTCAATTAATTGACATTCTGTTCTTTATATACAAGAGAGTTATAAGAATAATTCAAATAACGCGCATTTTTTGAGCCGGTGTTCTTCTTTTGATTCATATGCGTTTCAACCCTCTATTTTATTTAGTGAACGACAAGTTCGAAGAAATTAAATCATTTGTCAAAACATGTTATGTGTCAGACCTTCATAATTTACTTAAAAGTCTTGCCAGCACATTGTTGTTTATTGTATTTGCAAAATAACAAGTACACCTATAATTGTAAGCCGGAATATACTTTGCAAACGTATTAGAAATAGTAAGTTACAAATAAATTCCTATTATATTGAATAACAAGTTATTTATTATAGGTGTTTTGTAGTACTATCCTGAGTACTGTACTTCATTTTAAATTAGACAGGCCATAAAAAATTAAATAATTATAATAAAAAAGTACATGATATCATTAGAAGATTTTGACTTAAAATCAACAAGTAAGTGGGATAACTGACTATCGGAAATTTTAAATTCTGAGCTAAAATCTTTCACAATACTAGACAAACAATACGTGGTATTAATTTCCTGCAATCTGTTAACAAAACCTGTAAGTAGCAGAAGATATGTTTTAACTCCGAATGAATGTATGTACATAACAGATTGTGTTGTCCTAAAACATCTTTATTATGAAAAAAATAATACAAGCTGGAGGGGATGTACTATTTTTATTTTTATTAAAAAATAATTACAATCAAACGAACGAAGTAGAATTTAAAATAAATTTAATAAAATACGTTTTATGATAAATATGTTTTTAATGCAGGATTGGTTTATCGACTGGTTGTTAATATGAAGAAAGTCTTTATTGGAGTTACAGTAACTGCAATAAAGACCATCCTCTAATGTTTTTTTTAATTTGTAATTTTCATTTTACAGCTATGAATGTGAAAAATAATAATAATGTAGGTGTGTACCTGAACAATAGTTGCAGTTTATTTTAACAAAAATACAATATGAATGATTATACACAAATTTTGAATATATTTCATGTAAGTATACATTTTAGTGCAATTAATCTCTACCAATACGTTGTATTTTATTAACAGTTATTATGTTATTACGTTATTAGTATGAATCAGTGAAGAAGTTCATGTTGCAACCATTTGAAAACGGTTGCATTTGGAATATAAGCACTAATGCCAGAGTATCAGTTTTCGCTCAAAAGTTCGCCCTTATCTTATGATCAATTAGAATGGAAGTTAAAGATTCGAACAACAAACCTTGCATCTGTGACGCTAAAAGTAAGTATTATAATTATTTCGTTATTGTATATAACACGTTCATTTCGTTTTAAAGTAAAATTCTCATTTAAATTAAAAGTATATTTGTGTTATAACATTATGAATAAATTATTATTTAAAATTTATTATTTTTGAATTTTTAATAATTTAATTTTTGTATTTATCGGTATGTACGGTGTCGGTATTAATAATTTCACATTTACCGACATTTCGGAAATACTAATTTGAGATCAGGGACACCATAGAAAACAAAATTTGTTTATCAAGAATATTGCTTCTTCACCTGTGTGTAGAGTAATTTCATTTATTGTGCTTTGTTACAATATATTTATATTGCGAATTAATATTCATTATCTTTGATCAGAGCTGCAGTAGTCACAATAAAATAAATCCCGTTTAGTGTGCCGCTAAATTCAAATCTAAGGTGAGAAATATTTTATATCTTTTACAACCCTCGAAAAATCAACTTGCAAGTTCGCAATTTACAATTAGAAAAATGTCATTTACAACCAAGCTAATAGAAATTTTAATTTGTGATTTCATTATTTTTTACCTCCCGCCTATCAATATATAGATAAGGGAGGTATTGTTTTGGTCAGATTTCTCGAGTGTGAGTTTTCAACATATGAGCACGAATTAGGGTCCCTAGAATACGATTTTACTATTTTTAGCGTGATGTCTGTATGTGTGTGTGTGTGTGTGTCTGTGTGTGTGTCTGTGACGATTTTTCGTCCACGATAACTCCAATACGATACATGTAAAAAATATAATATTTGGTATTTAAGAGTTCTGTTCTAATATGATGAACTGATTAGATTTTGACTACAATTGG
The DNA here is from genome assembly GCA_035578165.1 of Stenolophus ochropezus. Taxonomy (NCBI): domain Eukaryota; kingdom Metazoa; phylum Arthropoda; class Insecta; order Coleoptera; family Carabidae; genus Stenolophus; species Stenolophus ochropezus. Next base: position 17,739,220 of record JAQOWZ010000015.1, on the reverse strand, counting down.
TTAACCGGCAGTAGTACTTTACTTGAAGCTTTAAACCGTTTTTCCTAAAAAATACCTCTAAATACCATATTTTCGCAAATTTCGTTATTATAAATTCAAAGATTTTTTAATTTTCTACCGATCTGCATAATTACGTTTATATATAACTTCTAGCTAGATAGAAAAAAAATATATAAATTATAATAATTTTACATATCGTTTAGGCTGAGGAATTTCGATAAAACAGATGAGTTATTCATATGTTCGCAAAATTTGACATGTGATGTCAAATTTGATGTAAGTAAGTGTAAAAGATAAAATAAGTAAAAAATGAAGTAATTTTATTTTAAAATTTAAAAAGATGGAAGAAATATATTAGGAATGTATTTGCATGCGTGAATCAAAGTAAGTTCAGTTTCGGTTTTAGTAACGTCAAAAATAGCTGTCATATTGGTGATACAAAATTTATGAAGGAAATTTTAGGTATGAAATAAATTAAAAATATTCTGAACTGCAATAACCAACTAATTTTAAAACTACAAATTAAATGTATTGAAAAACTTATATAGAATATATTACTAAATTGGCGGGAGGTATTGTGTTGGACACACCAGATTTTTTTTATATTATTTTATTTCTTATTAAATTCTATATTTTTCTGGTTTACCCGGCGCCAGTAGTTTTTAACCGGATTTCCGTAAACCTACAAAAGATGTGTCTCCATTATTTTTATTTAGCTGAAGTATGCTCCAAAATATGCTAAATTATTTATTGCACAAATTAAAAAAATATTTAGGCGGGTATTTCATTGTCTCTGGTGGGCCGCGTGTTATAACTAATTGCGAGTTAGTCCAACCTACAGTTTTTGAGAGTTCATCTTCTATTTAAGTATAAGTAATTTACTTTAAATTTATAATCAGTACACTATCTCTAATAGGCCGTGAAAGCGTGACGTCAAAATGGAGCGGGAATTACATATTTATTTTTCGGTTTGAAATTTTGGTAATGGTGAACAAATCACATAACCGTTCAATTTAAATAACTTTCATCTGTTGTGTACTTATGTTTCGTTATGTATATGTCCGTATAAAATCTATTTTAGCTTAATATGCAAGAATGCATGTTTTTTTATTAACATATAGGGTAGGAAAGGTACAAAATTATTTAAAAAATAAATTTATTAAGTGGTTGATTCTTGGGTCTTAGTAACAGTACTTTTATCTCGCAAATTTTTTATTCTGAGAATTTTAAAATGTAGCAGATGTTTCTGTTACATCCAAAAAAAAATTAAAATTGCGAAAAGTTGACTATTTTATTGTTATATATAATTAGAAATCTATGAATGTATTTTTTGTGAAAAATCTTTAAAATATACAGGCTGTTCCATTTAAGCGTGCCACCATTGCTATCTTAAAAACTATAAGAACTACCAGGTTGGTTAACTTAGCAAGGAATCACCATTTTACAAGTCTATTAACATAAGCCAAACAAATATTTTTTTAAACCAATGGTTCTCAAGATATGGAGTGGTTTTTTTTGTCCATTATGTTGTTCTTGTAAAATGGTGGTTCTCGCTAATTTAAACAACCTCGTAGCTCTTATAGTTCTCGAGATAGCAATGGTGGCACACTTAACTGGAACACCCTATATTTACCGAAAACAACATTTTTATTTAAATTTTATTTATTTACAAATAAAACACACAATGTAAACTATCCGCAAATTCTTGTAGTCCAACCATGATACCATGTCTTAAATACATCCACTATTAAATTATAAACATATTTTTATATGAATATGCATTTAATTAATAATTAACGGGAAATATATCATTATCTTACAAAACTACACATAAGAACACAACAGATGACAGTTGTTTAAATTGCGCGGTTATAGTTTGTTCACTACATGGACAATCTCAAATATATTATTATATTTCACGTTGTGTAATTGCCGCTCGATTATGACGAGAGCAGATTCACGGCCTAGACATTGTACATCGTTTGCAGTATTTAGTAATTTAGCAATCTAATAATACAAATACACATTTATTTTGTATTAATTTTTTATAATGCTATACATATATTTTAAATATTAATTTTACTGTAGGTTTACAACTTGACTGCAGCAGAGTAAGAGAAAGAGTGCAAGATTTCATTATCCTAACAGAAAAGAACCTGATCGACTTATAATCGAAGGCCTGACGTAATTATTGGTAATTATAAATATTGAAAAGAACAACACACTCAAAAATTGTAAGTTTTGTATAATTTTTAAGTACATAACAAAATGCCAAGTAAAGATAGAATTAAACGTCTTAAGCGCAAGCAAAACAACGAGAAAAATGCGGCAAAAAATAATAAAAATGATAATACGGGAAATATAGAAGAAAACTTTATTAATAGTCAGGTTCAATCAGGTTGTAGGAGTATATCTGTCATTTCAGTAGCGGACAATAATATCAATAATGTACATACAAGTAATCAAACGGCTAATGTAGGAATTAGGACAGTAAACTATCAGATTCAGTTAATAGACCAGGATATTAACACGTTGCTAAATCCTGCAGGGTACTTAGAAGACGTACACATAGACTTTTTCTTTTCTTTAGTCCGTTCTATGACTGAGTTCAACCCTCAGCCTACAGTGTATGTAAATGCTCCGGACCGTATCATTCCAGTTCAACAAGGAACTAAACACTTACAAATTTTATTCGTACCAGGTGCAAATACCGGTAGTATTGGTCATTGGCTTACCGCGTACTATGACGGTTCAGAGATAATTATTTACGACAGCATGAATTTTCAATGTTTAAATTCAAATGCCAGTTTATATTTAGAAAGACTGTTTCCTTATAGACCAACAGTTAGATTTGTCCGGGTTCAGCAGCAGACCAACACTTTTGATTGTGGGTTGTTTGCAATTGCGTTTTGTACGAGTATCATATTTAACCGCAATCCGGAACAGGAAAATTATGATATCAATAAGCTTAGGTCACATACTTTAAATTTGTTTCGAACACGTAATTTAGTATTATTTCCGATAACACGACAGCAGAAATTAAGAGAAAATCATTTAAAGCGTAAAGAGAATGAAACAGCTGAAGAACGGTCCAAACGTCTAAAATTAAATACAGAAAATAAATTAAAAATTTTAGCTAATGAAACACTTGATCAACAAACAAATAGGTTAAATAAATTAAAATTTAATAAAAATAGATTAAAAGATAACTTTCAAAATATGATTCAAATAGAAACACATGAACAAAAAGAAAAACGTTTAAATAGGTTAAAAAATAATTTAAAAACTTCAATAGAAACAGAAACTCCCGAACAGAGAGAAAATCGTTTAAATACTTTAAAAAATAATTTTAAAATTTCAATAGAAACAGAAACACCCGAACAGAGAGAAAATCGTTTAAATAGGTTAAAAAATAATTTTAAAAATACAATTGAAACAGAAACACCGGAACAAAGAGAAAATCGTTTAAATAGGTTAAAAAATAATTTAAAAACTTCAATAGAAACAGAAACTCCCGAACAGAGAGAAAATCGTTTAAATACTTTAAAAAATAATTTTAAAATTTCAATAGAAACAGAAACACCCGAACAGAGAGAAAATCGTTTAAATAGGTTAAAAAATAATTTTAAAAATACAATTGAAACAGAAACACCGGAACAAAGAGAAAATCGTTTAAATAGGTTAAAAAATAATTTTAAAAATACAATTGAAACAGAAACACCGGAACAAAGAGAAAATCGTTTAAATAAGTTAAAAACTAATTTTAAAAAATCTATAGAAATAGAAAGCCCTGAACATAAAGTACGGCGTTTAAATATGTTAAAAGATAATTTTAAAAAAGTAGTTGAAACAGAAACACCGGAACAGAAAGAAGAGCGTTTGTTAAAAAATAATGTAATAAATAAAAATAAAATAAAGACACGCAAAAATAAAGTTAATGATAAAGTTAGATTAGCTAGCAAAGGTATAGGAATGCAAATTGAACCGAATTCGTTGGGTCCAATGTCTGCACTGTGCACTTACTGTTCATCCAAAAACTTCGCGTATGAGAAGCCCTCGGACGGCAAATTCACACACTGCTGCCGTAAAGGCAAGTTAAACGCAGATCAATTAGGCGAGTTTCCGGAATACATAAAAAGTCTAATGATCAATAATAAGGCGGACAGTAGAAATTTTAAAGATAATATTAGACAGTACAATAGTGCGTTAGCTTTTGCTTCCTTTGGGGCTAAAATTTCAATGCCTCCGGGCAGAGGACCATATTGTTTCCGAATACATGGTCAAATTTATCATGATTCAGCCAGTTCCTTATATCCAACTAATAATAATGTTGAAAAATATGCGCAGTTATACATTATAAATTCTGCGGAAGCGTTAGAGAAAAGAATGAATGTAGAATACAATAAACAGTGTAAACCAAATATAATGGGGCAGTTAGATGAAATTATTAGAGAAATTAATCCGTATTCTCAAGCGTACATGATGTTAAAAGAAGTAGAGCAAAGAGAAATAGCTAGGGCAAATATTAATAATCAGTCAGTGCCAGAAATTAATTTGTGGATAGTTAGTGACAGACGAAAAGATAAGCGTAGGTATAATGTACCAACATGTAATGAAGTGGCTGTAGTTTTTACATCAAATGACGGAGAGCCACCAATAGATAGAGACATTTGTGTTCACCCAAGAGCAGGCGGTTCTGTTAGAATTAATCAATTCAGCGAAAACTGCGACCCCATGACATATCCCATACTTTTTCCTCGCGGTGAATGTGGCTGGAACATGAACCTAAAGCATGCCGACGGTATTAAAAAACAAAGCATGCTACAATTTTACATGAATAGATTAGCAATTAGAGATACATTTAATCCGTGTTTAGAAGCCGGAAAGCTAACTCAGCAGTACATTGTAGATGCATATGTGAAAGTCGAGGCTGAAAGATTGACTTATATTAGATTAAATCAGCCTACCCTCAGAGTAGAGCTGTATAATGGGTTAATGGACCATGTAAATAATTTAGCAGATAATGAGGGCGGTAAGGCGGGCACAATGGTTATTTTACCATCCACATTCCAAGGTGGCAGTCGTTTTATGTTAAAAATGTATCAGAACGCTATGTCAATTGTTAGAGAATTCGGCCGACCTGATTTGTTCATAACAGTAACGTGTAATCCAAAATGGCCTGAAATAATTGAACAGTTACGCGAAGGTCAAAGTTCTGCAGATCGGCCAGATATAGTAGCGCGAGTTTTCAACGGAAAAATTAAAAGTTTGATGAATGAAATTCTTCACGATGATATTTTTGGAAAAGTCGTAGCCTTTATTTTTGTAATAGAATTCCAAAAACGTGGGTTACCACATATGCATTTGTTGTTGACATTAGATAGCGATAGTAAAATCCGTAACAAAGATGAAATAGACGAAATTGTACGCGCCGAAATTCCAGATGAAGACGATGAACCAGAGTTGTATCAATTAGTTCGAACGCACATGATCCACGGTCCCTGCGGTATATTAAATAAATATTCACCTTGCATGAATGAAAATAAATGCACAAAAAGATACCCTAAAGAATTTCAAAACGAAACACACGAAAATATTAACGGTTATCCTCTTTACAAAAGGCCAGATAATAATGCAAAGATATATATTCTCTGGAAAAACGGTTTAGTAAAATATACAATAGATAACAGATGGATAGTACCTTACAATCCATATTTGCTAAAAAAGTATAAAGCTCATATTAATATCGAAATATGCTCTTCGGTTAAAAGTGTTAAATATATTTGCGATTATCTGTGTAAGGGTCATGACTGCGCAAGTATTAAATTAGGTCAACCAGATAAAGATAAAGTAATTCAATGGGATGAAATCAACGGTTATTTAGATGCGAGGTATGTTTCTGCTCCAGAATGTTGTTGGAGGCTACTGGAATATCCCTTACACGATAAATCACATACAATATTTGAGTTAGCTGTTCATTTGAAATACCAACAGGCGGTATTTTTCGTTAATGGTCAAGAGAAAAAAGCAGTAGAACGGGCAGCGAAAAAAAATACAACTTTAACTGCGTGGTTTATTCTAAATAGCACAGATGTAAATGCTCGGCAGTATGTTTATATGCAAATTCCAAAATATTATGTATTTGTTAATAACGCTTGGAAGGCTAGGCAACGCGAGTCAAAACCACCAATAGGCCGAATGATATCCGTCAGTCCCAGAGATATAGAAAGGTTCCATCTACGTTTAATATTAGTACACGCGAAAGGGGCTACAAGTTTCGAAGACTTGCGTACCGTAGATGGTAAGTTGTATAACACATACCAAGAAGCTGCCCGCGCATTAGGTCTTTTAGCAAATGATAAAGAATGCGAAAATTGTTTAGGTGAGGCAGTGATAAATAAATTTCCGAGACAATTAAGAGAATTATTTGCATATTTAATTTGTTTCCACACGTCCACCAATGTCGTAGCTTTGTGGGAAAAATTTAAAGAGTATTTGATAGAGGATTATTTATTGCACAATTCCGAAAAAGTAGCGCAAAATAAATGTTTAAGAAAAATTCAAGAAATATTAGAAATACATAGATTCACATTAAGCGATTTCGGTTTACCGTTGCCAGATGACGTAAACGAAAATGAAAACGATTTGATTGATACTGCAGCAGAGAAATTAGAGGGAGAACAAAATGTAGCGTTGTTTAATAATGATCAAAGAGAAATTTTAGATTTAATTTTGAATGCCGTATCAGATAGTAATAGCAAAAATAGATATTTCTTTGTAGACGGTCCTGGTGGTACAGGAAAGACATTTTTATATAATACCCTCATCAGTATTTTAAGAGGTCAAAATATTAAGGTAATAGCCGTGGCGTGGACAGGAATAGCGGCTACTTTATTAAAAGGTGGACAAACTGTACATTCGGTTTTCAAGTTACCAGTACCTGTAAATGACGGCTGCGTATGTAAAGTTAAAGCGAATAGTAATGCAGGCAAACTAATAAAAGATGCAAGTGTAATCATCTGTGACGAAGTAACAATGATACCGAAACACGCGTTAAATGCAATAGATTTACTTTTAAAAGATTTAATGAACAATACGGTACCATTTGGCGGGAAAGTTATAGTATTAGGTGGTGATTTCAGACAATGTTTACCGGTAGTAAATTATACAAATCATCGTACCACAATAATAGAAACTTGTGTAATAACAAGTCACTTATGGCAACTCTTTCAAAAATTTTCTTTAAAACAATACATGCGTGTAAATAGGGACGAAAAAGAATTTTCTGAGTATTTACTAAAAATCGGCAATGGTTTAACTGAAGTTGTCAAAATTCCTGCACACTGTGTATCACAAACGTCATTAGCTAATGATATATTTGGAGATAATGATATAGAGCCAAATAATATACACAAATTTACAGACCGCGCCATTTTAGCACTAACAAATGACGATACAATGGTAATAAACAAACAAGTATTAAATAAAATCGTAGGACAATCAAAAATATATTACAGTGCTGATTTTTGTGAAGGCGATGATAAAAATAAAATTAGTTATCCAACCGAATTATTAAATGCGTTAACACCAACCGGAATGCCCCCTCACAAATTAACGTTAAAAGTGGGGGCAATAGTAATGTTACTAAGAAACATGAATCCGAAACGTGGGCTATGTAACGGTACAAGATTTATTATAAAAGATATGAAAACTAATTACCTTGATGTAGAAGTATTAACCGGGCAAAGTGCAGGTACCCGACTCTATCTACCAAGATTTGATTTAATTACCGATACAAATTTACCATTCAGTTTAAAACGTCGCCAATTTCCAATTCGATTAGCATTTTCAATGACAATTAATAAATCACAAGGTCAAACGTTTAATTTTGTTGGAATTAATTTAGAAAATCCAGTTTTCACTCATGGCCAATTATATGTTGCAATGTCGAGAGTACGGTCATCTAAAAACTTAAAAATAAAATTACCAGAATCAAATATTAACGAAAATTCTAAAGAAGGAATAACGACGAATGTGGTATTTAAAGAAATTTTAAACTAAACAAGATATTAAAATCATAATGAAATAATTTCAATTAAATTTTAATCAATAAAAAAATTATATAACATTATTATATGAAGTACATATTTGTAATCATTATTTCAAAATTTAAAAACATTATATAGAGGATTTCATAAACAAATTTTCAAAAAATTTAAGTTAAAGTGCAAGTATTAAACCAATCTTTTCACATGATGAACATTATGCAGTATCTTAGCCAGGTTATTAAAAACCTTAAAGATAAAATTATCAGATTCAAATATTAAAAATAAAGATTTGAATTGTGAACAAATGGAGTATTTAGAAAAAAAATTAAATTGAACAAGTAGATATCATGATAAAAAATTGTTATATTTACAATGTCGTAGTCATTTCGTAACTTATTGCAAAATTATGAACAAAATATCAATAATACATAAATTTCATTATAATTAATTTTAAAACTATATAAGAAAAAATATTTAATGTTTGAAGACAAAGACATTGAAATAAAATTTACTAAAACTAAATAAATCTAGCAAATACATATAAAAATATATAAAAAATTGCAATCCATTTAATAATTAATGAATGAACGTAAAATTTAAAAACATTTAATATACAAAAGTATATAATAAATGATAACAGACAACCAGGCCATTCTACCATTGTATCTCAAAATTCATGCAACAGAATACTAATTTGTACTTATGTTTTTGGCATTATACTACAAAACCGCCAAGTATGGTAAAAATTTCAAGAACCATTTGGGGTTTTAATGTGTTATGTTCCATGTCATTGTGACTGTTGCATGAATTTGAGAAATAAGGTTTTGATATTCATAAAACTATAAAAGTACAAATATTAACTATAATTTATTTAAACATACATTTTTTGGTAAAAATACCTTTTTATTTTTAATTACTTTGGTAGATGGCAAAACAATGGCTTGGACATAATGCATTAAACCCAATACCAGTGGTATTTAAATTTTTGCTGTACTTTGATTTAGTATTATAGCCCGTGATTAAATAAATAAATATAAGAGAAATTAAATACATTAAAAAATAAACTTTATCAAAATTATTCGCCACATAATGGCTGGTTGAAATTAGGCATATGAAGCTCATTAAAACCTTAAATTTTTAAATTTAAAATTTTTAGAATATCGGAAAAACATGTAATATTATAAAAAGGATTATTGATGGTATATATGAAATATAAAATAAAAATATAAGAAAGCAATAATAATAAATTTAAAATATAAACAATAAAAAATGTAAAATTTGATTTGTTAAATAATATATGCAATATATTTAATAAATGTAATTGATATAAGTATTAAATATTATTCCAACATGAAAAGTGGTTCGTAAAATATTGTAAAAGGTAATAAAAAAGAACTTAAGTCTGATAATACCATTGCTCCTTTTACAAATTTTACGGACCTTGCCAAAATGAAAATACAATAAAAAGAATTATAAAAGGCACTTATAAATAAAACTATTCTTTACATAAAAGTTAATAAAATAATATTAACAATGAAAAACATAAATTAAATAAATAGTATAAAGCAATGGTTAAGTATTAGAAAAATTTTCTATAGCGTCTACATCCTGGTATATTGTATGTTTTTCCAATATTTCAATAATATACATTAAAAATTTTATTTAATGATAAAAGGGTCCCTACATTTAATAGTTAAATGAAAACCTATTTTATATGTAAGTATAAAAAAATAATTTTAATTTTTTACATTAAAATACAATTATAATAAAATTATATTTAAATGCATATTTTACCTTTTACTACTACTAAAAGATTGGTTAAGCAACTTTTTTATTTTAATATAATACAACAGTCATTAGTTAATATTAACATTTTTCATTGTCAATAAAAAATGTAATAGCGCTTAAACAATACTGCTGTCAATAATTTTTAATTAATACCATCAAAAAATAAAGACGTTATACGAAAACTATCTAATACCAGGCTTAAGTTAAAACATGTTGCGTCTCTCTATAATATGTATTAGAAATGTGACGTTAAACAAAAGTATATAATAAATCGCAACATGTGGGCAGGCCAGTCTACCATTGTACCTCAAAATTCATGCAACAGAATATAAATACACATTTTTTTGGCAATATACTACATACTACTACAAAACCGCAAAGTATGGTAAAAATTCCAATTACTGCTGGTGGGTTTTGAAGTATTATGTAAGCAAGTCATTGTCACTGTTGTATGATTTTGAGTAACAATATTTTCATTTTTAAAAAACTACAAAAGTACAAATATTAACTGCAATTTATTTGGTAAGAGTACATTCAATTTATATTTTTTGTTTTAAATTACATTTTTATGTACATAATGTGTACCATATTATCTATAATTCCTTGGTAGACTTGGCAAGACAATGACTTGTTACATAATACTTTAAAACCCTATACCAGTGGTATTTGGGATTTTTGCTGTACTTTGCTTCAATATTATAATAGCCCGTGGTTAAAAAAATTAAAACAATAAATAAGAAAAAATAAGCTTCATAATAATTACTCGTCACAAACCGGCTGGTGGGTATGAAGCTAATGAAGCATATTACAACATTATAATAAAAAAAAACCACAAAGCGATCAATAAAAGAAAAATAAGAGAGTAATAAATCGCAAAAGTATGAATGTTTGTGTGAATGTTTGTATGAAATCGAGTTGCCAGGTTATCAAAATTTGTTTTTTATTTTATATGAAAGATTCTACAATTTTAACAATAATAACTGCAGTTAGTAAACAAATCGTATTCTTTTAATATTTTGTTGAGTTGAGTAAAATATTTCTATAAATTATCTAAAATGTAAATGAAATTTTTATTAATATTATTATACATTCATATTTTTAAATTATTTAACTTATTTGTATTAAAAATTATCTGGCAACTCAAATAATTTCTAATAAAAATTAAAATATAATGTCAGAAAACTTTTTCAAAATTATATATTTCTTAAAAAAAATGTAGAATGATTTGATAAACTTTTGTAACTAATTAAAAGTTAAATTCATACTATATAATAAAGATACACAAATACCAAAAATCTTCATGATTCACAACAATGTGAAATGGTATGTTTTTCTTATGTTCTAAAAAATATCATTTGTGAATTCTATATTTATAGATATTGGAAACTGAAGTATACATTGCATTGTTCCTGTGAAGTACATCGAAGATTTTAAATACGAGTTATATCCTTATTTGGACTATTGCAATTAATATAGAAGTTCTTTCATCTGAGGCGAAACTTTTTTTATAAAAAAGTGTTCAATGTTTACATATTTTTTATTAATTAGTAATATTTCCTTCTAAATACAGAACAATGGATCAAATCCTGAGATGGAAATTTCCTTCATTCAATATTACAAGAAAAGGATTAAATTTCAATGGAAGCATATGGACTATTAGTCCAAATCAAATATATACTACGTTGATGTTAAACAATATTTGGAAAATGAATCCATTTTAAAACGAAGGCATCATTTGAATAAAAATTATCTTCCTTTATTATATAAGTTTTCATTGTTTATAGGGTAGCAGTTTCACAAAAAATATATTTTTGGAAAACTTGTCAAGAATAACCTCCTTTGGAAAGCGATATTGAATATTTTGGAACTTAAAATGGAAACCACTCTATTCGCTGACGATTCTGCTACCATCGGAAAAACTATATTATTATTGACGAAGTTGTACAAGAATGGTAAATACATTCATATTTAAAGAAAAAAATATATTAATTAATTACTATTTTTTATTTAACAGAACGCATATCTGTTTGATGACTGGAGGAAAATTTCGTCGTATTTTCAGAAAGTAAACATTTAAATTACTACATGAAATGAAAGAAACATTCTACAAATTTTGCGTGACAAATTCTACGAGAAAACTTTGCAATGTCCAAATAAAGTAAGTCAAAATTCATATTAACATTCTCTGTGGCCTTGATATACAGTATGTCATCGGATCGAGTTAGAAAGAAGGAAAACATTTTTATTTTTTATTTTACGAGAAACATGTATTCTTAATAAAAGATTTTACATGTTTCAACACTGACAATTCAGTTTTAACCTTTTCAAATTTTCTTTTAGTCTCAGACAAAAGTCGAACATAGTTCGACTTAGAATTTTTCTAATTGTAAGCCCCAAAAAACAAGTTTGCGTTATCATAGAAATTATTGTTAACATGACTTTAACTTTAGTTTCATAAATTTAACAACAAAAATAATATAAACAGTAACTATTCTACTCAATCGATTCACGGTTTGTTGAGCGCACATTTGTAGTCTTCGATGCAATTATTTAACTTCTTTGAATTTCTTCCGCAGAGTTAAAGACGTCACAGCGTCTCTAATTCTCTCCTTTAAATTCTCTACATTCGGTCGAAGATAATTTGCATAAACTATTTGTTTCCAACGGCCCCAAAGATAAACATGAGACCGATTGCCATAGCATTGAATTAGGTAAAATCGTTGTTTTTTGACAACATTTTTAACGATTACAACAGATTTTCCTAATTGACAGCCAATGAAATTAAATAAATAATACCAGTTATTTTCAAATAAGTCGACCTATTTTCGTTTTTCTCTGAAACTAAAAGAAAATTTGAAAAGGTTAAATCTGAATTGGTCGTTTTGCCCACTGCTTCTTCGGAAAACGCTCTTTCTTTATGGCAATTCCAATATATTCAAATAATGTAAGTGTTATTACCGGTTCGATTCATTCTTTCACATTATTCTTTTTGTTTAGTTATCGTCTTTTGCTAATGTTTTTGGCGGTTTTCCGTTAGCATTTACAGGGAATCCTGAAGACTAATTCGTTCCGCCCAGAAGATTTTTACTACATAGTTTATTGTCATTATTATTTATTGTAATATTTTAATAATATATAACTTTCCTATTTTGTGTATCTAAGTTATAATTATACATCTGTTGATGAAAACTGATTTTAAATGCTTCAAATTTCTTTCTTTTCATACAATTTTCTTAAAAAATATATTTCGTATTTATTCGTATTATCGATAAACAAAAAATTCATCTTGGGTCAGTACTGCATAATTTAATTTTCCCGCCCGAGAAAAATGGTGGCATATCGGCGAAACTCAAGTAAGTAAAAATAATGAAATAATCATCTTCATGAGGTAAATTTTAACTTTATTATCTAACAAATATAAAAGTAAAACCTAATTTTAAAATGACATTATTTACACTTGCAATTCATACGTTTCATTATAAAAATTTCTTTTGTAAGCACAGCAGTTCTGAAACGTTTTTATAATAACATAATCAAATCTAACTGATCAAAATTATAGTACAAAGAAATGTTTAATAGCGATGTGTCGTTTTAAAAAGTTTTAATTGTTATTTGTAAATTTATTTTTATAAATGTTGTGTGAAGTAAATTTTGAAGCAAATCGGTTCTCAAACAGTGGAGGTTCATATAACTATAAAATTACACATTTATTCAAGGACATTTTATTACTACTAGATTTATATTTCATTTTTAATCAAACAAGAAATAAAATTAAATATCGTTAATGAAAAGACTGCAGTATTACAATGAAAAAAAATTAGCTTCCACGGAATAAAATCAGTAGTCATGTTTTAATTATGATACCTATGTTACCGACATTCCGAAAGTTGACAGTTTCATTTTATACAATATATTTTTTCTTTGGAATAAAAATGTAAGTAGAGAACTGAGAAAAACTCCAGTATAATATATTGCAATTAAGAATTGCTTACTTTTAACTGTAAATAGTGCTATTGTTTCCAAATAATATTTGAATTTTTAAACCTTAAACTGAATAAAAAATCGGTTCTCAAACAGTGGAATTTCAAATAACTAACTATAAAAATACACATTTATTCAAGGAAATTTTATTACTACTATATTTATATTTCATTTTAAATCAAACACGAAATAAAATTAAATAGTAGTTCATTTTTAAATTTATAAATTAATATTGTCAATCCTAATACAACTGCTAGCGTCTTCAGTGAAGTTAGTCTAGGAATATTTGGTTTTAATTTAGTTACTTCGTCATACATTTGGCAATATTGACTGTTGACATTGGATACGTCAAAATTTATATTAATTAAATACGTTATGTTTTAAACTTAAATTAGTTGTAGCACCTTTGCTCAAGTCTATTATTCATGAAATTGTATTTAAATCTTTGATATCAATACTCTATAAGAAGATATAATCGTTCATAGTCTGATTGTCAAAGTGACGGATGACAGCGTGATTTTTCTTAAATTTAGACATGGCTATTAGGAGTTATCTACACAGGAGCGATTTTTGCGGAATCCAGAATTCATTTTGCTGTATTATCATAAAGAGAATTTATTTTATTAAGAAATGTAAAGAAGTTAGCAATGTATTGTGTATCACAACTTGTACAAATGAAACTACTGCAAGAAACAAAGTATTTGTTTACATATGTGTTATTTCTATAACTTTACCTTCAATTGTATCTGTCTAGTGAAGTCACATTTAAATAAGAATTCTAAAATACAGTCCAAAACTGATCAGTCTATCATTTGGAACAAGACTTTATAAACGCAGGTTGAAAAATATCACAAAGTTTCAATAAAACCATTCTACAAAAACACGACTGGAAATTTTCTTGATATTCTTTTTACATTTTCAGAACATAAGCAAAGAAATTTTGTCTGAAACGAGTGCATAAAGTATTATACCTATAGGGAAATTAAATGCAGATTAAAAAATCCCCATAAAACTACATATTCTGCAATAAACTCTTTCATTGTAGATGCACATATGTACCAATAGAATTAGATTGGTACAGAGAAAATATGACAGTGATTATTATAATGAAAATGTTGTTATTAAGAATCAATGGCTACAATTTTTATTGTAATCAAGCTATGCGTTATGGCTTGGAAACCAAAACTGAAGCGAAATCAGTATTTCAAGCTTCAACTAATATATTATACAAGAAATTGGACTTGTAGTGTTGTAATATTATCTAACCAACCATACTTAGCATGTAGTGATGATGGTTTTATCAAAACAGAAAACGGATTTGAACTTTTGGAAATAAAATGTCCTTATTCCTGTCAAAACTAATTCATTGTAGATTTACAAAATAAAAAATCAGCTGTAAATGATTTAGAATTCCATTAAAATAGTAACGTTAAACTCAAGAAGTCCGACAAATATTACACACAAGTCCACTTTTCAAAGCACATACTTTATATTACTACTATATTACTAAAGATGAAAAGTTTCTATCTACAATAATTCCAAGGATTAGCGACTTTATTTTAAAATATTTCATACAGATTGTTCTAAATAAGTTTTAATTATAATGTAATCAATTTTTATGCATTTTGATCAAATATTTCATAACATTATTTTCAATATTAAATATTATAAAAGCCCTTAAGATTTACTCTGGGGATTCAAGTTTTTTTCTTTTCACATCATACAGGTGATTTGGAAATAAATAAAACACTGGCACCACCAGTTAGTTTGGTATGTCACGTATTCAAAATATTATTATGTTCTTGTTTTCGCTTAGAATAATAAATTTCATTTATGCCTAAAAATATTATTTTAAAATATATACATAATTAAATATAAAAATATTTAATTGTTAAGTAATTATATCGATTCCTTCTTTAGCAGATGCAATAAATTTCATAATTAGTGCCATCTATGTGATTTTTTTAAACTGTTAAAAATATTGTTCTTTTTTCTGATATACATAGAAACAAATTTTACAAAGACTGGTGTAAACGGTATTGCTAAACCTATAAAAATTATGTGTACAGGAGTACAGGGTGAATACTGAAAACCTTGACATAGGGAAATAACATGGGAAAACAGTTTTTTGCTGTTTCCATCTGTCCCGCTAAATAAAATCGGGTGTATATGGTATCGTTAGTTAGATTACTTAATTTTGCATCTAATAAAACCAAATGTTGTGTAATATGGCCTTTTCTAACTGAAATATTTGATAAAATAAATTGTATTTTGAAGGTTATCCTTCATATTTTCGAATAAGAAACGTCTAAAACAAAATGCTTCATAGCCGAGTGGATAAGAGGGCGGATACATAATATAAATAATCTACAAGACCTGGTTCGAGACCACCTCGACCCTGTTTTTTTTTTATTTAATGGTATCAGGCTGGCTAGACCAGTACTATGGGATAAGACAGAAGGAATATACAAAAACAAAAGCGTGAGCAGAAATATGCACTCATTTGAGGCAACATTTTAATGAATTGAAGGACAATTATTTTTCGACGGCAAAGTCGTCTGTATAAAATCCACAAAGCATTAATGCGTTCACGCGGCATTGTCGTAAGACAAAATGTAAATGAATTTTCTTGACCGGAGTAAATAGGCAATCGCAGTGCTACTTGGAATAAATACCCGGCTGCCGGCCGTCGGATCCAAAGTGTATGAAAAGGCTCTAAATGAGAAATATATTTTACGTCCACCGGCTTTTGTATTTTTCAAAAAATTGTTAGAAATATGTCATGTTTCGTATCGAATGAAAGGTCTCGTTGTGGGCTAGCGTGCAGAAATGACAAAAATGTTCCCTGTCGATCGACTTTTGTTTTATGCACAAAGTTGTCAGAAGTATGCCGTGTTTGGTATCAAATGAAAGCACTCAAGTAGGGCAGCCATATTGAAATAACAAAAATTTGCCAGGTCGATCGGCTTTTGTTTTTTTGCAAAATTTGTCAGAAGTATGTCGTGTTTGGTATCATATGAAAGGTCTCGTCGAGAGCTGGTGTACAGGAATGAAATTAGCCGTCAACTGTAAATATTTCATTGATGCCGGAGGCCTAGGGAAGCTCAGCGTAGCTGAGCCTTCGCTAGTCATATACTATTTTGATAGTTTCACTCTCTATATTTCTATATATATATAGTTGGATTCATCTCGAGCATCGCAAAAAGTTTGCTCACGGGTACAGGTCAAACCATTCATTGAATAATTTTAATATTATTTTATTAGATGCGGTTTAATGAGGACAAATCGCTTTTGGGTATCCCATATTTTTACCGTGCATAGTTTATGTGTAAAAAATCGAAAACTAAGCTAAAAAGTATAACTGGAACAAAACTGAAAAAAATATCCTAGATGCCAGGTTTCAATTTAAAAAGAATTACTGTGCCATCCGTCATTTTTGACAATTCAATATGAAACTTTTACTTGATTTATTTTGAAAATGAAAAGAGATATTGTAAAGGTAATTATGTTTTTACACATTATAATAGTGAGCGAAATATATACAAATACACTGAATATTAAGTGTGGTGTATTTAAAATATTTAATTTTATGACATTGACGTTTATTATACGTAAGGGTACCAAAAATATAAATAGGCTATTATAAATTGTAAATATAATATATTTTGTTATAAATCAGTATATTTTAATGATTCGTACATATACATTCCAATAAAAACGTATTTTAAATAAAAAAAACTAATTCCATTTTCACTTTTGTTTGAGAACTGCTTTCAGTCATTACAGGTATATTTTAAAACGAGAAATCTTGAGAAATACGGCGAATTAAAAGGTAATATTTGTATTATTAGGTGTATTACTATAAAACTTAATTTATCTATATGTTTTCTTTTCAATTAAAACACTTTAAATTACAAAGTTTTGTATAACCGGCAATTTTGACAGTTGCTTCCGGGGCTCATCAAGTGACGGATAGCTCGGTGAAAAAGGCTATTTTTTCTAATATTACAGCGAGATATTGTATGAGAATTATCACAAATCATCAGTAATACAATGTATTTTAAGGTATGATATAAATTTTTGCATATTAATACTAATTTTTTCTCATTTTTATTTAGTTTTCCTAACCTGTATGAACTCTGGCATATCGAGATGAAATTTATATGAAATAAGGCTATTCGTTGGATGAAAATCATTATTAAATGTGGAAATATAACGTATCCTTTAAAATGAAACCAGAAATTTTGCACGATATTATAAAATTTAACAAAAATGCCGTATTTGACACTTGAGTTGGAGACACGACCGAGTTATCTGCTTGAAATATGACATTTTTACTAAAATGTATAATGAAATATTGTACGAAATCATCTCTGTTACAAGGTACTTCCATATGGAATATAAATATTTATATATTAATAGTTAAATATTTCATTTTTTAGATGAGACTATAACCTACACGTACTCAGATACACAATGGTGAATTTTTAAATTAATTAAAACAATTCGTTGGGCAAATATTGTTAAAATGAATGAGAATATAATATATTCTTTAAAATAAATTCACAAGACTATTCCAGAAAGTATTATTTAATCAAGAAAACTCCATTTCAAAGTCGATTTAGAATCTCACTTTTAAAAATTGATTTTTGATTACTATTCAAACACTAGCAAAGGTAAATACATACTGTACAGTATTCTACCCTTATTATAAATACTTTTTTATCTAATTTATACATATTTTAGAGAGCTAGACAATGGATTTTGTCTGATTACGTGGAAAACCTGAAAACCCTTTGCTTCATACCGTTTTGGAGGGACTTGTTCAACAGTTTAATGTACAATAATTAGTATATAAATAAATGATGTATCTGGACCTTATTAAACTTTAATTAATTGCATTTTACACTTTCTTTACGCATTTCTTGACATTTCTGATAAAAACATCTGATTACAACAGAGATTACATTTTTCAAAATTCTGTAGTATTTTATAATGAAATGAGATGATTTCTCAGATGTAAATGTTTACATAAACAAATTATCTATCCATTTATTCATTTGTAACTGATGTATGAAACAATAAACATCTTTTCAAACCAAATATTCATATTCTCTTAGTCGGACTTGACTGTGATTGTACTGCACAAAAATTCATGTTTTCATTAAGAAATAATGCAAAAGAACGTATAAAAATTGGTTACTTTATCTACAACTAACAGGCATATAAATTTTCAGTTATGTGTGAGTAGTTCATATATAACTCAACAGATGGCGCCACAGGATCACTTAAATTCCAAAATAACTATTCAAATTGTATTTATTATAATTTTATAATCATTTATATTGATATTTATAATAGAAAATAAATTATTAATAACAATAACAATAGTTGTAGATAAATACATATATAATTCAGCTTCATAAATATATAAATGAACATAGCAACAGAAAAACATGAATATAATCATGTTTTTTTTGGCAATATAAAAATGTATCAGTTTATAATTTTTGGTATGTTATTTCACATTATTTATATTTATAAAATAGATAATTATTTTCAAAATAATACATTTTTATATATTCTTTAACTAACTTCATACTTATTGTGTCAAGTTATGACATTTAAGTTCTGTCAAACTGAATGTATTGTATGAAAATACAAATATTGTTAAGATATAATAAAAATACATAAAATTGGGTTAAACGTATTATTTAAATCTTTTCTTCTTATGTATTTTGATGATTAAACCGTTGTATCTCAAAATACCTAAGCGCGGGAAATTTAAAATCTCTATAATTTCATTTATTTATCAATATGTATTTTTATTTATTTCCTAAACGGTCTCGCGTACCACTTTGAACGTATTATAAATAAATAATATACATTACAACAAATGTTTCTAGGTCTAACACATAGTAGCACCCCCCGTAGAAGGGTGTGAAAAAAATTCATCAATTTCCAAAGTTGGAATATTAAATATATGATATTATTTGATAAGTTATGTGTGAGTAGTTCATATACAGGCTGTTCCATTTAAGCGTGCCACCATTTCTATCTCGAGAACTATAAGAGCTACGAGGTTGGTTAAATTAGCAAAGAACCACCATTTTACAAGACTAATACAAAGAGCAAAAAAAAACTTTTTTTTGACCTGTGGTTCTCAACATACGGGACACAACTTTCTCTTTTTAGATGGGAACATATGTTTATTTTTAGGTTATTCGATAGAGCATTTTTTTCTGAATTCAGCGATATAAACATCATATACTATTTTGATAGATTCATTATCTACTAGCGTGCAGAATTGAGAAAAATGTTACATTCCGATCGGCTTTGGTTTTCTGCAAAAATTTCTCAAAAGTATGTCGAGTTTGGTCTCAAATGAAAGGTCCCGTTGAGGGCTAGCGTGCAGAATTGACAAAAATGTCCCATTCCGATCGGCTTTTGTTTTCTGCAAAAAGTTCTCAAAGTTATGTCGAGTTTGGACTCAAATGAAACGTCTTGTTGAGGGCTAGCGTATAGAATTGACAAAAATGTATCATGTCGACGGTCTTTTGTTTTTTGCAAAAAATTATTAGAAGTATATCGTGTTTGCAATCTAATGAAAGGTCTCGGTGAGGCCTGACGTGGAAATATGAAATAATTGTTTTATGTCGATCGGCATTTGTTTTTTGCACTGACAGCGGAGCTCTAGGGAATGCTCGGCGTAGCCGAGAATTCGCTAGTCTTATATACTAAAACGATAGATTCACTATATATATATCTATATTTGGATTCATCTCGAGCATCGCAAAAACTTTGCTCACGGGTACAGGTCAAACCATTCATGTAATAATTTTAATATTATTTTATTAGATGTGGTTTAATGAGGACCAATCGCTTTAGGGTGTCTCAAATTTTTACCGTGCATAGTTTTAGTGTAAAAAATCGAAAACTAAGCTAAAAAGTATAACTGGAACAAAACTGAAAAAAATATCCTAGATGCCATGTATAAATTTAAGAAGAATCACGCAGTCATCCGTCACTTTTGACAATCTGTCTATGAACTTTAAACGATTGTATCTTTTAAAAGAACATTGATATCAAAGATCTGAAAACAGTGTCATGAATAATAGTCCTGAGCAAAGGTTTTACCAATATTTTAAGTTTATAACACAACACATTTATTTATTTTAAATTTTGACGTTTCGAATTACATAAGTCAATGTTGCCAAATGTGTGATGAAATAACTAAACAAAAAACAAATATTGCTAAATGAACTTCACTGAAAACAGTGGCTGTTATATTAGGATTGCCGATGGTAATTTATAAATTTAAAAATTAACTACAATATTTTAATACAAACATTGTTGCCAAATTATGAAGTAAATAAATAAAAAATAAATGTTCCTAATTAAATTAAACACTTTGCTGTGTTTAATATCAAAAGAAAGAAAACCATCAGGGCCGATTTTGAAATGACAAAAAAAATGTGTCATGTCGATCTGCATTTGTTTTTCGTAAAAAGTTGTTACAACTTTGTCGTCCTTGAGTTTTAAGAAAATGACACAATGTGGACTGGTGTGCACGAAAGACAAAAATGTTCTAGGTAGATTATTACTTGTTTTTTTGCAAAATGTTGTCAGAAAAATGTCGTGTTTGGGTATTTTCGAATTACATAAGTTAATGTTGGCAAATGTGTAATGAAGTAACTAAACAAAGAACAAATATGCCCAAATGAACTTTACTGCAGACAGTGTACATTGTATTAGGCTAGGTTTTGATGAGGGCTAGCGTGCAGAATGAACAAAAATGTTCCATATCGAACGGCTTTTGTTTTTTGGAAAAAGTTGTTAGAAGTATGTGGTGTTTGGTATCAAATGAAAGAGCTCGATAAGAGCTGGCGTGTAGAATTAACAAAAATGGTCAATGTTGATCAGCTTTTGTTTTTTGCAAAACTTTTTTAAAGGTATGTCGAGTTTGGTCTCAAATGAAAGGTCACGTTAAGGGCTCGCGTGCAGAATTGACAAAAATATGCTATGTCGATCGGTTTTTGTTTTTTGCAAAAAGTTCTCAAAGGTATGTCGAGTTTGGTCTTAAATTAAACGTCTTGTTGAGGGCTAGCGTGCAGAATTAACAAAAATGTGACATATCGATCGTTTTTTTTTTTTGCAAAAAATTTTTAGAAGTATGTCGAGTTTAGTCTCGTATGAAGGGTCTCGTTGAGGCCTAGCGTGCAGAATTGATAAAACTGTTCCATTCCGATCGGCTTTTGGTTTCTGCAAAAAGTTCTCAAAGGTATGTCGAGTTTGGGCTCAAATGAAACGTCTCGTTGAGGGCTAACGTGCAGAATTGACAAAAATGTGCTATGTCGATTGGTTTTTGTTTTTTGCAAAAAGTTGTCAGAAGTATGTGGTGTTTGGTGTTAAATAAAAACGCTCGACACGGGCTGGCGTGTAGAATTAACAAAAACGGTCAATGTTGATCAGCTTTTGTTTTTTGCAAAAATTTCTCAAAGGTATGTCGAGTTTGGTGTCAAATGAAAGGTCTTGTTGAGGGCTAGCGTGCAAAATTGACAAAAATGTTCCATTCCGATCGGCTTTTGTTTTCTGCAAGAAGTTCTCCAAGGTATGTCAAGTTTGGTCTCAAATGAAACGTCTGGTTGAGGGCTAACGTGCAGAATTGACAAAAATGAGTTATGTCGATAGGTTTTTGTTTTTTGCAAAAAATTGTCACAAGTGTGTGGTGTTTATGTCGATCTGCATTCGTTTTTCGAAAAAAGTTGTTAGAAGTAGGTCGTCCTTTAGTTTTAAGGAAACGACATAATACGGACTGGTGTCCACGAATGACAAAAATGTTCAATGTAGACTAGAATTTGTTTTTTGCAAAATGTTATCAGAAAAAAGTGGTGTTTGGGTATTTTCGAATTACAAGTCAATGTTGCCAAATGTTTAATAAAGTAACTAAACAAAGAACAAATATTCCCAAATGAACGTTACTGAAGACAGTGTATGTTATATTAGGCTAGGTCACGATGAGGGCTAGCGTGCAAAATGAACAAAAATGTTCTATATCGAACGGCTTTTGTTTATTAGAAAAAGTTGTGAGAAGTATGTGGTGTTTGGTATCAAATGGAAAGGCTCGATAAGGGCTGGCGTGTAGAATTAACAAAAAGGTCAATTTTGATCGGCTTTTGTTTTTTGCAAAAATTTCTCAAAGTTATGTCGAGTTTGGTCTCAAATGAAGGGTATCATTGAGGGCTAGCGTGCAGAATTAACAAAAATGTGTCATGTCGATCGGCTTTTGTTTTATGCAAAAAGTTATCAGAAGTATGTCGTGTTTGGTATAAAATGAAAGATCTCGGAGAGGGCTAGCGTGCAGAATTGACAAAAATGTGCTATGTCGATCTGTTTTTGTTTTTTGCAAAAACTTGTCAGAAGTGTATTGTGTTTGGTATCAAATGAAAGGTTTCAATGAGGGCTGATGTGCAGAATTAACAAAAATTGTCAATGTCGATCGGCTTTTGTTTTTTGCAAAAGGTTGTCACAAGTATATATTGTTTGGCATCAAATGAAAAGTCTCGGTGTGGGCTAGCGTGCAGATATGATAAAAATGTTTCATGTTGATCGGTTTTTGTTTTATGCAAAAAGTTGTCAGAAGTATGTCGTGTTTGGTATCAAATGAAAGGTCTCGGAGAGGGCTAGCGTGCAGAATTGACAAAAATGTTCCATGTCGATCGACTTTTGTTTTATGCAAAAAGTTGTCAGAAGTATGTCGTGTTTGGTATCAAATGAAAGGTCTCGGAGAGGGCTAGCGTGCAGAATTGACAAAAAATGTGCTATGTCGATCGGCTTTTGTTTTTTGCAAAAGGTTGTCACAAGTGTATAGTGTTTGGTATCAAATGAAAAGTCTGGGTGTGGGCTAGCGTGTAGATATGATAAAAATGTTTCATGTCGATCGACTTTTGTTTAATGCAGAAAGTTGTCAGAAGTATGTCGTGTATGGTATCAAATGAAAGGTATCGGTAAAAGTTGGGGTACATAAATGACAAAAATGTTTCATGTCGACCGGCTTTTGTTTTTTGCAAAAAATTATTAGAAGTATATCGTGTTTGCAATTTAATGAAAGGTCTCGGTGAGGTTTGACGTGCAAATATGAAATAATTGTTTCATGTCGATCGGCATTTGTTTTTTGCACTAACAGCGGAGCTCTAGGGAATGCTCGGCGTAGCCGAGAATTCGCTAGTCATATACTATTTTGGTAGATTCACTATATATCTATATTTGGATTCATCTCGAGCATCGCAAAAATTTTGCTCACGGGTACAGGTCAAACCATTCATTGAATAATTTTAATATTATTTTATTAGATGTGGATTATTGAGGACCAATCGCTTTCGGGTGTCCCATATTTTTACCGTGCATAGTTTTTGTGTAAAAAATCGAAAACTAAGCGAAAAAGGAAAACTGGAACAAAACTGAAAAAAATATCTTAGATGCCAGGTTTAAATTTAAAAAGAATTACTGTGCCATCCGTCATTTTTGACAATTCGATATGAAACTTTTAATTGATTTATTTTGAATATGAAAAGAGATATTGCAAAGGTAATTACATTTTTACACATTATAATAGTGAGCGAAATATATACAAACACACTGAATATTAAGTGTGGTGTATTTAAAATATTTAATTTTATGACATTTGACGTTTGGTCAGTCAATCAAAAAATTCGTGGCTGTATCGAGAAATCTTGAGAAATACGGCGAATTACAAGGTAATATTTGTATTATTAGGTGTATTACTATAAAACTTAATTTATCTATATATTTTCTTTTCAATTAAAACACTTTAAAATACAAAGTTTTGTATAACCGGCAATTTTGACAGTTGCTTCCGGGGCTCATCAAGTGACGGATAGCTCGCTGAAAAAGGCTATTTTTTTCTAAAATTACAGCGAGATAATGTATGAAAATTATTACAAATCATCAGTAATACCATGTACTTTAAGGTATGATATAAATATTTGCATATTAATACTATTTTTTTCTCATTTTTATTTAGTTATCTTAACTTATATGAACTCTGGCATATCGAGATGAATTTTAAATGAAATAAAGCATTTCGTTGGATAAAAAACATTATTAAACGTGGGAATATAACGTATCCTTTAAAATGAAACTAGAAAAATTGCACGATATTATAAAATTTAACAAAAATGATGCATTTGACACTTGAGTTGGAGACACGACCGAGTTATCTGCTTGAAAAATCACATTTTTGCTAAAATGTATAATGAAATATTGTACGAAATCATCTCTATTACAAGGTACTTACATATGGAATATAAATATTTATATATTAATCGTTAAATAATTTATTTTTTAGATGAGACTATAACCTACACGTACTCAGATACACTAAGATGAATTTTTAAATTAAATAAAACAATTCATTGGGCAAATATTGTTAAAATGAATGAGAATATAATATATTTTTTAAAATAAATTCACAAGACTATTCCAGAATGGATTATTTAATCAAGAAAACTGCATTTCAAAATTGATTTACACTCTGACGTTTAAAAAACTATATTTGATTACTATTCAAACACTTCCAAAGGTAAATTCATACTGTACAGTATTCTTCCCTTATATATAAATACTTTTAAATCTAATTTATACATATTTTAGATAGTTAGACTATAGATTTTGTCTGATTACGTGGACAAAATTGACAAGCCTTTATTTCATACAGTTTTGGAGGGAATTGTTTAACAATTTATTGTAAAATAATTAGTATATAAATAAATAATGTATCTGGACTTTATTAAACTTTTATTAATTGCAATTTACTCTTTCTTTATACGCATTTCTTAACATTTCTGATGAAAACATTTGATTACAATAGAGATTACATTTTTCAAAATTCTGTAGTATTTTATAATGAAATGAGATGATTTCTCAGATGTAAACGTTTACATAAACAAAGTATCTATTCATTTATTCATTTGTAACTGATGTATGAAACAATAAACATCTTTCTAAACCAAATATTCACCGAGTAGTAAATTGAATGTACGGAAAAACTTATGTAGAATATATTGAAGTTAATGTGTTGGACACATCAGATTTTTTTATATCTGTGTTATCTATTTGTATTTAAATATAAGTGATGAGAGATTCTATAATTTAAATTTTATTGGAGTCATAAAATTAGGTAGTCTTTGCCAACTTTAAGCAGGTTTACATTTAGAATGACCTACATTTCTGTAAAGGTATTATGGGAATATGACCCTTTTTAAATAGTCCATAGTTTATACCACAAGACTTTTAGGTTGGTACTCAACTTACCGAGTAATTTAATTTTAAATTTAAATCTAAGATTAATACTCAGATTTTCATTATATTCAACATAACATAAATAATAAAATTTGAATAATTAAATTGCATTTTGATTTCTTATATTTCGGTTGATTACAATATAGAAAAATTGTAAATTTAAAAATAATCATATTTTATTTAGAAATACAGTAACACAATGAATTTCAATTGGTTGATATGATGTTTAGTACATTTACTTTAAGGTATAATATTAATATTTATATATAAATAGCTAATTGTTTACCAGTTACATATGTAAAAAGGTTCAAATGTCTTCATCACAGGTTCGGGTATAATTAATATTTTTCTATAAATTTAAAAAACCAATAGGCTTTTCTTCTTATTCTTCTTAAACTAATTAGTTCAAATATGTTGTTTGTACTATCCTTTAAGTACTTACATTTGTGACATAAGTTAAAGGTTTTGATTACAGGTTTGAATGTAGTCTAATCACTTTTAAAATAGTGAAACCTATTTCTATAATAAATAATGTTCTACAAATGTATATATATATATATATATATATATATATATATATATATATATATATATATATATATACAGGTTGTTCCATTTAAAAGTGCCACCATTGCTATCTCGAGAACTATAAGAGCTACGATGTTGGTTAAATTAGCAAAGAACCACCATTTTATAAGACTAATACAATGAGCAAAAAAAAATTTTTTTTCAACCAGTGGTTTTCAAAATACGGGACACAACTTTCTTATTTTAAATGGGAACGTATGTTTATTTTTAAGTTATTCGATAGAGTATTTTTTTTTAATTCAGCGATATGTACATATCATATACTAATATAACAAAATAATTGAGAAAAATGCATGTTAAATTTATATGTATTTTATTTATATTTGGCTGAAACAAGAGTGCTATGGTTAGAAAACATAGACATAATGTTCTGTCTAACATTGTTTGATTATTTTTTGTTAAATTTTATTTTCTTAAACTGTCAGTTTTAAGAAGAAAATGAATTGTTTTCTATCCATAGCACTCTTATTTCAGCCAGATATAAATAAAATACAAATAAATCTACCATGCATTTTTCTCAGTTATTTTGTTATATTAGTATATGATATATTTATATCGTTGAATTCAGAAAAAAATACTCTATCGAATAACCTAAAAATAAACATACGTTCCCATTTAAAATAAGAAAGTTGTGTCCCGGATTTTGAGAACCACTGGTTGAAAAAAAAATTTTTTTTGCTCATTGCATTAGTCTTGTAAAATGGTGGTTCTTTGCTAATTTAACCAACCTCGTAGCTCTTATAGTTCTCGAGGTAGCAATGGTGGCACTTTTAAATGGAACACCCTGTATATATATATATATATATATATATATATATATATATAATATGTATATATATATATATATATATATATATATATATATATATATTTGTGCACAGACAACTAATTGATTAAGAATGAATTATTATTATTTATGCAATAAAATTGCATTTAAAAACCTGTCTAAAGTTTGTGCTTGAATATTCGTTATATTGTTATAATTTAAACATTTACAAATTGTAAAATATTATTTATTAAATTATAAAAGTATTTTAAATTAACTAAACTGCCTTTTTAAAAGTACTTTATTACAAACAACGATTGTATTTCAAAAATACAACCTCTAGACTAACTATATCAATATCAAAATCAACAATTCCCATAGGCACATATAAATATTTTACGAATGAAATTATTTAGCATAACGTTAATTCTACTCGATGATTAAAATAAATAAAATATGTACATCTAGAAGCAATCAAACTACCTCTATTGTCGAAGAAGCACTATTTCAAGGGC
Organism: Stenolophus ochropezus; assembly: GCA_035578165.1. Taxonomy (NCBI): domain Eukaryota; kingdom Metazoa; phylum Arthropoda; class Insecta; order Coleoptera; family Carabidae; genus Stenolophus; species Stenolophus ochropezus. Next base: position 17,711,213 of record JAQOWZ010000015.1, on the reverse strand, counting down.
AGTGATAAAATAATATTAGTAAAATAAAATAAATACATACATAATCCAGCTTCATAGAGATATAAATGAATATAGCAACAGCTAAGCATAAATGTAATCATGTTTTTTTGGCAATATAAAAATGTATCTGATTATAAATTACGGTATGTTATTTCACATTATTTACATTAATAAAATAGATAATTATTTTCAAAATAATACTTTTTTATACATTTTCTTTAACTAACTTCATACTTGACTAATTGATGACAGTTACGTTCAGTCAAACTGAATGTACTGCATGAAAATACAAATTTTGCTAAGACATAATAAAAAAAAAATGTATGAACATTCGTTAAAATCATCTCTGAATCATTTCTTTTAAGGTATGATATAAATGTTTATATATCAGTAGTTAATTATTTGTTATTTTATGTTATATGTAATAGATGTAAAATGCGTTGATTACCGCTGTGAATAAAATACAATGATTTTTAAATCATTTTAAAGCTTTTTATGTAATAAATATTGTTATAAAAAGAGGAACTAGAATACATCCTTTCATACACAACTAACGAATTGCATGAGGAAGGATGTTTATACAAGATGTTCATTTTAGATGGGTCACCATTGCTATCTCGAGAACTATAAGAGCTACGAAGTCGGTTAAATTAGCAAATCATTTCCTATTTTACAACACAATTAACATTACACAAACATTTTTTTTTAAACTAGTGGTTCTCAAAATACTGTTACTAACGTTTTAATTTTAAATGGGAACCTTTTTTTCTTATTTGCTTTTTCAGTAGAGAATATTATTCTGATTTCAATGATATAATATTATCATACCCTAACATAATAATTTTTGTGAGAAAAATACATCTGAAGTTTTATATTAATTTGATTAAAATATGACAATAATAAGAGTGCCATGACGGAAAAAACGGATATCAAGTCATTCCTTAACCTGGAATTAGAGTGCATTGAATTAAATATGTGAATTCTTTATTTGGTTATACTTTTATTTACTTTTTTCTTTTAAGGCACTTTAATTATTGTCATATTTTAATCAAATTAATATAAAATTTCAGATGCATTTTTCTCAAAAAAATCGTTATGTTAAGGTATAATAATAATATATCATTGAATTCAGAACAAAATTCTCTATTGAATAAGCAAATAAAAAAATTGGTTAACATTTAAAATTAAAAAGTTGGGACCCAATTTTCAGAACCACTGCCATAAAAAAAAATTGTTTGTCTCTCGTTAATAGTGTTGTAAAACAGAACTTGTTTGCTAATTTAACCGACCTCGTAGCTCTTATAGTTCTCGAGATAGCAATAGTGGCCAATTTAATATGAACACCATGCATATCAGTAGTTAATTATTTGTCATATGTAACAGATGTAAAATGCGTTGATTACCGCTGTGAATAAAATACAATGGTTTTTAAGTCATTTTAAAGCTTTTTATGTAGTAAATATTGTTATAAAAAGAGGAACTAGTATACATCCTTTCATACACAACCAACGATTTGCATGAGGAAGGATAATTTATTTATTTATTTATTTATTTATTTATTTAAGAATTACACTACCCGACAGGTAAAACCCAATTACGGGGTAGAGGAAAAACCATAAACATACAAAAGATATAAAATAAAGTCTAAAAACAATAAAAAGACAAAGTTAGAATTAAAATTAATTATTGTTTTTTAATTAATGAAAGAAATTTATTAGGGCGATGTAGGAAAACATCAACATCGGAATAACTATGATTATATAAATGACACATCCGGTATATAGGTGAGTAGGATAAGATATTCGAACGAGCAGTAGGAAGGTAGAAAGTTTGGGAAAAACGTGTGAGCACATAAGGAGTATGGAACGGAAGTAATTGAAGGCTAATTGGATCGTCAATGTCACCATGGATTAGTTTGCAGAGATGATGGACCGAATGAAAATCTCGACGTTCAGTTAGACTATGCATATTGAATTTGTGCAATAGGTTAAGATACTGCATTTGATTGTCAGGATACTGACTATGTATTTTGAAATGTAAAAATTTCAAAAATTTCTTCTGAATATTTTCGATGCGGTCAAGATGAGTGTCATAGATGGGATTCCAGATAATAGAACAATATTCGAGTTTAGAGCGGACAAAAGCATAATACAGTGAAAGAATAGAAGTGACATTAGAGAAGGAACGAGTTTGACGAATAATAAAACCAAGCATACGAAGAGAGGAATTGCAAATATTGTTAATATGATTTAAGAAAGTAAGTTTGGAATCAAAAGTAACACCGAGGTCAGTAATATGTGAAGAACGCTGTAAAGGAGAGTCATTGATAGTATAGTTAAATAATAAAGGAGATGATTTACGAGTATAAGACATTATGTAACATTTATTTAAATTTAAGTTCAAATTATTTCTAGTACACCAGTTAAACAAATTATTGAGGTCATTTTGCAAAAATTCACTGTCGTTAACTGAGGAAACATTATAAAATATTTTCAAATCGTCAGCAAACAGAAGTTTATCAGAAAGTAATATGTCTGTGATGTCATTAATAAAAATAAGGAAAAGTAAAGGGCCCAGATTAGACCCTTGCGGAATCCCAGAAGTAGAAATGAAAGTAGAGGATTTGTGGCCAAGAAATTGAACAAATAAATGACGATTAGATAGGTATGACGAGAGGAGATTAATAAGGGGCGATGATAAAGAAAATGAATGTAATTTCTAAAGGAGTATAGTGTGATCAATTCTGTCGAAGGCTTTGGTAAAGTCTGTATATACGCAATCGATTTGTTGCTTGGTATTTAAGATAGAAGAAATTTTGTGTGTGAAATAGATGAGATTAGTGGAGGTAGATCTCTTTTCCATGAACCCATGCTGTAATGGTGAAATCATGTTTTTAGCTTTACTGAAAATTGTAGTGTAGATTATTTTTTCAAATATCTTACTAAAATTTGATAATATAGCAATGGGTCGGTAATTTGTAATGTCAGCTGTATTACCTGTTTTAAAAATAGGGATAATACGGGTTAATTTCCATTTATCTGGAAAAGTATTTGTTTTTAATGATAAATTAAATATATGATGAAGAGCAAGAGATAGAGGATAGGCACAATCTTTGATTAAAAAACTGGGAATGAGATCAGGACCACATGACAAACCAGATTTTAATTTTGAAATAGCTTTGTTCACATAATCTCTGGTCACATGACTGAGTGAAATTAGCGTAGAGTCAGAAGAAAGGTTAGGAGAGGGGTTACTGGATGGTTGTGTGTACACAGATTTGAAATGAGAGGCGAAACCATTAGCAATATCTTCGGGATTGGAGTAACTAATATTATTAAGTATCATATCACTGGGAAATGTTGATGTTTTCCTTTTAGAGTTGATGAATTTCCAGAAAGTGTTAGGATCATTTTAGATATTAGATTCACACTGTGCATTATATTCTTTATAGGCTTTTTTAATGTTATGTTTTAGTTGAGTACGTAAGTCATGGTAACAATTACGAAGGTGGGAATTATTAGGGTGTTTAATACTCAGCCTGCGAAAGTGTTCTTTGCGACGAATATCAGCCTTAATTTCGGGAGTAAACCAAGGAGGATAGTGTCGTTTAGGTGGGGATTTAACAGGTACACATTCATCAAAGAAACTGTATAAGGTGTTATATAAACAATCACAAGCTGAGTTAACATCAGAGTACTGCGTAAGAATGTTCCAGTCAAAATTGCCAATAAGTTGATATAGTTTGGGGAAATCAGCATATTTAAAGTTGTAATTCGTTCCTTTGTAGTAGACTTTATCATATTTAGTAGCATCAAACATTATTTGAAACTCGAGAGCTGGATGGTGATCATATTCAACATCAAGAATCAAATCATTGGCATGTTTAACTGTACATTCTGAATTGGAAACAATAACATCAAGAAGCCTGTTGTTTACATTTAGGATTGTGTTATACTGGGTGGCATTAAGAATATCCAAGAAACCATTAAATAGATTAACTTTGGGAGTGTTCGTTTCTAACACTAAATCAGGTATGTTAATTTAGATAATAACATCACAGTTAAAAATCAGCCATAAGTATGTGGTTAAATATTCGTTATATTGTTACAATTTAATATTTACAAAAGTAATCCATATACTAAACGATTAGATTCACTATCTATATATATATCTATATATCTATCTATATATCTATCTATAGATTCATCACGAGCATCGAGTAACTTTTGTAATCGCCTACAGCCTGAACCATGCAAGTGATTGTTATAAAATTTGTTTTAATATGTGGGGGCTAATGAGATCTGGTGCCTTTTGGGTGTCTTATATTTTTACTATTAGTAGTTTTCGTGTAAAAAATTAAAACTTTGCACAAATGCTGCCTTGAAACAATGGATCTCAGAGGCCATGTCTAACTTTAAGAAGAATCACGCCGTCATCCGTCACTTTTGACAATCTGCCTATGAATTTTAAATGATTATATCTTTTAATAGAACATTGATATCAAAGATTTAAAAACAATTTCATGAATAATAGACTTGAGCAAATGTGTTACAACTAATTTAAGTTTAAAACATAACGTATTTAATTAATATAAATTTTGACGTTTCCAATGTCAAAAGTCAATGTTGCCAAATGTGTGATGAAGTAGGTAATTTTGACAAGTGTAAAGTACGAATATTAAAGTACAATAATTTTGAAAATGGACAAAGATATTATTAACTGAACTATGTATCCGTACTTTATAATATTGAGCAAAATATGTATTATTATTGTAGAAATTGTATATGGCACAATTAAAATTTTCTGACATTTAACGTTTGTTATAATTGGTTATAACATAAATTTATACTAGAAATTTTGCAACTTGATACAATACTCAGAACATATGTTGGTTTGTACTTATTATTTATTATTGAAATAAATATAAAATGATATATGTATGTTTTAGAAATGTAGAGAAAGATATAAAAAGGAAAGAAATATACAAAAGATTGGAAATAAGCAGTACTAAAGAATATGAAAGACGAAAGAGTACAATTTATTATTCCTGCAAAAGCAGAAACATTATTTTTCAGAAAATAATTCAATTAATTGACATTCTGTTCTTTATATACAAGAGAGTTATAAGAATAATTCAAATAACGCGCATTTTTTGAGCCGGTGTTCTTCTTTTGATTCATATGCGTTTCAACCCTCTATTTTATTTAGTGAACGACAAGTTCGAAGAAATTAAATCATTTGTCAAAACATGTTATGTGTCAGACCTTCATAATTTACTTAAAAGTCTTGCCAGCACATTGTTGTTTATTGTATTTGCAAAATAACAAGTACACCTATAATTGTAAGCCGGAATATACTTTGCAAACGTATTAGAAATAGTAAGTTACAAATAAATTCCTATTATATTGAATAACAAGTTATTTATTATAGGTGTTTTGTAGTACTATCCTGAGTACTGTACTTCATTTTAAATTAGACAGGCCATAAAAAATTAAATAATTATAATAAAAAAGTACATGATATCATTAGAAGATTTTGACTTAAAATCAACAAGTAAGTGGGATAACTGACTATCGGAAATTTTAAATTCTGAGCTAAAATCTTTCACAATACTAGACAAACAATACGTGGTATTAATTTCCTGCAATCTGTTAACAAAACCTGTAAGTAGCAGAAGATATGTTTTAACTCCGAATGAATGTATGTACATAACAGATTGTGTTGTCCTAAAACATCTTTATTATGAAAAAAATAATACAAGCTGGAGGGGATGTACTATTTTTATTTTTATTAAAAAATAATTACAATCAAACGAACGAAGTAGAATTTAAAATAAATTTAATAAAATACGTTTTATGATAAATATGTTTTTAATGCAGGATTGGTTTATCGACTGGTTGTTAATATGAAGAAAGTCTTTATTGGAGTTACAGTAACTGCAATAAAGACCATCCTCTAATGTTTTTTTTAATTTGTAATTTTCATTTTACAGCTATGAATGTGAAAAATAATAATAATGTAGGTGTGTACCTGAACAATAGTTGCAGTTTATTTTAACAAAAATACAATATGAATGATTATACACAAATTTTGAATATATTTCATGTAAGTATACATTTTAGTGCAATTAATCTCTACCAATACGTTGTATTTTATTAACAGTTATTATGTTATTACGTTATTAGTATGAATCAGTGAAGAAGTTCATGTTGCAACCATTTGAAAACGGTTGCATTTGGAATATAAGCACTAATGCCAGAGTATCAGTTTTCGCTCAAAAGTTCGCCCTTATCTTATGATCAATTAGAATGGAAGTTAAAGATTCGAACAACAAACCTTGCATCTGTGACGCTAAAAGTAAGTATTATAATTATTTCGTTATTGTATATAACACGTTCATTTCGTTTTAAAGTAAAATTCTCATTTAAATTAAAAGTATATTTGTGTTATAACATTATGAATAAATTATTATTTAAAATTTATTATTTTTGAATTTTTAATAATTTAATTTTTGTATTTATCGGTATGTACGGTGTCGGTATTAATAATTTCACATTTACCGACATTTCGGAAATACTAATTTGAGATCAGGGACACCATAGAAAACAAAATTTGTTTATCAAGAATATTGCTTCTTCACCTGTGTGTAGAGTAATTTCATTTATTGTGCTTTGTTACAATATATTTATATTGCGAATTAATATTCATTATCTTTGATCAGAGCTGCAGTAGTCACAATAAAATAAATCCCGTTTAGTGTGCCGCTAAATTCAAATCTAAGGTGAGAAATATTTTATATCTTTTACAACCCTCGAAAAATCAACTTGCAAGTTCGCAATTTACAATTAGAAAAATGTCATTTACAACCAAGCTAATAGAAATTTTAATTTGTGATTTCATTATTTTTTACCTCCCGCCTATCAATATATAGATAAGGGAGGTATTGTTTTGGTCAGATTTCTCGAGTGTGAGTTTTCAACATATGAGCACGAATTAGGGTCCCTAGAATACGATTTTACTATTTTTAGCGTGATGTCTGTATGTGTGTGTGTGTGTGTGTCTGTGTGTGTGTCTGTGACGATTTTTCGTCCACGATAACTCCAATACGATACATGTAAAAAATATAATATTTGGTATTTAAGAGTTCTGTTCTAATATGATGAACTGATTAGATTTTGACTACAATTGGTTAACCGGCAGTAGTACTTTACTTGAAGCTTTAAACCGTTTTTCCTAAAAAATACCTCTAAATACCATATTTTCGCAAATTTCGTTATTATAAATTCAAAGATTTTTTAATTTTCTACCGATCTGCATAATTACGTTTATATATAACTTCTAGCTAGATAGAAAAAAAATATATAAATTATAATAATTTTACATATCGTTTAGGCTGAGGAATTTCGATAAAACAGATGAGTTATTCATATGTTCGCAAAATTTGACATGTGATGTCAAATTTGATGTAAGTAAGTGTAAAAGATAAAATAAGTAAAAAATGAAGTAATTTTATTTTAAAATTTAAAAAGATGGAAGAAATATATTAGGAATGTATTTGCATGCGTGAATCAAAGTAAGTTCAGTTTCGGTTTTAGTAACGTCAAAAATAGCTGTCATATTGGTGATACAAAATTTATGAAGGAAATTTTAGGTATGAAATAAATTAAAAATATTCTGAACTGCAATAACCAACTAATTTTAAAACTACAAATTAAATGTATTGAAAAACTTATATAGAATATATTACTAAATTGGCGGGAGGTATTGTGTTGGACACACCAGATTTTTTTTATATTATTTTATTTCTTATTAAATTCTATATTTTTCTGGTTTACCCGGCGCCAGTAGTTTTTAACCGGATTTCCGTAAACCTACAAAAGATGTGTCTCCATTATTTTTATTTAGCTGAAGTATGCTCCAAAATATGCTAAATTATTTATTGCACAAATTAAAAAAATATTTAGGCGGGTATTTCATTGTCTCTGGTGGGCCGCGTGTTATAACTAATTGCGAGTTAGTCCAACCTACAGTTTTTGAGAGTTCATCTTCTATTTAAGTATAAGTAATTTACTTTAAATTTATAATCAGTACACTATCTCTAATAGGCCGTGAAAGCGTGACGTCAAAATGGAGCGGGAATTACATATTTATTTTTCGGTTTGAAATTTTGGTAATGGTGAACAAATCACATAACCGTTCAATTTAAATAACTTTCATCTGTTGTGTACTTATGTTTCGTTATGTATATGTCCGTATAAAATCTATTTTAGCTTAATATGCAAGAATGCATGTTTTTTTATTAACATATAGGGTAGGAAAGGTACAAAATTATTTAAAAAATAAATTTATTAAGTGGTTGATTCTTGGGTCTTAGTAACAGTACTTTTATCTCGCAAATTTTTTATTCTGAGAATTTTAAAATGTAGCAGATGTTTCTGTTACATCCAAAAAAAAATTAAAATTGCGAAAAGTTGACTATTTTATTGTTATATATAATTAGAAATCTATGAATGTATTTTTTGTGAAAAATCTTTAAAATATACAGGCTGTTCCATTTAAGCGTGCCACCATTGCTATCTTAAAAACTATAAGAACTACCAGGTTGGTTAACTTAGCAAGGAATCACCATTTTACAAGTCTATTAACATAAGCCAAACAAATATTTTTTTAAACCAATGGTTCTCAAGATATGGAGTGGTTTTTTTTGTCCATTATGTTGTTCTTGTAAAATGGTGGTTCTCGCTAATTTAAACAACCTCGTAGCTCTTATAGTTCTCGAGATAGCAATGGTGGCACACTTAACTGGAACACCCTATATTTACCGAAAACAACATTTTTATTTAAATTTTATTTATTTACAAATAAAACACACAATGTAAACTATCCGCAAATTCTTGTAGTCCAACCATGATACCATGTCTTAAATACATCCACTATTAAATTATAAACATATTTTTATATGAATATGCATTTAATTAATAATTAACGGGAAATATATCATTATCTTACAAAACTACACATAAGAACACAACAGATGACAGTTGTTTAAATTGCGCGGTTATAGTTTGTTCACTACATGGACAATCTCAAATATATTATTATATTTCACGTTGTGTAATTGCCGCTCGATTATGACGAGAGCAGATTCACGGCCTAGACATTGTACATCGTTTGCAGTATTTAGTAATTTAGCAATCTAATAATACAAATACACATTTATTTTGTATTAATTTTTTATAATGCTATACATATATTTTAAATATTAATTTTACTGTAGGTTTACAACTTGACTGCAGCAGAGTAAGAGAAAGAGTGCAAGATTTCATTATCCTAACAGAAAAGAACCTGATCGACTTATAATCGAAGGCCTGACGTAATTATTGGTAATTATAAATATTGAAAAGAACAACACACTCAAAAATTGTAAGTTTTGTATAATTTTTAAGTACATAACAAAATGCCAAGTAAAGATAGAATTAAACGTCTTAAGCGCAAGCAAAACAACGAGAAAAATGCGGCAAAAAATAATAAAAATGATAATACGGGAAATATAGAAGAAAACTTTATTAATAGTCAGGTTCAATCAGGTTGTAGGAGTATATCTGTCATTTCAGTAGCGGACAATAATATCAATAATGTACATACAAGTAATCAAACGGCTAATGTAGGAATTAGGACAGTAAACTATCAGATTCAGTTAATAGACCAGGATATTAACACGTTGCTAAATCCTGCAGGGTACTTAGAAGACGTACACATAGACTTTTTCTTTTCTTTAGTCCGTTCTATGACTGAGTTCAACCCTCAGCCTACAGTGTATGTAAATGCTCCGGACCGTATCATTCCAGTTCAACAAGGAACTAAACACTTACAAATTTTATTCGTACCAGGTGCAAATACCGGTAGTATTGGTCATTGGCTTACCGCGTACTATGACGGTTCAGAGATAATTATTTACGACAGCATGAATTTTCAATGTTTAAATTCAAATGCCAGTTTATATTTAGAAAGACTGTTTCCTTATAGACCAACAGTTAGATTTGTCCGGGTTCAGCAGCAGACCAACACTTTTGATTGTGGGTTGTTTGCAATTGCGTTTTGTACGAGTATCATATTTAACCGCAATCCGGAACAGGAAAATTATGATATCAATAAGCTTAGGTCACATACTTTAAATTTGTTTCGAACACGTAATTTAGTATTATTTCCGATAACACGACAGCAGAAATTAAGAGAAAATCATTTAAAGCGTAAAGAGAATGAAACAGCTGAAGAACGGTCCAAACGTCTAAAATTAAATACAGAAAATAAATTAAAAATTTTAGCTAATGAAACACTTGATCAACAAACAAATAGGTTAAATAAATTAAAATTTAATAAAAATAGATTAAAAGATAACTTTCAAAATATGATTCAAATAGAAACACATGAACAAAAAGAAAAACGTTTAAATAGGTTAAAAAATAATTTAAAAACTTCAATAGAAACAGAAACTCCCGAACAGAGAGAAAATCGTTTAAATACTTTAAAAAATAATTTTAAAATTTCAATAGAAACAGAAACACCCGAACAGAGAGAAAATCGTTTAAATAGGTTAAAAAATAATTTTAAAAATACAATTGAAACAGAAACACCGGAACAAAGAGAAAATCGTTTAAATAGGTTAAAAAATAATTTAAAAACTTCAATAGAAACAGAAACTCCCGAACAGAGAGAAAATCGTTTAAATACTTTAAAAAATAATTTTAAAATTTCAATAGAAACAGAAACACCCGAACAGAGAGAAAATCGTTTAAATAGGTTAAAAAATAATTTTAAAAATACAATTGAAACAGAAACACCGGAACAAAGAGAAAATCGTTTAAATAGGTTAAAAAATAATTTTAAAAATACAATTGAAACAGAAACACCGGAACAAAGAGAAAATCGTTTAAATAAGTTAAAAACTAATTTTAAAAAATCTATAGAAATAGAAAGCCCTGAACATAAAGTACGGCGTTTAAATATGTTAAAAGATAATTTTAAAAAAGTAGTTGAAACAGAAACACCGGAACAGAAAGAAGAGCGTTTGTTAAAAAATAATGTAATAAATAAAAATAAAATAAAGACACGCAAAAATAAAGTTAATGATAAAGTTAGATTAGCTAGCAAAGGTATAGGAATGCAAATTGAACCGAATTCGTTGGGTCCAATGTCTGCACTGTGCACTTACTGTTCATCCAAAAACTTCGCGTATGAGAAGCCCTCGGACGGCAAATTCACACACTGCTGCCGTAAAGGCAAGTTAAACGCAGATCAATTAGGCGAGTTTCCGGAATACATAAAAAGTCTAATGATCAATAATAAGGCGGACAGTAGAAATTTTAAAGATAATATTAGACAGTACAATAGTGCGTTAGCTTTTGCTTCCTTTGGGGCTAAAATTTCAATGCCTCCGGGCAGAGGACCATATTGTTTCCGAATACATGGTCAAATTTATCATGATTCAGCCAGTTCCTTATATCCAACTAATAATAATGTTGAAAAATATGCGCAGTTATACATTATAAATTCTGCGGAAGCGTTAGAGAAAAGAATGAATGTAGAATACAATAAACAGTGTAAACCAAATATAATGGGGCAGTTAGATGAAATTATTAGAGAAATTAATCCGTATTCTCAAGCGTACATGATGTTAAAAGAAGTAGAGCAAAGAGAAATAGCTAGGGCAAATATTAATAATCAGTCAGTGCCAGAAATTAATTTGTGGATAGTTAGTGACAGACGAAAAGATAAGCGTAGGTATAATGTACCAACATGTAATGAAGTGGCTGTAGTTTTTACATCAAATGACGGAGAGCCACCAATAGATAGAGACATTTGTGTTCACCCAAGAGCAGGCGGTTCTGTTAGAATTAATCAATTCAGCGAAAACTGCGACCCCATGACATATCCCATACTTTTTCCTCGCGGTGAATGTGGCTGGAACATGAACCTAAAGCATGCCGACGGTATTAAAAAACAAAGCATGCTACAATTTTACATGAATAGATTAGCAATTAGAGATACATTTAATCCGTGTTTAGAAGCCGGAAAGCTAACTCAGCAGTACATTGTAGATGCATATGTGAAAGTCGAGGCTGAAAGATTGACTTATATTAGATTAAATCAGCCTACCCTCAGAGTAGAGCTGTATAATGGGTTAATGGACCATGTAAATAATTTAGCAGATAATGAGGGCGGTAAGGCGGGCACAATGGTTATTTTACCATCCACATTCTAAGGTGGCAGTCGTTTTATGTTAAAAATGTATCAGAACGCTATGTCAATTGTTAGAGAATTCGGCCGACCTGATTTGTTCATAACAGTAACGTGTAATCCAAAATGGCCTGAAATAATTGAACAGTTACGCGAAGGTCAAAGTTCTGCAGATCGGCCAGATATAGTAGCGCGAGTTTTCAACGGAAAAATTAAAAGTTTGATGAATGAAATTCTTCACGATGATATTTTTGGAAAAGTCGTAGCCTTTATTTTTGTAATAGAATTCCAAAAACGTGGGTTACCACATATGCATTTGTTGTTGACATTAGATAGCGATAGTAAAATCCGTAACAAAGATGAAATAGACGAAATTGTACGCGCCGAAATTCCAGATGAAGACGATGAACCAGAGTTGTATCAATTAGTTCGAACGCACATGATCCACGGTCCCTGCGGTATATTAAATAAATATTCACCTTGCATGAATGAAAATAAATGCACAAAAAGATACCCTAAAGAATTTCAAAACGAAACACACGAAAATATTAACGGTTATCCTCTTTACAAAAGGCCAGATAATAATGCAAAGATATATATTCTCTGGAAAAACGGTTTAGTAAAATATACAATAGATAACAGATGGATAGTACCTTACAATCCATATTTGCTAAAAAAGTATAAAGCTCATATTAATATCGAAATATGCTCTTCGGTTAAAAGTGTTAAATATATTTGCGATTATCTGTGTAAGGGTCATGACTGCGCAAGTATTAAATTAGGTCAACCAGATAAAGATAAAGTAATTCAATGGGATGAAATCAACGGTTATTTAGATGCGAGGTATGTTTCTGCTCCAGAATGTTGTTGGAGGCTACTGGAATATCCCTTACACGATAAATCACATACAATATTTGAGTTAGCTGTTCATTTGAAATACCAACAGGCGGTATTTTTCGTTAATGGTCAAGAGAAAAAAGCAGTAGAACGGGCAGCGAAAAAAAATACAACTTTAACTGCGTGGTTTATTCTAAATAGCACAGATGTAAATGCTCGGCAGTATGTTTATATGCAAATTCCAAAATATTATGTATTTGTTAATAACGCTTGGAAGGCTAGGCAACGCGAGTCAAAACCACCAATAGGCCGAATGATTTCCGTCAGTCCCAGAGATATAGAAAGGTTCCATCTACGTTTAATATTAGTACACGCGAAAGGGGCTACAAGTTTCGAAGACTTGCGTACCGTAGATGGTAAGTTGTATAACACATACCAAGAAGCTGCCCGCGCATTAGGTCTTTTAGCAAATGATAAAGAATGCGAAAATTGTTTAGGTGAGGCAGTGATAAATAAATTTCCGAGACAATTAAGAGAATTATTTGCATATTTAATTTGTTTCCACACGTCCACCAATGCCGTAGCTTTGTGGGAAAAATTTAAAGAGTATTTGATAGAGGATTATTTATTGCACAATTCCGAAAAAGTAGCGCAAAATAAATGTTTAAGAAAAATTCAAGAAATATTAGAAATACATAGATTCACATTAAGCGATTTCGGTTTACCGTTGCCAGATGACGTAAACGAAAATGAAAACGATTTGATTGATACTGCAGCAGAGAAATTAGAGGGAGAACAAAATGTAGCGTTGTTTAATAATGATCAAAGAGAAATTTTAGATTTAATTTTGAATGCCGTATCAGATAGTAATAGCAAAAATAGATATTTCTTTGTAGACGGTCCTGGTGGTACAGGAAAGACATTTTTATATAATACCCTCATCAGTATTTTAAGAGGTCAAAATATTAAGGTAATAGCCGTGGCGTGGACAGGAATAGCGGCTACTTTATTAAAAGGTGGACAAACTGTACATTCGGTTTTCAAGTTACCAGTACCTGTAAATGACGGCTGCGTATGTAAAGTTAAAGCGAATAGTAATGCAGGCAAACTAATAAAAGATGCAAGTGTAATCATCTGTGACGAAGTAACAATGATACCGAAACACGCGTTAAATGCAATAGATTTACTTTTAAAAGATTTAATGAACAATACGGTACCATTTGGCGGGAAAGTTATAGTATTAGGTGGTGATTTCAGACAATGTTTACCGGTAGTAAATTATACAAATCATCGTACCACAATAATAGAAACTTGTGTAATAACAAGTCACTTATGGCAACTCTTTCAAAAATTTTCTTTAAAACAAAACATGCGTGTAAATAGGGACGAAAAAGAATTTTCTGAGTATTTACTAAAAATCGGCAATGGTTTAACTGAAGTTGTCAAAATTCCTGCACACTGTGTATCACAAACGTCATTAGCTAATGATATATTTGGAGATAATGATATAGAGCCAAATAATATACACAAATTTACAGACCGCGCCATTTTAGCACCAACAAATGACGATACAATGGTAATAAACGAACAAGTATTAAATAAAATCGTAGGACAATCAAAAATATATTACAGTGCTGATTTTTGTGAAGGCGATGATAAAAATAAAATTAGTTATCCAACCGAATTATTAAATGCGTTAACACCAACCGGAATGCCCCCTCACAAATTAACGTTAAAAGTGGGGGCAATAGTAATGTTACTAAGAAACATGAATCCGAAACGTGGGCTATGTAACGGTACAAGATTTATTATAAAAGATATGAAAACTAATTACCTTGATGTAGAAGTATTAACCGGGCAAAGTGCAGGTACCCGACTCTATCTACCAAGATTTGATTTAATTACCGATACAAATTTACCATTCAGTTTAAAACGTCGCCAATTTCCAATTCGATTAGCATTTTCAATGACAATTAATAAATCACAAGGTCAAACGTTTAATTTTGTTGGAATTAATTTAGAAAATCCAGTTTTCACTCATGGCCAATTATATGTTGCAATGTCGAGAGTACGGTCATCTAAAAACTTAAAAATAAAATTACCAGAATCAAATATTAACGAAAATTCTAAAGAAGGAATAACGACGAATGTGGTATTTAAAGAAATTTTAAACTAAACAAGATATTAAAATCATAATGAAATAATTTCAATTAAATTTTAATCAATAAAAAAATTATATAACATTATTATATGAAGTACATATTTGTAATCATTATTTCAAAATTTAAAAACATTATATAGAGGATTTCATAAACAAATTTTCAAAAAATTTAAGTTAAAGTGCAAGTATTAAACCAATCTTTTCACATGATGAACATTATGCAGTATCTTAGCCAGGTTATTAAAAACCTTAAAGATAAAATTATCAGATTCAAATATTAAAAATAAAGATTTGAATTGTGAACAAATGGAGTATTTAGAAAAAAAATTAAATTGAACAAGTAGATATCATGATAAAAAATTGTTATATTTACAATGTCGTAGTCATTTCGTAACTTATTGCAAAATTATGAACAAAATATCAATAATACATAAATTTCATTATAATTAATTTTAAAACTATATAAGAAAAAATATTTAATGTTTGAAGACAAAGACATTGAAATAAAATTTACTAAAACTAAATAAATCTAGCAAATACATATAAAAATATATAAAAAATTGCAATCCATTTAATAATTAATGAATGAACGTAAAATTTAAAAACATTTAATATACAAAAGTATATAATAAATGATAACAGACAACCAGGCCATTCTACCATTGTATCTCAAAATTCATGCAACAGAATACTAATTTGTACTTATGTTTTTGGCATTATACTACAAAACCGCCAAGTATGGTAAAAATTTCAAGAACCATTTGGGGTTTTAATGTGTTATGTTCCATGTCATTGTGACTGTTGCATGAATTTGAGAAATAAGGTTTTGATATTCATAAAACTATAAAAGTACAAATATTAACTATAATTTATTTAAACATACATTTTTTGGTAAAAATACCTTTTTATTTTTAATTACTTTGGTAGATGGCAAAACAATGGCTTGGACATAATGCATTAAACCCAATACCAGTGGTATTTAAATTTTTGCTGTACTTTGATTTAGTATTATAGCCCGTGATTAAATAAATAAATATAAGAGAAATTAAATACATTAAAAAATAAACTTTATCAAAATTATTCGCCACATAATGGCTGGTTGAAATTAGGCATATGAAGCTCATTAAAACCTTAAATTTTTAAATTTAAAATTTTTAGAATATCGGAAAAACATGTAATATTATAAAAAGGATTATTGATGGTATATATGAAATATAAAATAAAAATATAAGAAAGCAATAATAATAAATTTAAAATATAAACAATAAAAAATGTAAAATTTGATTTGTTAAATAATATATGCAATATATTTAATAAATGTAATTGATATAAGTATTAAATATTATTCCAACATGAAAAGTGGTTCGTAAAATATTGTAAAAGGTAATAAAAAAGAACTTAAGTCTGATAATACCATTGCTCCTTTTACAAATTTTACGGACCTTGCCAAAATGAAAATACAATAAAAAGAATTATAAAAGGCACTTATAAATAAAACTATTCTTTACATAAAAGTTAATAAAATAATATTAACAATGAAAAACATAAATTAAATAAATAGTATAAAGCAATGGTTAAGTATTAGAAAAATTTTCTATAGCGTCTACATCCTGGTATATTGTATGTTTTTCCAATATTTCAATAATATACATTAAAAATTTTATTTAATGATAAAAGGGTCCCTACATTTAATAGTTAAATGAAAACCTATTTTATATGTAAGTATAAAAAAATAATTTTAATTTTTTACATTAAAATACAATTATAATAAAATTATATTTAAATGCATATTTTACCTTTTACTACTACTAAAAGATTGGTTAAGCAACTTTTTTATTTTAATATAATACAACAGTCATTAGTTAATATTAACATTTTTCATTGTCAATAAAAAATGTAATAGCGCTTAAACAATACTGCTGTCAATAATTTTTAATTAATACCATCAAAAAATAAAGACGTTATACGAAAACTATCTAATACCAGGCTTAAGTTAAAACATGTTGCGTCTCTCTATAATATGTATTAGAAATGTGACGTTAAACAAAAGTATATAATAAATCGCAACATGTGGGCAGGCCAGTCTACCATTGTACCTCAAAATTCATGCAACAGAATATAAATACACATTTTTTTGGCAATATACTACATACTACTACAAAACCGCAAAGTATGGTAAAAATTCCAATTACTGCTGGTGGGTTTTGAAGTATTATGTAAGCAAGTCATTGTCACTGTTGTATGATTTTGAGTAACAATATTTTCATTTTTAAAAAACTACAAAAGTACAAATATTAACTGCAATTTATTTGGTAAGAGTACATTCAATTTATATTTTTTGTTTTAAATTACATTTTTATGTACATAATGTGTACCATATTATCTATAATTCCTTGGTAGACTTGGCAAGACAATGACTTGTTACATAATACTTTAAAACCCTATACCAGTGGTATTTGGGATTTTTGCTGTACTTTGCTTCAATATTATAATAGCCCGTGGTTAAAAAAATTAAAACAATAAATAAGAAAAAATAAGCTTCATAATAATTACTCGTCACAAACCGGCTGGTGGGTATGAAGCTAATGAAGCATATTACAACATTATAATAAAAAAAAACCACAAAGCGATCAATAAAAGAAAAATAAGAGAGCAATAAATCGCAAAAGTATGAATGTTTGTGTGAATGTTTGTATGAAATCGAGTTGCCAGGTTATCAAAATTTGTTTTTTATTTTATATGAAAGATTCTACAATTTTAACAATAATAACTGCAGTTAGTAAACAAATCGTATTCTTTTAATATTTTGTTGAGTTGAGTAAAATATTTCTATAAATTATCTAAAATGTAAATGAAATTTTTATTAATATTATTATACATTCATATTTTTAAATTATTTAACTTATTTTTATTAAAAATTATCTGGCAACTCAAATAATTTCTAATAAAAATTAAAATATAATGTCAGAAAACTTTTTCAAAATTATATATTTCTTAAAAAAAATGTAGAATGATTTGATAAACTTTTGTAACTAATTAAAAGTTAAATTCATACTATATAATAAAGATACACAAATACCAAAAATCTTCATGATTCACAACAATGTGAAATGGTATGTTTTTCTTATGTTCTAAAAAATATCATTTGTGAATTCTATATTTATAGATATTGGAAACTGAAGTATACATTGCATTGTTCCTGTGAAGTACATCGAAGATTTTAATTACGAGTTATATCCTTATTTGGACTATTGCAATTAATATAGAAGTTCTTTCATCTGAGGCGAAACTTTTTTTATAAAAAAGTGTTCAATGTTTACATATTTTTTATTAATTAGTAATATTTCCTTCTAAATACAGAACAATGGATCAAATCCTGAGATGGAAATTTCCTTCATTCAATATTACAAGAAAAGGATTAAATTTCAATGGAAGCATATGGACTATTAGTCCAAATCAAATATATACTACGTTTATGTTAAACAATATTTGGAAAATGAATCCATTTTAAAACGAAGGCATCATTTGAATAAAAATTATCTTCCTTTATTATATAAGTTTTCATTGTTTATAGGGTAGCAGTTTCACAAAAAATATATTTTTGGAAAACTTGTCAAGAATAACCTCCTTTGGAAAGCGATATTGAATATTTTGGAACTTAAAATGGAAACCACTCTATTCGCTGACGATTCTGCTACCATCGGAAAAACTATATTATTATTGACGAAGTTGTACAAGAATGGTAAATACATTCATATTTAAAGAAAAAAATATATTAATTAATTACTATTTTTTATTTAACAGAACGCATATCTGTTTGATGACTGGAGGAAAATTTCGTCGTATTTTCAGAAAGTAAACATTTAAATTACTACATGAAATGAAAGAAACATTCTACAAATTTTGCGTGACAAATTCTACGAGAAAACTTTGCAATGTCCAAATAAAGTAAGTCAAAATTCATATTAACATTCTCTGTGGCCTTGATATACAGTATGTCATCGGATCGAGTTAGAAAGAAGGAAAACATTTTTATTTTTTATTTTACGAGAAACATGTATTCTTAATAAAAGATTTTACATGTTTCAACACTGACAATTCAGTTTTAACCTTTTCAAATTTTCTTTTAGTCTCAGACAAAAGTCGAACATAGTTCGACTTAGAATTTTTCTAATTGTAAGCCCCAAAAAACAAGTTTGCGTTATCATAGAAATTATTGTTAACATGACTTTAACTTTAGTTTCATAAATTTAACAACAAAAATAATATAAACAGTAACTATTCTACTCAATCGATTCACGGTTTGTTGAGCGCACATTTGTAGTCTTCGATGCAATTATTTAACTTCTTTGAATTTCTTCCGCAGAGTTAAAGACGTCACAGCGTCTCTAATTCTCTCCTTTAAATTCTCTACATTCGGTCGAAGATAATTTGCATAAACTATTTGTTTCCAACGGCCCCAAAGATAAACATGAGACCGATTGCCATAGCATTGAATTAGGTAAAATCGTTGTTTTTTGACAACATTTTTAACGATTACAACAGATTTTCCTAATTGACAGCCAATGAAATTAAATAAATAATACCAGTTATTTTCAAATAAGTCGACCTATTTTCGTTTTTCTCTGAAACTAAAAGAAAATTTGAAAAGGTTAAATCTGAATTGGTCGTTTTGCCCACTGCTTCTTCGGAAAACGCTCTTTCTTTATGGCAATTCCAATATATTCAAATAATGTAAGTGTTATTACCGGTTCGATTCATTCTTTCACATTATTCTTTTTGTTTAGTTATCGTCTTTTACTAATGTTTTTGGCGGTTTTCCGTTAGCATTTACAGGGAATCCTGAAGACTAATTCGTTCCGCCCAGAAGATTTTTACTACATAGTTTATTGTCATTATTATTTATTGTAATATTTTAATAATATATAACTTTCCTATTTTGTGTATCTAAGTTATAATTATACATCTGTTGATGAAAACTGATTTTAAATGCTTCAAATTTCTTTCTTTTCATACAATTTTCTTAAAAAATATATTTCGTATTTATTCGTATTATCGATAAACAAAAAATTCATCTTGGGTCAGTACTGCATAATTTAATTTTCCCGCCCGAGAAAAATGGTGGCATATCGGCGAAACTCAAGTAAGTAAAAATAATGAAATAATCATCTTCATGAGGTAAATTTTAACTTTATTATCTAACAAATATAAAAGTAAAACCTAATTTTAAAATGACATTATTTACACTTGCAATTCATACGTTTCATTATAAAAATTTCTTTTGTAAGCACAGCAGTTCTGAAACGTTTTTATAATAACATAATCAAATCTAACTGATCAAAATTATAGTACAAAGAAATGTTTAATAGCGATGTGTCGTTTTAAAAAGTTTTAATTGTTATTTGTAAATTTATTTTTATAAATGTTGTGTGAAGTAAATTTTGAAGCAAATCGGTTCTCAAACAGTGGAGGTTCATATAACTATAAAATTACACATTTATTCAAGGACATTTTATTACTACTAGATTTATATTTCATTTTTAATCAAACAAGAAATAAAATTAAATATCGTTAATGAAAAGACTGCAGTATTACAATGAAAAAAAATTAGCTTCCACGGAATAAAATCAGTAGTCATGTTTTAATTATGATACCTATGTTACCGACATTCCGAAAGTTGACAGTTTCATTTTATACAATATATTTTTTCTTTGGAATAAAAATGTAAGTAGAGAACTGAGAAAAACTCCAGTATAATATATTGCAATTAAGAATTGCTTACTTTTAACTGTAAATAGTGCTATTGTTTCCAAATAATATTTGAATTTTTAAACCTTAAACTGAATAAAAAATCGGTTCTCAAACAGTGGAATTTCAAATAACTAACTATAAAAATACACATTTATTCAAGGAAATTTTATTACTACTATATTTATATTTCATTTTAAATCAAACACGAAATAAAATTAAATAGTAGTTCATTTTTAAATTTATAAATTAATATTGTCAATCCTAATACAACTGCTAGCGTCTTCAGTGAAGTTAGTCTAGGAATATTTGGTTTTAATTTAGTTACTTCGTCATACATTTGGCAATATTGACTGTTGACATTGGATACGTCAAAATTTATATTAATTAAATACGTTATGTTTTAAACTTAAATTAGTTGTAGCACCTTTGCTCAAGTCTATTATTCATGAAATTGTATTTAAATCTTTGATATCAATACTCTATAAGAAGATATAATCGTTCATAGTCTGATTGTCAAAGTGACGGATGACAGCGTGATTTTTCTTAAATTTAGACATGGCTATTAGGAGTTATCTACACAGGAGCGATTTTTGCGGAATCCAGAATTCATTTTGCTGTATTATCATAAAGAGAATTTATTTTATTAAGAAATGTAAAGAAGTTAGCAATGTATTGTGTATCACAACTTGTACAAATGAAACTACTGCAAGAAACAAAGTATTTGTTTACATATGTGTTATTTCTATAACTTTACCTTCAATTGTATCTGTCTAGTGAAGTCACATTTAAATAAGAATTCTAAAATACAGTCCAAAACTGATCAGTCTATCATTTGGAACAAGACTTTATAAACGCAGGTTGAAAAATATCACAAAGTTTCAATAAAACCATTCTACAAAAACACGACTGGAAATTTTCTTGATATTCTTTTTACATTTTCAGAACATAAGCAAAGAAATTTTGTCTGAAACGAGTGCATAAAGTATTATACCTATAGGGAAATTAAATGCAGATTAAAAAATCCCCATAAAACTACATATTCTGCAATAAACTCTTTCATTGTAGATGTACATATGTACCAATAGAATTAGATTGGTACAGAGAAAATATGACAGTGATTATTATAATGAAAATGTTGTTATTAAGAATCAATGGCTACAATTTTTATTGTAATCAAGCTATGCGTTATGGCTTGGAAACCAAAACTGAAGCGAAATCAGTATTTCAAGCTTCAACTAATATATTATACAAGAAATTGGACTTGTAGTGTTGTAATATTATCTAACCAACCATACTTAGCATGTAGTGATGATGGTTTTATCAAAACAGAAAACGGATTTGAACTTTTGGAAATAAAATGTCCTTATTCCTGTCAAAACTAATTCATTGTAGATTTACAAAATAAAAAATCAGCTGTAAATGATTTAGAATTCCATTAAAATAGTAACGTTAAACTCAAGAAGTCCGACAAATATTACACACAAGTCCACTTTTCAAAGCACATACTTTATATTACTACTATATTACTAAAGATGAAAAGTTTCTATCTACAATAATTCCAAGGATTAGCGACTTTATTTTAAAATATTTCATACAGATTGTTCTAAATAAGTTTTAATTATAATGTAATCAATTTTTATGCATTTTGATCAAATATTTCATAACATTATTTTCAATATTAAATATTATAAAAGCCCTTAAGATTTACTCTGGGGATTCAAGTTTTTTTCTTTTCACATCATACAGGTGATTTGGAAATAAATAAAACACTGGCACCACCAGTTAGTTTGGTATGTCACGTATTCAAAATATTATTATGTTCTTGTTTTCGCTTAGAATAATAAATTTCATTTATGCCTAAAAATATTATTTTAAAATATATACATAATTAAATATAAAAATATTTAATTGTTAAGTAATTATATCGATTCCTTCTTTAGCAGATGCAATAAATTTCATAATTAGTGCCATCTA
Organism: Stenolophus ochropezus; assembly: GCA_035578165.1. Taxonomy (NCBI): domain Eukaryota; kingdom Metazoa; phylum Arthropoda; class Insecta; order Coleoptera; family Carabidae; genus Stenolophus; species Stenolophus ochropezus. The sequence goes on along the minus strand of JAQOWZ010000015.1, from coordinate 17,688,253 downwards.
TGTGATTTTTTTAAACTGTTAAAAATATTGTTCTTTTTTCTGATATACATAGAAACAAATTTTACAAAGACTGGTGTAAACGGTATTGCTAAACCTATAAAAATTATGTGTACAGGAGTACAGGGTGAATACTGAAAACCTTGACATAGGGAAATAACATGGGAAAACAGTTTTTTGCTGTTTCCATCTGTCCCGCTAAATAAAATCGGGTGTATATGGTATCGTTAGTTAGATTACTTAATTTTGCATCTAATAAAACCAAATGTTGTGTAATATGGCCTTTTCTAACTGAAATATTTGATAAAATAAATTGTATTTTGAAGGTTATCCTTCATATTTTCGAATAAGAAACGTCTAAAACAAAATGCTTCATAGCCGAGTGGATAAGAGGGCGGATACATAATATAAATAATCTACAAGACCTGGTTCGAGACCACCTCGACCCTGTTTTTTTTTTATTTAATGGTATCAGGCTGGCTAGACCAGTACTATGGGATAAGACAGAAGGAATATACAAAAACAAAAGCGTGAGCAGAAATATGCACTCATTTGAGGCAACATTTTAATGAATTGAAGGACAATTATTTTTCGACGGCAAAGTCGTCTGTATAAAATCCACAAAGCATTAATGCGTTCACGCGGCATTGTCGTAAGACAAAATGTAAATGAATTTTCTTGACCGGAGTAAATAGGCAATCGCAGTGCTACTTGGAATAAATACCCGGCTGCCGGCCGTCGGATCCAAAGTGTATGAAAAGGCTCTAAATGAGAAATATATTTTACGTCCACCGGCTTTTGTATTTTTCAAAAAATTGTTAGAAATATGTCATGTTTCGTATCGAATGAAAGGTCTCGTTGTGGGCTAGCGTGCAGAAATGACAAAAATGTTCCCTGTCGATCGACTTTTGTTTTATGCACAAAGTTGTCAGAAGTATGCCGTGTTTGGTATCAAATGAAAGCACTCAAGTAGGGCAGCCATATTGAAATAACAAAAATTTGCCAGGTCGATCGGCTTTTGTTTTTTTGCAAAATTTGTCAGAAGTATGTCGTGTTTGGTATCATATGAAAGGTCTCGTCGAGAGCTGGTGTACAGGAATGAAATTAGCCGTCAACTGTAAATATTTCATTGATGCCGGAGGCCTAGGGAAGCTCAGCGTAGCTGAGCCTTCGCTAGTCCTATATACTAAACGATTAGATTCACTATATATCTATAGATTCATCACGAGCATCGAGTAACTTTTGTAATCGCCTGCAGCCTGAACCATGCAAGTGATTGTTATAATTTTTTCTTTAATATGTGGGGGCTAATGAGATCTGGTGCCTTTTGGGTGTCTCATATTTTTACTATTAGTAGTTTTCGTGTAAAAAATTAAAACTTTGCACAAATGCTGCCTTGAAACAATGGATCCCAGAGGCCATGTCTAACTTTAAGAAGAATCACGTCGTCATCCGTCACTTTTGACAATCTGCTTATGAACTTTAAATGATTATATCTTTTAATAGAACATTGATATCAAAGATTTAAAAACAGTATCATGAATAATAGACTTGAGCAAATGTGTTACAACTAATTTAAGTTTAAAACATAACGTATTTAATTAATATAAATTTTGACGTTTCCAATGTCAAAAGTTAATGTTGCCAAATGTGTGATGAAGTAACTAAATTAAAACCAAATATTCCTAAACTAACTTCACTGAAGACGGTGGCAGTTGTATTAGGGTTGACAATATTAATTTATAAATTTAAAAATTAACTACTATTTTTTAATGCAAACAGTGTTGCCAAATTATAAAGTAACTAAATAAAAATCAAATATTCCTAAATAAAATAAATTGAATACTTTGCTGTGTTTGTTATCAAAAGAAAGGAAACCATAAGGGCCAGTTTTAAAATGACAAAAAAAATGTGTCATGTCGATCTGCATTTGTTTTCCGTAAAAAGTTGTTAGAAGTAGGTCGTCCTTGGGTTTTAAGGAAACGACACAATACGGACTGGTGTGCACGAATGACAAAAATGTTCCATGTAGATTAGAATTTGTTTTTTGCATAATGTTGTCAGAAAAATGTCGTGTTTGGGTATTTTCAAATTACAAAAGTCAATGTTGCCAAATGTTTAATAAAGTAACTAAGCAAAGAACAAATATTCCCAAATGAAAGGTTACTGAAGACAGTGAATGTTATATTAGGCTAGGTCACGATGAGGGCTAGCGTGCAGAATGAACAAAAATGTTCTATATAGAACGGCTATTGTTTTTTGGAAAATGTTGTGAGAAGTATGTGGTGTTTGGTGTCAAATGAAAGGCCTCGATAAGGGCTGGCGTGTAGAATTAAGGAAAAAGGTCAATGTTGATCGGCTTTTGTTTTTGCAAAAATTTCTCAAAGATATGTCGAGTTTGGTCTCAAATGAAAGGTCTCGTTGAGGGCTAGCGTGTAGAATTGACAAAAATGTCCCATGTCGATCGGCTTTTGTTTTATGCAAAAAGTTGTCAGAAGTATGTCGTGTTTGGTATCAAATGAAATTTCTCGGAGAGGGCTAGCATACAGAATTGACAAAAATGTACTATGTCGATCGGTTTTTGTTTTTTGCAAAAAGTTGTCAGAAGTGTGTGGTGTTTGGTATCAAATGAAAAGTCTCTTTGAAGGCTGGCGTGCAGAATTGACAAAAATGTTCCATGTCGATCGGCTTTTGTTTTATGCCAAAAGTTGTCAGAAGTATTTCGTGTTTGGTATCAAATGAAAGGTCTCGGAGAGGGCTAGCCTGCAGAATTGACAAAAATGTACTATGTCGATCGGTATTTGTTTTTTGCAAAAAGTTGTCAGAAGTGTGTGGTGTTTGGTATCAAATGTAAAGTCTCGTTGAGGGCTAGCGTGCAGAATTGACAAAAATGTTCCATGTCGATCGACTTTTGTTTTATGCAAAAAGTTGTCAGAAGTATATAGTGTTTGGTATCAAATGAAAAGTCTGGGTGTGGGCTAGCGTGTAGATATGATAAAAATGTTTCATGTCGATCGACTTTTGTTTAATGCAGAAAGTTGTCAGAAGTATGTCGTGCATGGTATCAAATGAAAGGTCTCAGTGAGAGTTGGGGTACATAAATGACAAAAATGTTTCATGTCAACCGGCTTTTGTTTTTTGCAAAATATTATTAGAAGTATATCGTGTTTGCAATCTAATGAAAGGTCTCGGTGAGGCCTGACGTGCAAATATGAAATAATTGTTTCATGTCGATCGGCATTTGTTTTTTGCACTGACAGCGGAGCTCTAGGGAATGCTCGGCGTAGCCGAGAATTCGCTAGTCATATACTATTTTGATAGATTCACTATATATCTATATTTGTATTCATCTCGAGCATCGCAAAAATTTTGCTCACGGGTACAGGTCAAACCATTCATGTAATAATTTTAATATTATTTTATTAGATGTGGTTTATTGAGGACCAATCGCTTTTGGGTGTCTCATATTTTTACCGTGCATAGTTTTTGTGTAAAAAATCGAAAACTAAGCGAAAAAGGAAAACTGGAACAAAACTGAAAAAAATATCCTAGATGCCAGGTTTAAATTTAAAAAGAATTACTGTGTCATCCGTCATTTTTGACAATTCAATATGAAACTTTCAATTGATTTATTTTGAAAATGAAAAGAGATATTGTAAAGGTAATTATGTTTTTACACATTATAATAGTGAGCGAAACATATACAAATACACTGAATGTTAAATGTGGTGTATTTGAAATATTTAATTTTATGACATTGACGTTTATTATACATAAGGGTACCAAAAATATAAATAGGCTATTATAAATTGTAAATATAATATATTTTGTTATAAATCAGTATATTTTAATGATTCGTACATATACATTCCAATAAAAACGTATTTTAAATAAAAAAAAACTAATTCCATTTTCACTTTTGTTTGAGAACTGCTTTCAGCCATTACAGGTATATTTTAGAACGAGAAATCTTGAGAAATACGGCGAATTAAAAGGTAATATTTGTATTATTAGGTGTATTACTATAAAACTTAATTTATCTATATGTTTTCTTTTCAATTAAAACACTTTAAATTACAAAGTTTTGTATAACCGGCAATTTTGACAGTTGCTTCCGGGGCTCATCAAGTGACGGATAGCTCGGTGAAAAAGGCTATTTTTTCTAATATTACAGCGAGATATTGTATGAGAATTATCACAAATCGTCAGTAATACAATGTATTTTAAGGTATGATATAAATTTTTGCATATTAATACTAATTTTTTCTCATTTTTATTTAGTTTCCCTAACCTGTATGAACTCTGGCATATCGAGATGAAATTTATATGAAATAAGGCTATTCGTTGGATGAAAATCATTATTAAATGTGGAAATATAACGTATCCTTTAAAATGAAACCAGAAATTTTGCACGATATTATAAAATTTAACAAAAATGCCGTATTTGACACTTGAGTTGGAGACACGACCGAGTTATCTGCTTGAAATATGACATTTTTACTAAAATGTATAATGAAATATTGTGCGAAATCATCTCTGTTACAAGGTACTTCCATATGGAATATAAATATTTATATATTAATAGTTAAATATTTCATTTTTTAGATGAGACTATAACCTACACGTACTCAGATACACAATGGTGAATTTTTAAATTAATTAAAACAATTCGTTGGGCAAATATTGTTAAAATGAATGAGAATATAATATATTCTTTAAAATAAATTCACAAGACTATTCCAGAAAGTATTATTTAATCAAGAAAACTCCATTTCAAAGTCGATTTAGAATCTCACTTTTAAAAATTGATTTTTGATTACTATTCAAACACTAGCAAAGGTAAATACATACTGTACAGTATTCTACCCTTATTATAAATACTTTTTTATCTAATTTATACATATTTTAGAGAGCTAGACAATGGATTTTGTCTGATTACGTGGAAAACCTGAAAACCCTTTGCTTCATACCGTTTTGGAGGGAATTGTTCAACAGTTTAATGTACAATAATTAGTATATAAATAAATGATGTATCTGGACCTTATTAAACTTTAATTAATTGCATTTTACACTTTCTTTACGCATTTCTTGACATTTCTGATAAAAACATCTGATTACAACAGAGATTACATTTTTCAAAATTCTGTAGTATTTTATAATGAAATGAGATGATTTCTCAGATGTAAATGTTTACATAAACAAATTATCTATCCATTTATTCATTTGTAACTGATGTATGAAACAATAAACATCTTTTCAAACCAAATATTCATATTCTCTTAGTCGGACTTGACTGTGATTGTACTGCACAAAAATTCATGTTTTCATTAAGAAATAATGCAAAAGAACGTATAAAAATTGGTTACTTTATCTACAACTAACAGGCATATAAATTTTCAGTTATGTGTGAGTAGTTCATATATACCTCAACAGATGGCGCCACAGGATCACTTAAATTCCAAAATAACTATTCAAATTGTATTTATTATAATTTTATAATCATTTATATTGATATTTATAATAAAAAATAAATTATTAATAACAATAACAATAGTTGTAGATAAATACATATATAATTCAGCTTCATAAATATATAAATGAACATAGCAACAGAAAAACATGAATATAATCATGTTTTTTTTGGCAATATAAAAATGTATCAGTTTATAATTTTTGGTATGTTATTTCACATTATTTATATTTATAAAATAGATAATTATTTTCAAAATAATACATTTTTATATATTCTTTAACTAACTTCATACTTATTGTGTCAAGTTATGACATTTAAGTTCTGTCAAACTGAATGTATTGTATGAAAATACAAATATTGTTAAGATATAATAAAAATACATAAAATTGGGTTAAACGTATTATTTAAATCTTTTCTTCTTATGTATTTTGATGATTAAACCGTTGTATCTCAAAATACCTAAGCGCGGGAAATTTAAAATCTCTATAATTTCATTTATTTATCAACATGTATTTTTATTTATTTCCTAAACGGTCTCGCGTACCACTTTGAACGTGTTATAAATAAATAATATACATTACGACAAATGTGTCTAGGTCTAACACATAGTAGCACCCCCCGTAGAAGGGTGTGAAAAAAATTCATCAATTTCCAAAGTTGGAATATTAAATATATGATATTATTTGATAAGTTATGTGTGAGTAGTTCATATACAGGGTGTTCCATTTAAGCGTGCCACCATTTCTATCTCGAGAACTATAAGAGCTACGAGGTTGGTTAAATTAGCAAAGAACCACCATTTTACAAGACTAATACAAAGAGCAAAAAAAAACTTTTTTTTGACCTGTGGTTCTCAACATACGGGACACAACTCTCTCTTTTTTTAGATGGGAACATATGTTTATTTTTAGGTTATTCGATACAGCATTTTTTTCTGAATTCAGCGATATAAACATCCTATATACTAAAAAGGCATGTGTCGTGATGTTTATTTATTTTCATCATGACGATCGCCACATTTTGTCACAAGCCTAACTGCCTGAACCATGAAAGGGATTGTTGTAAATTTTTTTTAGATTGCAGGGAATAATGTGTAGTTGTGCCTTTTGGGGGTCTCATATTTTTACTGTAAGTGGTTCTTGTGTAAAAAAATAAAAACTGTGCAAAATTAATAACTTGAAACAATGGATCCTAGTAGCCATGTCTAAATTTAAGGAGAGTCATGCTGTTATCTGTCACTTTTGACAATCTGTCTATGAACTTTAAACGATTATAACTTTTTATAGAACATTGATATTAAAGAAGTAAATACAGTATCATGTATAATAGTCTTGAGCAAAGGTGTTACAATTAATTTTAGTTTAAAACATAACGTATTTAATTAATATAAATTTTGACGTTTCAATTGTCAAAAGTCAATGTTGCCAAATGAAAACCAAATATTCCTAACCTAACTACTGAAAATGGTGGCAGTTATATTAGGGTTGACAAATAATTTATAAATTTAAAAATTAACTACTATATTTTATTACAAACAGTGTTGCCAAATTATGAAGTAACTAAATAAAAATCAAATGTACCTAATTAAATGGAACACTTTGCTGTGTTTGATATCAAAAGAAAGAAAACCATAATGGCCGGTTTTGAACTGCCAAAAAAAATGTGTCATGTTGATCTGCATTTGTTTTTCGGAAAAAGTTGTTAGAAGTTTGTCTTTGGGTTTTAAGGAAACGACTCAATATGGACGGGTGTGCACGAATGACAAAAATGTTCTACGTAAATTAGAATTTGTTTTTTTGCAAAATATTGTCAGAAAAATGTTGTTTGGAAAAAGTTGTGAGAAGTATGTGGTCTTTAGTATCAAATGAAAGGGTTCGATAAGGGCTGGCGTGTAGAATTAACAAATGTTGATCGGCTTTTGTTTTTTGCAAAACTTTTTCAAAGGTACGTCGAGTTTGATTTCAAATGAAAGGTCTCGTTGAGGGCTAGCAAGTAAAATTGACAAAAATGTTCTATTACGATAGGCTTTAGTTTTCTGCAAAAAGTTCTCAAAGGTATGTCGAGTTTGGTCTCAAATGAAAGGTCTCGTTGAGGGCTAGCGTGCAGAGTTGACAAAAATGTGCCATGTCAATCGCCTTTTGTTTTTTGCAAAAAGTTGTCAGAAGTGTGTGGTGTTTGATCTCAAATGAAAGGTTTCGTTGAGCGCCAGCGTGCAGAATTGACAAAAATGTTCTATGCCAATCGGCTTTTGTTTTTTTGCAAATAGTTGTCAAAAGTATGTGGTGGTTAGTATCAAAATAAAGGTTTCAATGAAGCCTGGTGTGCAGAATTAACGAAAATGGTCAATGTCGATCGGCTTTTGTTTTTTGCAAAAGGTTGTCACAAGTATATAGTGTTTGGTATCAAATGAAAAGTCTCGGTGTGGGCTAGCGTGTAGATATGATAAAAATGTTTCATGTCGATCGACTTTTGTTTTACGCAGAAAGTTGTAAAAAGTATGTCGTGTATGGTATCAAATGAAAGGTCTCGGTGAGGGCTGGGGTACATAAATGACAAAAATGTTTCATGTCGACCGGCTTTTATTTCTTGCAAAAAATTATTAAAAGTATATCGTGTTTAGTCTCAAATGAAAGATCTCGTTGAAGGCTAGCGTGCAGAATAGACAAAAATGTTCCATTCCGATCAGCTTTTGTTTTCTACAAAAAGTTCTCAAAGGTATGTCGAGTTTGGTCTCAAATGAAACGTCTTGTTGAGGGCTAGCATGCAGAATAGACAAATATGTGCTATGTCGATCGGTTTTTGTTTTTGCAAAAAATTCTCAAAGGTATGTCGAGTTTGGTCTCAAATGAAAGGTCTCGTTGAGGGCTGGCGTGCAGAATTGACAAAAATGTTGCATTCCGATCGGCTTTTGTTTTCTGCAAAAAGTTCTCAAAGGTATGTCGAGTTTAGTCTCAAATAAAACGTCTTGTTGATGGCTAGCGTGCAGAATTGACAAAAATGTGCTATGTCGATCGGTTTTTGTTTTTTGCAAAAAGTGAGAAGTATGTGGTGTTTGGTATCAAATAAAAAGGCTCGATAAGGCCTGGCGTGTAGAGTTAACAAAAAAGGTCAATGTTTATCGGCTTTTGTTTTTTGCAAAAATTTCTCAAAGGTATGCCGAGTTTGGTCTCAAATGAAAGGTTTCGTTGAGGGCTATGGTGCAGAATTGACAAAAATGTGCTATGTCGATCGCTATTTGTTTTTTGCAATAAGTTGTCAGAAGTGTGTGGTGTTTGGTATCAAATGAAAGGTTTTAATGAAGGCTGGTGTGCAGAATTAACGAAAATGGGCAATGTCGATGGGCATTTGTTTTTTGCAAAAGGTTGTCACAAGTATATAGTGTTTGGTATCAAATGAAAAGTCTCGGTATGGGCTAGCGTGTAAATAAGATAAAAATGTTTCATGTCGATCGACTTTTGTTTAATGCAGAAAGTTGTCAGAAGTATGTCGTGTTTGGTATCGAATGGATAGTCTTGGCGAGGGCTCGCGTAGAGAATTGACAAAAATGATCTATGTCGATCTGCTTTTGTTTTATGCAAAAAATTGTCAAAAGTATGTCGAGTTTGGTCTCAAATGAAAGGTCTCGTTGAGAGCTAGCGTGCAGAATTGACAGAAATGTTCCGTTGCGATCAGCTTTTGTTTTCTGCAAAAAGGTCTTAAAAGTATGTCGAGTTTGGTCTCAAATGAAACGTCTTGTTGAGGGATAGCGTGCAGAATTGACAAAAATGTTCCATGTCGATCGGCTTTTGTTTTTTGCAAAAAGTTGTCAGAAATATGTCGTGTTTGGTCTCAAATGAAACGTCTTGTTGAGGGCTAGCATGCGGAATTGACAAAAATGTGCTATGTCGATCGGTTTTTGTGTTTTTGAAAAAGTTGTCAAAAGTGTGTGGTGTTTGGTATCAATTTAAAGGTTTCAATAAGGGGTGGTGTGCAGAATTAACAAAAATAATTAATATTGCTCGGCTTTTGTTTCTTGCAAAAAGTTTTTAGAAAAATGACGAGCTTCGTCTCAAATGAATGGTCTCGTTGAGGGTTGGCGTTCAGAGTTGACAAAAATGTTGCATTCCTTTCGGGTTTTGTTTTCTGTAAGTATTTCTCAAAATTATGGCGAGTTTGGTCTCAAACGTAGATTAGAATTCGTTTTTTGCAAAATGTTGTCAGATATATGTTGTGTTTGGTATCAAATTAAAGATCTCGGCGAGGGCTCGCATCCAGAATTAACAAAAATGATCTATGTCGATCGGCTTTTGTTTTTTTGCAAAAAGTTGTATAAAGTATATCATGTTTGGTCTCAAATGAAAGGTCTTATTGAGGGCTCACGTGCAGAAATCACAAAAATGGATTACGGTGATCGGCTTCTGTTTTCTGTAAAAAGTTGTAAGAAGTATATCGTGCTTGGAATCAAATAAAAGGACTCGATGAGGGCTGGAGAACATGTATGTCAGAAATGTTCCATGACGATCGGCTTTTGTTTTCTGCAGAAAGTTGTCAGAAGTATATCGTGTTTGGTGTCAAATGAAAGGTCTCGTTGATGGTTAATGTCCAGAATTGACAAAAATGTTTCATGTTGATCGGCTTTTGTTTTTTTGCAAAAAGTTGTCAGAAGTATATCATGTTTGGTATAAAATGAAAGGTCTCGATAAGAGCTGACATGTAAAAATTTGTCAAAAATATGTCATGTTTAGTATCAAATTAAATGTCTTGATGAGGGCTGATGTACAGAAGTGACAAAAAATTGCCAGGTTGATCTACATTTGTTTTTTTACAATTACTTGCCGGAAGTACACTGTATTTGATATTAAATGAAAGCATTCAACAAGACTTGTCCTGCAGAAATAAAATTAGCTATCAAATTTAAAAATTTCACGGACGCCGGAGGCCTAGGGAATGCTAGTCCTATATACTAAAAGGCATGTGTCGGTGATGTTTATTTATTTTCATCACGACGATCGCCAAACTTTGTGGCAAGCCTAACTACCTTAACCATGAAAGGGATTGTTGTATTTTTTTTTTAGATTGCAGGGAATAATGTGTAGTTGTGCCTTTTGAGGGACTCATATTTTTACTGTGAGTGGTTCTTGTGTAAAAAAATAAAAACTGTGCAAAACTAATAACTTGAAACAATGGATCCTAGTAGCCATGTCTAAATTTAAGAAGAGTCACGCTGTTATCTGTCACTTTTGACAATCTGTCTATGAACTTTAAACGATTATAACTTTTTATAGAACATTGATATTAAAGAAGTAAATACAGTATCATGTATAATAGTCTTGAGCAAAGGTGTTACAACTAATTTAAGTTTAAAACATAACGTATTTATTTAATATTAATTTTGACGTTTCCAATGTCAAAAGTCAATGTTGCCAAATGTGTGATGAAGTAACTAAATTAAAACCAAATATTCCTAAATTAACTTCTCTCAAGACGGTGACAGTTTTATTAGGATTGACAATATTAATTTATAAATTTAAAAATTAACTACTATTTTTTAATACAAACAGTGTTGCCAAATTATGAAATAGGTAACAAAATAAAAATCAAATATTTTTAAATAAAATAAATTGAACACTTTGCTGTGATATCAAAAGAAAGAAAACCATAAGGGCCGGTTTTAAAATGACAAAAAAATGTGTCATGTCGATCTGCATTTGTTTTGCGCAAAAAGTTGTTAGAAGTATATTGTCCTTGGGCTTTAATGAAACGACACAATGTGGACTGATGTGCACGAATGACAAAAATATTCTACGTCGATTAGAATTTGTTTTTTACAAAATTTTGTCAGAAATATGTTGTGTTTGGAAAAAGTTGTGAGAAGTATGTGGTGTTTAGTATCAAATGAAAAGGCTCGATAAGGGCTGGCGTGTAGAATTAACAAAAATGATCAATGTTGATTGGCTTTTGCTTTTTGCAAAACTTTCTCAAATGTACGTCGAGTTTGGTCTCAAATGAAAGGTCTCATTGAGAGCTAGCGAGGAGAATTGACAAAACTGTTCCATTCCGATCGGCTTTTGTTTTGTGCATAAAGTTCTCAAAGGTATGTCGAGTTTGGTCTCAAATGAAACGTCTCGTTGAGGGCTAGCGTGCAGAATTAACAAAAACGTGCTATGTCGATCGGCATTTGTTTTTTAGAAAAAGTTGTCAGCAGTGTGTGGTGTTTGGTGTCAAATGTAAGGTTTCGATAAGGGCAGAATTAACAAAAATGGTTAATTTTGATCGGCTTTTGTTTTTTGCAAAAAGTTTTTAGAAGCATGTCGAGTTTGGTCTCAAATGAAAGGTCTCGTTGATGGCTAGCGTGCAGAATTGACAAAAATGTTCCATTTAGATCGGCTTTTGATTTCTGCAAAAATTTCTCATAAGTATGTCGAGTTTGGTATCAAACAAAACGTTTAGCTGACGGCTAGCCTGCAGAATTGACAAAAATGCGCCATGTCAATCGCCTTTTGTTTTTTTGCAAAAAGTTGTCAGAAGTGTATGGTGTTTGGTATCAAATAAAAGGTTTCATTGAGGGCTAGCTTGCAGAATTGACAAAAATATTCCATGCCTATCGACTTTTGTTTTTCGCAAATAGTTGTCAGAAGTATGTGGTATTTGGTCTCAAATGAAAGGTTTCATTGAGGGCTAGCGTGCAGACTTGACAAAAATATTCCATGCCGATCGGCTTTTGTTTTTCGCAAATAGTTGTCAGAAGTATGTGGTTTTTGGTATCAAAATAAAGGACTTGATAAGGGTTTCGTGAAAAATTAACAAAATTGCTGGTTATTGACCGGCTTTTGTTTTTTGTGAAAAGTTTTCAGAAATATGTCGAGTTTGGTCTCAAATGAAAGGTTTCATTGAGGGCTAGCTTGCAGAATTGACAAAAATATTCCATGCCGATCGGCTTTTGTTTTTCGCAAATAGTTGTCAGAAGTATGTGGTTTTTGGTATCAAAATAAAGGACTTGATAAGGATTTCGTGAAAAATTAACAAAATTGCTTATTATTGACCGGCTTTTGTTTTTTGTGAAAAGTTTTCAGAAATATGTCGAGTTTGGTCTCAAATGAAAGGTTTCATTGAGGGCTAGCGAGCAGAATTGACAAAAATATTCCATGCCGATCGGCTTTTGTTTTTCGCAAATATTTGTCAGAAGTATGTGGTGTTTGGTATCAAAATAAAAAACTTGATAAGGGTTTCGTGAAAAATTAACAAAATTGCTTAATATTGACCGGCTTTTGTTTTTTGTGAAAAGTTTTCAGAAATATGTCGAGTTTGGTCTCAAATGAAAGGTTTTATTGAGGGCTAGCGTGCAGAATTGACAAATATATTCCATGCCGATCGGCTTTTGTTTTTCGCAAATAGTTGTCAGAAGTATGTGGTGTTTGGTATCAAAATAAAGGACTTGATAAGGGTTTCGTGAAAAATTAACAAAATTGCTTATTGTTGACCGGCTTTTGTTTTTTGTGAAAAGTTTTCAGAAATATGTCGAGTTTGGTCTCAAATAAAAGGTTTCATTGAGAGCTAGCTTGCAGAATTGACAAAAATATTCCATGCCGATCGGCTTTTGTTTTTCGCAAATAGTTGTCGGAAGTATGTGGTATTTGGTCTCAAATGAAAGGTTTCATTGAGGGCTAGCGTGCAGAATTGACAAAAATATTCCATGCCGATCGGCTTTTGTTTTTCGCATATAGTTGTCAGAAGTATGTGGTGTTTGGTATCAAAATAAAGGACTTGATAAGGGTTTCGTGAAAAATTAACAAAATTGCTTATTGTTGACCGGCTTTTGTTTTTTGTAAAAAGTTTTTAGAAATATGTCGAGTTTGGTCTCAAACGAAAGGTCTCGTAGAGGGCTAGCATGCAGAATAGACAAAAGTGTTCCATGTCGATCTGCTTTTCTTTTTACAAAAAGTTGTCAGAAATTTTTATAGTGTTTGGTATCAAATGAAAGTTCTCGGTGTGGGCTAGCCTGTAGAAATTGCAAATATGTTCCATGTCGATTGACTTTTGTTTTATGCAAAAAAAATGTCAGAAGTATGTTGTGTTTGGTATCAAATGAAAGATCTCGGTGAGGGCTGGCGTGCATAATTGAGAAAAATGTTTCATGTCGACCGGCTTTTGTTTTTTTTAAAAAGTTATTACATGCATATCGTGTTTGGAATCTAATGAAAGGTATTGGTGAGGGCTGACATGCAGATATGAAAAAACCGTTTTATGTCGATTGGCATTTATTTTTTTTGTACTGACAGCGGAGCTCTTGGGAATGCTCGGCGTAGCCGAGAATTCGCTATCCCTATACTAAACGATTAGATTCACTATCTATATATCTATCTATAGATTCATCACGAGCATCGAGTAACTTTTGTAATCGCCTACAGCCTGAACCATGCAAGTGTTTGTTATAATTTTTTTTTTAATTTGTAGGGGCTAATGAGATCTGGTGCCTTTTGGGTGTCTCATATTTTTACTGTTAGTAGTTTTCGTGTGAAAATTTAAAACTGTGCACAAATGCTGCCTTGAAACAATGGATCCCAGAGGCCATGTCTAACTTTAAGAAGAATCACGCCGTCATCCGTCACTTTTGACAATCTGCCTATGAACTTTAAATGATTATATCTTTTAATAGAACATTGATATCAAAGATTTAAAAACAGTATCATGAATAATAGACTTGAGCAAATGTGTTACAACTAATTTAAATTTAAAACATAACCTATTTAATTGATATAAATTTTGACGTTTCCAATGACAAAAGTCAATGTTGTCAAATGTGTGATGAAGTAACTAAATTAAAACCAAATATTCCTAAACTAACTTCACTGAAGACGGTGGCAGTTTTATTAGGGTTGACAATATTAATTTGTAAATTTAAAAATTAACTACTATTTTTTAATACAAACAGTGTTGCCAAATTATAAAGTAACTAAATAAAAATCAAATATTTGATATCAAAAGTAAGAAAATCATAAGAGCCGGTTTTGAAATGACAAAAAAAAAAATATGTCATGTCGACCTGCATTTGTTTTCCGTAAAAAGTTGTTAGAAGTAGATCGTCCTTGGGTTTTAAGGAAACGACACAATACAGACTGGTGTGAACGAATGACAAAAATGTTCTACGTAGATTAGAATTTGTTTTTTGCAAAATGTTGTCAGAAAAACGTCGTGTTTGGGTATTTTCGAATTACAAAAGTCAATGTTGCCAAATGTTTAATAAATTAAATAAACAAAGAACAAATATTCCCAAATGAAAGGTTACTGAAGACAGTGAATGTTATATTAGGCTAGGTCACGATGAGGGCTAGCGTGCAAAATGAACAAAAATGTTCTATATCGAACAGCTTCTGTTTATTAGAAAAAGTTGTGAGAAGTATGTGGTGTTTGGTATCAAATGAAAAGGCTCGATAAGGGCTGGCGTGTAGAATTAACAAAAAGGTCAATGTTGATCGGCTCTTGTTTTTTGCAAAAATTTCTCAAAGGTATGTCGAGTCTGGTCTCAAATGAAAGGTATCATTAAGGGCTAGCGTGCAGAATTAACAAAAATGTGTCATGTCGATCGGCTTTTGTTTTATGTATGTCGTGTTTGGTATAAAATGAAAGGTCTCGGAGAGGGCTAGCGTGCAGAATTGACAAAAATGTGCTATGTCGATCTGTTTTTGTTTTTTGCAAAAACTTGTCAGAAGTGTATTGTGTTTGGTATCAAATGAAAGGTTTCAATGAGGGCTGATGTGAAGAATTAACAAAAATTGTCAATATCGATCGGCTTTTGTTTTTTGCAAAAGGTTGTCACAAGTATATATTGTTTGGCATCAAATGAAAAGTCTCGGTGTGGGCTAGCGTGCAGATATGATAAAAATGTTTCATGTCGATCGGCTTTTGTTTTTTGCAAAAAGTTGTCAGAAGTATATCGTGTTTGAAATCAAATAAAAGGTCTCGGAGAGGGCTAGCGTGCAGAATTGATAAAAATGTGCTATGTCGATCGGTATTTGTTTTTTGCAAAAAGTTGTCAGAAGTGTGTGGTGTTTGGTATCAAATGAAAAGTCTCGTTGAGGGCTAGCGTGCAGAATTGACAAAAATATTCCATGTTGATCGGCTTTTGTTTTATGCAAAAAGTTGTCAGAAGTATGTCGTGTTTGGTATCAAATGAAAGGTCTCGGAGTGGGCTAGCGTGCAGAATTGACAAAAAATGTGCTATGTCGATCGGCTTTTGTTTTTTGCAAAAGGTTGTTGCAAGTATATAGTGTTTGGTATCAAATGAAAAGTCTCGGTGTGGGCTAGCGTGTAGATATGATAAAAATGTTTCAAGTCGATCGACTTTTGTTTTATGCAGAAAGTTGTCAGAAGTATGTCGTGTATGATATCAAATGAAAGGTCTCGGTGAGCGCTGGGGTACATAAATTACAAAAATGTTTCATGTCGACCTGCTTTTGTCTTTTGCAAAAAATTATTAGAAGTATTTCTTTTTTGCAATCTAATGAAAGGTCTCAGTGAGGCCTGACGTGGAAATATGAAATAATTGTTTCATGTCGATCGGCATTTGTTTTTTGCACTGACAGCGGAGCTTTAGGGAATGCTCGGCGTAGCCGAGAATTCGCTATCCTATATACTAAACGATTAGATTCACTATATATCTATATATCTATCTATCTATAGATTCATCACGAGCATCGAGTAACTTTTGTAATCGCCTACAGCCTGAACCATGCAAGTGTTTGTTATAAATTTTTTTTTAATATGTGGGGGCTAATGAGATCTGGTGCCTTTTGGGTGTCTCATATTTTTACTATTAGTAGTTTTCGTGTAAAAAATTAAAACTTTGCACAAATGCTGCCTTGAAACAATGGATCCCAGAGGCCATGTCTAACTTTAAGAAGAATCACGCCGTCATCCGTCACTTTTGACAATCTGCCTATGAACTTTAAATGATTATATCTTTTAATAGAACATTGATATCAAATATATAAAAACAGTATCATGAATAATAGACTTGAGCAAATGTGTTACAACTAATTTAAGTTTAAAACATAACGTATTTAATTAATATAAATTTTGACGTTTCCAATGTCAAAAGTCAATGTTGCCAAATGTGTGATGAAGTAACTAAATTAAAACCAAATATTCCTAAACTAACTTCACTGAAGACGGTGGCAGTTGTATTAGGATTGACAATATTAATTTATAAATTTAAAAATTAACTACTATTTTTTAATACAAACAGTGTTGCCAAATTATAAAGTAACTAAATAAAAATCAAATATTCCTAAATAAAATAAATTGAATACTTTGCTGTGTTTGTTATCAAAAGAAAGGAAACCATAAGGGCCAGTTTTAAAATGACAAAAAAATGTGTCATGTCGATCTGCATTTGTTTTCCGTAAAAAGTTGTTAGAAGTAGGTCGTCTTTGGGTTTTAAGGAAACGACACAATACGGACTGGTGTGCACGAATGACAAAAATGTTCTATGTAGATTAGAATTTGTTTTTTGCATAATGTTGTCAGAAAAATGTCGTGTTTGGGTATTTTCGAATTACAAAAATCAATGCTGCCAAATGTTTAATAAAGTAACTAAACAAAGAACAAATATTCCCAAATGAAAGGTTACTGAAGACAGTGAATGTTATATTAGGCTAGGTCAAGATGAGGGCTAGCGTGCAAAATGAACAAAAAAGTTCTATTTCGAACGGCTTTTGTTTTTTGTAAAAAGTTGTCAGCAGTATATGGTGTTTGGTATCAAATGAAAAGGCTCGATAAGGGCTGACGTGTAGAATTAACAAAAACGGTCAATGTTGATCGGCTTTTGTTTTTTGCAAAAAATTCTCAAAGGTACGTCGAGTTAGGTCTCAAATGAAAGGTCTCGTTGAGGGCTACCGAACAGAATTGACAAAAATATTCCATTCCGATCGGCTTTTGTTTTCTGCAAAAAGTTCTCAAAGGTATGTCGAGTTTGGGCTCAAATGAAAAGTCTCGTTGAGGGCTAACGTGCAGAATTGACAAAAATGTGCTATGTCGATTGGTTTTTGTTTTTTGCAAAAAGTTGTTACAAGTGTGTGGTGTTTGGTATAAAATGAAAGGTTTCGATAAGGGCTGGTGTGCAGAATTAACAAAAATGGTTAATGTTGATCAGCTTTTGTTTTTTGCAAAAAGTTTTTAGAAGTATGTCGAGTTTGGTCTCAAATGAAAGGTCTCGTTGAGGGCTAGCGTGCAAAATTGACAAAAAGGGTCCATTCCGATCGGCGTTTGTTTTCTGCAAGAAGTACTCCAAGGTATGTCCAGTTTGGTCTCAAATGAAACGTCTGGTTGAGGGCTAACGTGCAGAATTGACAAAAATGTGCTATGTCGATTGGTTTTTGTTTTTTGCAAAAAGTTGTCACAAGTGTGTGGTGTTTGGTATCAAATTAAAGGTTTCAATAAGGGCTGGTGTACAGAATTAACAAAAATTGTTAATGTTGATCGGCTTTTGTTCTTTGCAAAAAGTTTTTAGTAATATGTCGAGTTTGACCTCAAATGAAATGTCTCGTTGAGAGCTAGCATGCAGAACTGACAAAAATGTTCCATGTCAATCTGCTTTTTTTTACAGATATAATTTTTTTTAACGTCGATCGGCATTAGTTTTTTTACATTGACAGCGGAGCTCTAGGGAATGCTCGGCGT
Source organism: Stenolophus ochropezus (assembly GCA_035578165.1). Lineage (NCBI taxonomy): Eukaryota > Metazoa > Arthropoda > Insecta > Coleoptera > Carabidae > Stenolophus > Stenolophus ochropezus. Next base: position 17,670,126 of record JAQOWZ010000015.1, on the reverse strand, counting down.
AGCCGAGAATTCGCTAGTCATATACTATTTTGATAGATTCACTACTAGCGTGTAGAATTGACAAAAATGTTTCATGTCGACGGTCTCTTGTTTTTTGCAAAAAATTATTAGAAGTATATCGTGTTTGCAATCTAATGAAAGGTCTCGGTGAGGCCTGACGTGGAAATATGAAATAATTGTTTTATGTCGATCGGCATTTGTTTTTTGCACTGACAGCGGAGCTCTAGGGAATGCTCGGCGTAGCCGAGAATTCGCTAGTCATATACTATTTTGATAGATTCACTATATATCTATATTTGGATTCATCTCGAGCATCGCAAAAATTTTGCTCACGGGTACAGGTCAAACCATTCATGTAATAATTTTAATATTATTTTATTAGATGCGGTTTAATGAAGACCAATCGCTTTTGGGTATCCCATATTTATACCGTGCATAGTTTTTGTGTAAAAAATCGAAAACTAAGCCAAAAAGGAAAACTGGAACAAAACTGAAAAAAATATCCTAGATACCAGGTTTAAATTTAAAAAGAATTACTGTGCCATCCGTCATTTTTGACAATTCAATATGAAACTTTTAATTGATTTATTTTGAAAATGAAAAGAGATATTGTAAAGGTAATTATATTTTTACACATTATAATAGTGAGCGAAATATATAAAAATATACTGAATGTTAAGTGTTGTGTATTTAAAATATTTAATTTTATGACGTTTGACGTTTATCATCTGTTGGGTAAGTCAATCAAAAAATTCGTGGCACAAGTTTTATATTTTCAAAGAGAAATATACAGAAATATAAAGTAAACTATGTACAATACACTTTGTGATGTAAGTATATTATTTTAAATTTGTTTCGTTGTATTTAAAGATGTATTTTCATTTCAGTTACAATTTTTAATTGGTTATCCAAACAAGAGTATATTTATAGAAGAGAAATAACATAAAATTACTAAAAATAACACTACTGAAGTGTAACTGGTTATCATAAAAGTGCATTGTACATAATAATTTACGGCAAACCTTATTTACAATATTTAAATTTTCATGACATATGACGTGTCCAAACGTCAGCTCTAATCAAAAAATCATCTTGCAAGTCTTATATTTGCTTGGAGAAATATATAGTAAAATTAGTTTAAAAGTAAAATTACACTACATTTTATAATGTAAGTATGTAATTTTATATTTTCTTGAATGTATTTAAATATGTGTTTTCATTTCAGTTATACTCGTAGTTATCCAAACAAGAATATATTCATAGAAAAGAATAACATAAAATTATGGATAATAACACTATTGACAAAAATTTAATTATGGAAATCAATCAAGCCGCGTCGTATTCAGTCATAAACACATTTATTTAAAAATACTGACAAACCTTTCCTTCATACCCCCTTGGAAGAAATGTTTAATAATTTATTGTACAATAATTATTTTCAATTATGTATCTGGTTTATAGTAAACTGTAAGTAACTGCATTTTATACATTCTTTATGTATTCTTTCATCAAATTTCAGATGAAAGTATTTGATTACAACAACAATTAGATTTTTAAAATTTCTATTGTATTTTGTTATGGAATGAGATGATTTTTTAAATGAAAACGTATACAAAAACAAAGTATCTATCCAATTATTCAATTATCATTGATATTTCAAACAATAAACACTTTCTGAAACCAAATATTTAACGAGAAATGCTTTTGATGACATGTGCTCCCAGGTGAATGGATTACATGAAAATTCATATTTTTACTACGAAATAATGCAAAAAAAAATGTTTGAAAATTGTTGGATATTAGTTTAAGGTACGATACAAATATTATTAGGTAATTTTTTTATTTTATCACTTACAGATGTCATATTAGGTTACTGGTTCAAAGTGTAATCAAATTAAATTAAAAGAAGCTATTTTTATCATAAATAATGCTATAAAAGGAGTAAATATAATATATTCTTTCATATACAACCATAAAGTTTTTAAATAATGGATTATTTATGTCAAAATTTGTGATGATGACAGTTGCGAGCAAGGTTTGCAATTCCTATAGTTAGTTTTAGTTACCTATTATTCTCTAATTATAAAAATATTTCATTTTACTATATAATATTATTATACTTTTATATTCCTTGGAGAGTAAATAAAAATTACTTTATGAACATTATTATTTCATATATTTTACTTATTTTATTCAATTCAAATTTGACAATCTGACATCTAAAATTCATTTTCATAAACGAAGTGTATCTTTTAAAATGATAAGATATATTTTAAAATGATTTACTTAGAAATCAAAAATATTTACCGTTTAACAATAAGCCTTTAGATACCCGAAAATTTAAAATTTATTAACAAGTTTCTTTGAATTTAAAAATTTACACTGGTCACATTCAGTAATCCGACTGTATAACACATGTTTGAACGCATCCAAAATACAGTTGTCAAATTATCTTGTCATTTTGACATTGCTGAAAATATAAGTATTATACTTATAGCGAAATTGAAAGCACATTAAATAGGGTTGGAAGTGCAAAGAAAAAATCAGTAGAAAGAAGAAGTCAAAATATAAAAACCGTAATAAAAATGTCATAAGATAGATAAATTCGCAATAATACTACATATTCTGCAATGAACTCTTTCATTGTAGATGTACGTATGTACCAATAGAATTTGATTGGTACCGAGAAAATATGACAATGATTATTATAATGAAAATGCTGTTGATAAGAATCAGCTACAATTTTTATTGTAATCAAGCTATGTGTTATGGCCTGGAAACCGAAAGTGAAGCGAGATCAGTATTTCAAGTTTCAACTAATATTTTATACACGAAAATGGACTTGTTATGTTGTAATATTATCTAACAAACCATACTTAACATGAAAATAGTAACGTTAAATTCAAGAAGTACGACAAATATTACACACAAGTCCTCTTTTCAAAGCACATGCTTTATATTACCGTTTGCCATTTCATTATTCGTAGAGAGAGATAAGAAGTTTCTATCCACATTTATTCCAAAGATTCACAACTTTTTTTTTAAATATTTCATACAGTTTGTTCTAAATAAGATGTAATTGTACATTTATATTTTCAACGCATATTTATATATATTATTATATTTATTTCGTAACATAATTTTCAATAATAAATATTATAAGAGCCCTCTGTATTTACTCTGGAGATTCAGGTTTTTTTCTTTTCACATCATACTTGTGATTTGGAAATAAATATAACAACACTATCACTACCAGTTAATATAATAATAATATTTTAATTCATATACATATGAATTAAATATAAAAATATTAAATTAATTTAATAATTATATCGATTCCTTCCTTAGCAGATGCAATAAAATTCTTAATTAGTGCCATCTATGTGATTTTTTTAAACTATTAAAATTATTGATTTTCTCAGATGAATACAGAAACAAATTTTACAAATACTGGTTTAAACAGTATTGGTAAACCTATAAAAATTATGTGTATATATAAAGGTGTTCATTTTATTTTGTCCACTATTACTATCTCAAGAACTATAAGAGCTACAAGGTCAGTTAAATTAGCAAAAAATAGTTATTTGTGTATCAAGGTTCTAAAAGTAATCTTTTTGGGCCGAAACCGAAGTTTGTAGCCGAGGCAAGGCCGAGGCTACAAATCAGATGAGGCCCAAAAAGAACTTTTAGCCGAGATGCACACAACATTTTTTAGGCGATTACAACAAGAAATTATGAATTTTCATTCAAAATCAATTTTTGACATCTGTCAAAATTTACTTTACGGCCGCATTTACTTTACGGCCGCATTTACCTTACGGCCGCATTTACTTTACGGCCGCTATTTTTACTCGCAAATTAATTACTTTTTCATTAATATTTGGAAAGGAATAGTTAAAATTTTACTTACATTTGTTATTATATTCTAAAATAATTAATCACATTAATATAAACTATGTAAATCAATAATGAACAAACTAGCGGCCAAAAATTTAAACTTTGACACATGTCAAATAAAAATTGATACTTTAAGGTTGTCAGCAGATACGAAAATCAACAATTTATGTACCAGCCGCCTAAAAAATCTATTTTACAACACTATTATCATGAGACAAACTAATTTTTTTTAAACCAGTGGTTCTCAAAATACGTGTCCCAACTTTTTTATTTTAAATGTGAACCTATTTTTTCATTTGCTTATTCAATAGAGAATATTATTCTGAATTCAATGATATAATATTATCATACCCTAACATAACGATTTTTTTGAGAAAAATGCATCTGAAGTTTTATATTAATTTGATTAAAATATGACAATAATAATACAAGTAATTGTTTTACCTGGAATTAGATTGCCTTGAATTAAATATGTGAATAAAAGTATAATGAATGAAATAAAACAGTTTATAATTTTTATTTTCATATTTCATTATTTTTTAAATTTTATTTTAATTTCATTTGACAGTTATGATCACTTAACAAAACCAAGTATTCAAAAAATTGCGAATACTCTCTCTCCTGATATATTTAGAGCAAAACTACAAAAGTACAAAGTTGTTCATATTTCAACTCTACATCAGATAAAATCATAACCGATGGAACCGCAAGTCTATTGTATGAAATATATTAAATATAATATTTACCTTTTTCGGCAAAAATTAGACAGTTAGGGAAATAAAAAAAAATTCTATCTGAGAGTTTATTATTGTTATTATGTCATTCTAATTAATGTTATATTTGATATTAATTATTAATTTTGTAAAATTCTAAAATTATTTTAAAAATGTATGTTTTCTATATAAATGTTTTCTGGCTTGCATAAATGACAAATATATTTTACATCGACCGGTTTTTGTTTTTCAAATAATTGTTAGAAATATGTCATGTTTGGTATCAAATGAAAGGTCTTGTTGTGGGCTAGCGTGCAGAATTGACAAAAATGTGCTATGTCGATCGGTATTTGTTTCATGCAAAAAGTTGTCAGAAGTATGTTGTATTTGGTATCAAATAAAAGGTCTCAGAGAGGGCTAGCGTGCAGAATTGGCAAAAATGTCCTATGTCGATCGGTATTTGTTTTTTGCAAAAAGTTGTCAGAAGTGTGTGGTGTTTGGTATCAAATGAAAGGTTTCAATGAAGGCTGGTGTGCAGAGTTAACGAAAATGATCAATGTCGATCGGCTTTTGTTTTTTGCAAAAGGTTGTCGCAAGTATATAGTGTTTGGTATCAAATAAAAAGTCTCGGTTTGGGCTAGCGTGTAGATATGATAAAAATGTTTCTTGTCGATCGACTTTTGTTTTATGCAGAAAGTTGTCAGAAGTATGTCGTGTATGGTATCAAATGAAAGGTCTCGGTGAGAGTTGGGGTACATAAATGACAAAAATGTTTCATGTCGACCGGCTTTTGTTTTTTGCAAAAAATTATTAGAAGCATAACGTATTTGCAATCTAATGAAAGGTCTCGGTGAGGCCTGACGTGGAAATATTAAATAATTGTTTTATGTCGATCGGCATTTGTTTTTTACACTGACAGCGGAGCTCTAGGGAATGCTCGGCGTAGCCGAGAATTCACTAGTATACATATAAAATTAAATATAAACATATTTAATTGTTGAATAATTATATCGATTCCTTCTTTAGCAGATGCAATGAAATTCATAAATAGTGACATTTATGTGATTTTTTTTTAACTATTAAAATATTGATTTTTTCTGATATACACAGAAACAAATTTTACAAAGACTGGTTTAAACGGTATTGTTAAACCTATAAAAACTATGTGTATATATTATTTAAAAATATAGATTTATTAATTCAAAAATATTATTGTATAGTAATTAAATTTATAAACAAAGTTAAAGTTATTTTTAATATTAGAATGCAATAATTTTAAATAAAATAATAAATTTTCGATGAGCGGAAAGTGTAAATAGAAAATTTATTCAAAAATATGTTTCATTTATCAAGGCAATCTTAATTCATTTTCTAAAAAACCTTAAATTTTATTTCATTAATATATCATTAAATATGAATAATTATGAAAGTAAGGTGACTTTATAGGATGCCTTTTTAATTTTTGAACAACTTATATTCCTAGGCTTTTAGCGCTAAAATAAATAGGTAAAGAGATACAGAAGTATGAAAAAAATAACATAAAATCTACACTCGGTATACAGCTGTGCAATAGAACAAGGAACATAGGACTTAAAAATGCTATTTCAAAAAATTTTGTATACTTTCTCTCCTGATATATTTAGAGCAAAACTATAAAAGTACAAAGTTGTTCAAATTTCAATTCTACATCAGATAAAATCATAATCGATTGTACCGCACGTCTATTGTATGAAATATATTAAATATAAAATGTAACTTTTTCGCTAAAAATCAGACAGTTATCTGAGAGTTTATTATTGTTATTATATCATTCTAGTAAATGTTATAATTGATATTAATAATTAATTTTTGTTAAAGTGTAAATTATTTTAAAAATGGTTGTTTTCTATGTAAATGTTTTCTGTCTTGAATAAATGACAAATATATTTTATGTCGATCGGCTTTTGTTCTTTTCAAAAAATTGTTAGAAATATGTCATGTTTGGTATCAAATGAAAGGTCTCGTTGTGGGCTAGCGTGCAGAAATGAAAAAATGATACATGTCGATCGACTTTTGTTTTGTGCAAAAAGATGTCAGAAGTATGTCGTGTTTGGTATCAAATGAAAGGTCTCGGTTAAAGCTGGTGTGCATAAATGACAAAAATGTTTCATGTCGATCGGCTATTGTTTTTTGCAAAAAGTTATTGGAAATATATCGTGTTTGGAATCTAATGAAAGGTCTCAGTAAGGGCTAACGAGCAGATATGAAAAAATTGTTTTATGTCGATTGGCATTTGTTTTTTGTACTGACAGCGGAGCTCTAGGGAATGCTCAACGTAGCCGAGAATTCGCTAGTCCTATATACTAAAAGGCATGTGTCCGTGATGTTTATTTATTTTCATCACGACGATCGCCAAATTTTGTCACAAGCCTAACTACCTGAACCATCAAAGGGATTGTTGTAATTTTTTTTTTAGATTGCAGGGAATAATGTGTAGTTGTGCCTTTTGGGGGTCTCATATTTTTACTGTAAGTGGTTCTTGTGTAAAAAAATAAAAACTGTGCAAAATTAATAACTTGAAACAATGGATCCTAGTAGCTATGTCTAAATTTAAAAAGAGTCACGAGGTCATCTGTCACTTTTGACAATCTGTCTATGAACTTATAACGATTATAACTTTTTATAGAACATTGATATTAAAGAAGTAAATACAGTATCATGTATAATAGTCTTGAGCAAAGGTGTTACAATTAATTTAAGTTTAAAACATAACGTATTTAATTAATATAAATTTTGACGTTTCCAATGTTAAAAGTCAATGTTGCCAAATGTGTGATGAAGTAACTAAATTAAAACCGAATATTCCTAAACCAACTTCACTGAAGACGGTGGCAGTTGTATTAGGATTGACAATATTAATTAATAAATTTAAAAAATAACTAATATTTTATAATACAAACAGTGTTGCCAAATTATGAAGTAGGTAACTAAATAAAAATCTAATATTTCTAAATAAAATAAATTGAACATTTTGCTGTGTTTGATATTAAAAGAAAGAAATCCATAAGGGCAGGTTTTGAAAAGACAAAAAAAAATGTGTCATGTCGATATGCATTTGTTTTGCGCAAAAAGTTGTTAGAGGTAGGTCGTCCTTGGGTTTTAATGAAACAACACAATGTGGACTGGTGTACACGAATGACAAAAATGTTATACGTAGATTACGATTTGTTTTCTGCAAAATGTTGTCAGAAAAATGTCGTGTTTGGAAAAAGTTGTAAGAAGTATGTGGTGTTTAGTATCAAATTAAAGGGCTCGATAAGGGCTGGCGTGTAGAATTAACAAAAATGATTAATGTTGATCGGCTTTTGTTTTATGCAAAAAGTTAATAGACGTATGTCGTGTTTGGTATCTAATGAAAGGTCTCGTTAAGGGCTGACATGTAAAATTGAGAAAAATGTTCCATGTCGATCGGCTTTTGTTTTTTGTAGAAAGTTGTTAGAAGTATCTCGTGTATGGTATTAAAAGAAATTTCTCAATGAGGACTGGCGAGCAGAATTGACAAAAATGATCTATGCCAATCGCGTGCAAAACTGACGAAAATGGATTACGTTGATCGGCTTTTGTTTTCTGTAAAAAATTGTAAGAAATATATCGTGCTTGGAGTCAAATGAAAGAAGGACTCGATGAGGGCTAGCGAGCAGAAATGTCAAAAAATGTTCCATGACGAACGGCTTTTGTTTTATGTAAAAAGTTGTCAGAATTATATCATGTTTGGTATAAAATGAAAGGTCTCGATGAGAGCTGACATGCAAAATTGACAGAAATGGTTCATGTTGACCCGCTTTTGTTTATTTGAAAAATTTCTCAAAGGTATATCGAGTTTGGTCTCAAATTAAATGTCTTGTTGAGGGCTAATTTGCAGAAATGACAAAAAAATGCCAAGTTGATCTGCATTTGTTTTTTACAATTAGTTGGCGGAAGTAAACCTTGTTTGGTACTAAATGAAAGCATTCGACAAGACCTGTCTTGGAGAAATGAAATTATCTATCAAATGATAATATTTCACGGACGCCGGAGGCCTAGGGAAAGCATTCGCTAGTCCTATATACTAAAAGGCATGTGTCCGTGATGTTTATTTATTTTCATCACGACGATCGCCAAATTTTGTCACAAGCCTAACAACCTGAACCATGAAAGGGATTGTTGTAATTTTTTTTTTAGATTGCAGGGAATAATGTGTAGTTGTGCCTTTTGGGGGTCTCATATTGTTACTGTGAGTGGTTCTTGTGTAAAAAAATAAAAACTGTGCAAAACTATTAACTTGAAACAATGGATCCTAGTAGCCATGTCTAAATTTAAGAAGAGTCACGCTGTCATCCGTCACTTTTGACAATCTGTCTATGAACTTTAAACGATTGTAACTTCTCATAGAACATTGATATTCCCTAGAGCTCCGCAAAATATTCTAAGTCGTTTAAGATTTGTTTTTTACAAAATGTTGTCAGAAATATGTTGTGTTTGGAAAAAGTTGTGAGAAGTATGTGGTCTTTAGTATAAAATGAAAAGGCTCGATAAGGGCTGGCGTGTAGAATTAACAAAAAACGTCAATGTTGACCGGCTTTTTTTTGCAAATATTTCTCAAAGGTATAATAATAATAATAATAATAATGTTTATTACCCAACAGGAAACCAATTACAGGGTAAAAATGTACTAATAAGTAATACAAAATAAACAGATACAATAATAAGAGAAACGAATGATCATATGAATATATCTGTGTAATGTACATCTGCAAGATGAAACATTAAATGTAGTGGTGAACGTCGCAAGATGTCAGTACGTGCAGTGGGAAGTCGAAATGTCCAATGCTGTCTGGAAGCAGGCCTCGGAACATGGAAAGGAATCCGGGCAAGTAGAGATGGCGCATCTACGTGGTTGTGGACAAGTAGCCATGCGAACCTAGCACAAGACAAATCTCGCCGCAAGTTTAATGAGGGCATATCATGGCGTTCAAGTAAAGAATTTTGATCGATATCTATAGTGGGGTAGACATTGTCGAGCTTAAATGAGAGATATTTTAAAAATTTCCTATGGATGCGGTCGAGTTGGGAACGTTGGTTAGCGTAAAAGGGATACCAAATTAAACTAGCGTACTCAAGTTTGGAAATGATGAAGGCAAAATATAGCGACTTAATTGCTGCTACATCATGAAAAGTACTGCAAATTCTGAAAATAAAACCTAAAGTTCTGCTGGCAGATGAACAAGTTGTAGAAATATGCTCATTAAAATTGAAATTATAACAAAAAGTTACACCTAGATCTTTAACGGTATATTTTCGGGCAAGAGTGATGCCACTTAAAGTATATAAATTCTGAACATAGTTAATTTTGCGTGTATAGGATACAACGAAGCATTTTTCCACATTTATATTTAGCTTATTTAGGGAGCACCAGGATACAAGCAGATTAATATTACTTTGTAGTAAAATTAGATCATCAACTGAAGAAACTTCAGAGTATAGTTTGATGTCATCTGCATAAGCCAAAGCTGGACAGGTAAATGACAGTAACAATTCATTAATAAATAAATTGAATAATAGGGGACCCAAATTGGAACCCTGGGGGACTCCTGATGTTTCAGTAAATTCAAAAAATGAAAAACCGTTGTAGAAAACATAGCAGGGACGCTGTGATAAGTAAGATGATAAAAGTTGTAATAATGACGTCGTGGCACCAAATGAACTAATTTTTGATATTAGAAGCCCATGATCAATGGAATCGAAGGCACGAGAGAAATCACTATAGAAAACATCGGCTTGTCCTTGGCTATCGATAACTTCAGAGATATATTGGGAGAAGCAAGCTAAATTTGTAGTTGTAGAACGTCCCCGAAAATATAAAATAATTGTGTATGAAATAATTGTTTTATGTCGATCGGCATTTGTTTTTTGCACTGACAGCGGAGCTCTAGGGAATGCTCGGCGTAGCCGAGAATTTGCTAGTAATATACTATTTCCTGCGTGTACGTGCACAAGAAAGTATAGACATTTACCAGTCCAGACCTACCAAATCCCACTATTCCATAGGGAAGACAAAACTAGTTCGTGTGCGGACTAACAGTCACCTTTTAATGCGTTAGAAATAATAACCATAATAAAATACGTCAATATGCTTTTAAAATTTTGTAACTTTAGATAATTTTGATAGTTACATTAGGTTCTACGTATTTTTATTATATGTTTTGTAAGTAATAGAACAGAATTGCTAATTTTATTTACATCACTGATCTATTTATAATACCTGGATAGGGCATGGCATATGAAAAAATGAAGCCTGTGGCAGCCATTTTCCCTAGGTCTAAATCTAATACAATTGGCGCGAAATATGAATAAAATCGGTGTATATATTGTAACGAAATATGAAAAATCTTTTTAAATTTGATTAGTTTTAGTTATTTAACTTTGAATTGTTTATCCAGAAGTGTATATAGAGAGCAGTAATTTATATTTATATGTCAAAATAAAATGTTTATTTTTTGTTCGTATTCTATTTCTAATGTTGGTAATCAATATCACAAATTTCATAAAAATAATTTGTGCTACATGATAGTAAAGTTGTTTTCTGGTACTGAAGAAGTATTCAGCTACGACTGTGTCTCGGACGTATACATATCATTCGGACCAGAAAAGAACAACTTACCTACCTAGCAGCACAAACATCTATTACTAATTTTGTCCAACTTCTCTAAAGTTTATAAATACAAAGTTTACATAAAAAAATCTTTCGTTATTTTGGAAGAAAGAACCACTGTGACCGCGAATGTCATTAAATATTTTGCGTCCTATTTAAATGCATTGAAATCTCAAGAGTTACGAGATCAGTTAAATGGGACTTTTTATACCTCTATGTGGGCCCATTTCAAATGTTTTATTGTTTAGAAAAGTTTCAAAGGACACTAAATAACGGCGAAAAACTATTTTGCCTAAAATTTCACTTTCAAATAAAAAAATCACCTATTGGAAAAAAAGTTTAATGCAGAAGATATTAGAATTTACTTAAAAACTTTCATAAGGAACATGAAAAAAATTAATTGTTGTTATTTTCAGTTTTATTTTATGTTTCACATTTAAAGAGAATTAAAATCGCATTCTATTTTATATCAAGTGTATTTACACAGGAGCTTTTTATTTTGCCGGATAATTTCTGTTGATCACGAAACCTTGTTACCCAGTTATTGACGAAGGAAACTAATTTATTAAAATTACGACATCGTAAGTGGAGTAATATTATTCTTTAAACAATTCTCGAGTCAAATTGATTGTCGAGTTGTCAAACTGAAATTTAGACCGATGAAAATAAAATGCTACAGTGTAATTCGATGAAATAATTTAACGACAATCCAACACCGTGTAATTATAACGATATAAGTATGCTGTTTTTACATAAATAAAGTAGGTCATAAGTCACTAGTGAGCTAAATATATTAGCTCACTGTTTTTCGTTTCGTATCATAGTAACTACGTTATAAAACCTTCTCTACACTATTTTGTTCCTAATTGTCATTTCGAAATTCCATCTGTCAAAAATCTTATATGTATTTTATATCAATGATTAAAATGTGTTGGATAAAATGTTGTATGTCACACGTGTGTTAATTACGTAAGTCACTTGAAAAATACCACACTCGGCCTGACGGCCTCGTAAGCTAAACTTTTACCAGGTGACTTATCTGTAATGTAACACACTTGTACCATAAATAACTATTAGCTTACTAATGACTTATGACCAACTTTATTTATCTAAGAACAGCATACTTATATCGTTATAATTACACGGTGTTGGATAATAGTATATTATTTAGCAAGCATAATATGTAGGCTATATTACATGAGGATGTAATTAAAATTACGAGTGGTAGCGAGTATATTTAATCATCCAAGTGTAATGTTGCCATATTATGCGAGTCAAATACTATACTTTATCTACAACTAACAGGCATATAAGAAATCTGATATTATTTGTTAAATATTAAGTTAGGTGTGAGTAGTTCATATATAGCTTAACAGATGGCGCCACAGTAGCACTTAAATGTCAAAATAACTATTCAAATTGTATTTATTATACTTTTATACTTACTTACTTAATCCGGTCCTTATTTACCGGCTTACTGCCAGTGTAAAGGTTGTTGTCGGTTATTGGGTAATTGTTCTTCTCCACTCGTCTCTGTTTCTTGCTGCTATTTTGGCACTGTTCCAGTCAAGATTGATGTGTTCTAGGTGCCTTTCCACTTCCTCTCTCCATTTTAACCGTGGTCTTCCTCTCGTTGTCTTTTTCTTGTTCCCCATTTCCCACACTTTTTTTGTCAATCTGGATTCCGGCATCCTGCACACGTGTCCGAACCAGCGGAGAGTACTCGTTCTTATTCTTTGTTTGATTGATTTTACTCCTAACCTTTTCCTTATATCTTCGCTCCTTACTTTATCCATTAAATTTAGCCCTGCTATTCGTCTCAAAATTTTCATTTCACTTGCTTCGATTTTTTGTCTTTGATTTTTCGTTAGCACCCATAACTCTGCCCCGTAAGTGAGCGTTGGTACAAACAAAGAGTTGTAGATTCTTATTTTTGTTTTGGTCGAGAGTTCTTTTTTATTGAAAGTGTGTCTATTTAAGGCAAAGTAAAGTTTCGTGGTGGCTTTAGTTCTATCCTCTAATTCGGCATCAATTTTTCCGTTTTCTTGTAAATATGTCCCCAGGTATTTAAACGTTTTAACCTGTTCCACAGGATCTTTGTCTATTTTTATCTTAGTTTGCTTTGTTTCTCTTCCTATTGTCATTATCTTTGTTTTGTCTTTATTTATGTACAGCTTCCTTTTCCTTAGTTCGTCGTTCCATATTTGTATTTTATCTTGCAACTCTGTTTCATTTCTTGTTAGCAGTACTAGATCATCCGCGAATGCTAGGTGGTTTATAGTCACTGGTTGTAGGTTGTGGTATCCCCAGATAGATTTCTTTATTTTCTTCGTTACCTCTCTCATTATGTCATCCATTACTATTGTGAATAGGTACGGACTCAGGGTTCCTCCTTGTCTTACACCTGTAGTAGTCTCGAAGTATGGAGATGTTCTATTTCTTGTTCTGACATAATTTATTGTGGTTTCATATAGTGCTTTTATGTTGTCAGCTAATGCATTACTTACGCCTCTTTTTTCCAGGATCTTCCATATATCTTTTCTGCAGACAGAATCGAATGCTTTAGAGATATCGATAAAACAAAGATACATGGTGTCATTGGTCTCAATTGATCTTTCAATTAGTTGTTTTATCGTATGTAGTGCATCGGTTGTTCCTCTTCCTGGTCTAAAGCCGTTTTGTGCGTCATCTATCTTTTGTTCCACTTCTATTCTTAATCTATCTGTTAATATGCTTTCATAGATTTTCTCTGGCACACTTAATAAAGAGATGCCTCTATAATTGTTGCATTCCGTTTTATCTCCCTTTTTATGCAGTGGTAATATAATTGCAATTCTCCAATCTTGTGGTATCGTATTCTCTTTTGCTACTTTGTTTAGTATTTCCAGGAAAAATTCTTTTGCTGCTTCACTCATACATTTTATCATCTCTGGCGTTATTCCATCGTGCCCGGCCGCTTTTCCAGATTTCAGTCTTTTTATGGCTTTTTCAAGTTCATCCATTGTTATAAGCGCGACGTTATGCTGTTTCTTATTATTCTTTATTCTTTAAAATAGATTTGCCATGTTTTCATGATATCATCTTCATCCGTAAGCAGTTGTCCATTCTCGTCTTTTATATAGGTTATGCCACTGTTGTCTTGTTTTTTTACGTTTCTAAGTATCCTGTAGAATAATTTCTGGTTTCCGTTGTAATTGTTTTCCATTTTTTCTCCGAAGTCTTCCCATGCTTTCTGTTTGGCTTTTAATACGGCTTGTTTCGTTTTCTTCCTATGTTCTTTGTATTCTTCGTAGGATTCAATCGTCTGTCTTTTTAAATAGTTTTTCCAGGCTTCTTTTTTCTTTTTTATTCTTTGCTTCACGTCATCTGTCCACCATGCTGTTTGTTTGTGGTTTTTGTTCTCTTTTATCACTCCACATGCTTCTGTCGCGCTCTGTAGAAGACTACATTTAAAGATATTCCACATTGTTTGTATGTCATACAAGTGCATATTTCTCGTCTGTCCCTCTAGATTTTGATCTAAATAATCCTTGTATGTCTGTTTAATTTTGAAGTCTCTCAATTTGTATGCTTTAATTTTTCGTTGCGGTATGATGTTGCTAGTTTTCCTCTGAATTTTTTCCACTTTTTGAATCGACATTTTTGTTTCTACTAGATAATGATCACTTCCTATCTCATAGCCTCTTTTCACTCTAGTGTCTTTTATCTTTTTAAACATGGGGCTTGATACTATTATATAGTCGATGATTGATTTTTCATTTCTGCTTTTTAGTTCCCTGGTGTATTTATGTATGTCCTTATGTTTAAATTTGCTGTTCGTAATTATCAGTTCATTATCCATACAGAATTCTAATAATTTCCTGCCGTTTGTGTTTAGTGTTTCTTCACCATATCTACCAATGTATGGTGCATATCTTGTTACATCCCTTCCTACTCTGGCGTTCATATCACCTACAATGATTACTTCATTTTTTGTCTTGTCCATGGTTTCTTGTAGCGTATTGAAAAACTCATACTTTTTTTCAAGTCTTTCATCTTCATTGGGCCCGTAGATGATTATATAATCTAGGTTTTCGTTTCCTATTATTATTTCTATTTTTAAAATTCTTGAGTTTATAAATTCCCAATTTTTTATGTTTTGTTTCCAGTCTTTGTGTATTAGACATGCTACTCTTTCTTTCCCCCTCTCTGTTATGTCGACCCCACTATGTAGCAATAAATGTTCATTTAAAAGTCTACTTCCCATTCCCTTCAATTTTGTTTCTGTTATTCCTAGAATTATTAGTTTTGCCCTTTCGAATTCATTTACCAATTCGTTTTCTTTTCCCTTTAAACTTTGTATATTCCACGTCCCAATTTTTATCATTACATTTATGTTTCCTTCCTTTGTGTTACCATCCAGCTTTTCCCCATTAACCTGATTTATACTAGAAATAATTTTATTGTTTGCCATATTCATCGCCCTTATTCTTTGCCTTAACGTCTCCTGTTGCTCGTGTTCTGAGTCTGTGGCCTTTAATCGTTTTTTGGATCTTTTTGGATAACTCCCTTCTCCTGTTTGTCCCATATAAATTCGATACCATCTATTACAATTTTTTGGTATCCTATTCTAACTGTCTTTCCTTTTTGTTTTTGTTCCCTAGCTATACTCCTTAGTTCTTTTTGGGTTTGTCTTTCCTCCCATGTAAGCTCATTATCAATATATATTTTCGTGCCGTTTAATTTATTCTTTGCTTTCATTATTAATTGCTTCTGCTCCCAATTCGCAATTTCAGCAATTATCATTTTGTTCGTATTTTTTATCGTTATAGTACTTACTTTATTGATGCCAACATCTAGTTGTAATTCTATTTTCATCCATTTCGTTAGTTGCTCTATATTCATGTTATGTTCTGACAATCCCTTTATTACTATATTGTTTTTTATTTTTTGTTTTACTTCTTTATCAGCCTTATTTTCGAGACGTTCTATTCTTTCAACTAGCTCTTTTTTCTCTTTTTCCCATTTTTCTTCTTTTATTCTTATTTCTTTTTTTATCTCTCGCAATTCCTCTTTAATTTCTTTCATGTTTGTCTCCATTTTATCTTGTATTGCCTTCATTTGGGTTGCCATTTTTTCCATTATTGCTTTTATTTGGTCCATGTCTTTATTATTTTCTTTATCCTCCTCAATGCTTTTGTCGGCTTCTACTATTTCGTCTTCTTTTTTTCTTTGTTCCGGTGCCCAGAGAACTCTCTTACTCTTGCTGAATATTTTGTCGTAATCTGATACTCGCGCCCGTTTGTTAGTACCTGACATTCCCCGGTGTTATGTTGGTTGCCTCGATTTAGGCGTTTAGCGTATTGCCGTTTACACCTGTTATATGTATGCGCGCGCTACCTTCACTTACACAGCACTTTTTCACTTTTAACTTAAACAATTTGGAGTTTTTATTTCTCTGTTTATATACACTCAATCTTTAAGATAACATTTACACACTTTCCTCACACATTTATTAACACAAAAAAGTTATATAGTCTGTCACACGCACGATAATTTTCGATATTCGAATAAAAATATATCGGAGCTGTCACAAAAACCCTTCACTTCATGACCTTAAATCTAGGGTTTTTTTTTTTATTATACTTTTATAATCATTTATATTGATATTAATAATAAAAAAAATTATTAATAAATTAACAGTTTATTAAAATTTTATGTGTTAAATTATATACTCTATTTATTATAGAAATGTGTAGCGTGTAATATAACATTTCATATTACACTTGTGTAATATGAGTAGTATATTATATGTAGTATCACACGTATAATATACCCATATTTCAATAGTTGTAGATGAAATATTTTTTATCCTACACATATTGAAAGTAAGATTTTCCTGCGTGTGCGTGCGCAAGAAAGTAGACATTTGCCGGTCTAGACCTACAAAATCTCACTATTCCCTAGGGAAGAAAAAAAAACAGTTCGTGTGCGGACAAACAGATGGCGTTTAATGTGTTAGAACTAATAATCAGAATGAAATATGTGAACATGCTTTTAAAATATTGTAACTTTAGATAATTTTGATACTTACGTTAGATTCAAGGTATTTTTATTATATATTCTGTAAATAATAGAGCATAGTAGTTAACCTTATTTATATGTCAAAATAAAATGTTTGTTTTTTGTTCTTATTATGTTGGTATTCATTTTCAGAAATTTCTTTAAGGTTAAGTTAAATGTCAAATTACATAGTATTCGTAAGATGTTTATATTATTTTATTATGTTGTGTTGTTGTGTAGGTGTGGAAAATTTGCGTCCGAAAACGACGTAGTGAATCGAGCAGTCATTGGTAACTATACGAAAACAACATACGTCAAGAAAAATATAGTAATCAATTGTATTGTGTAATTTCGAATGTATTTAATTATATC
Source organism: Stenolophus ochropezus (assembly GCA_035578165.1). Classification (NCBI taxonomy): domain Eukaryota; kingdom Metazoa; phylum Arthropoda; class Insecta; order Coleoptera; family Carabidae; genus Stenolophus; species Stenolophus ochropezus. The sequence continues at coordinate 17,652,432 of JAQOWZ010000015.1, read as the reverse complement.
TTATGTTAAAAATATATATTAGTGTTACCGTGAGTTGTGTGTTTATATTAACGTGTGATATTTTTATCAGTAGGATAAGAAATAGTGTGTGCTACATGGCAGTAAAGTTGTTTTCTGGTCCTCAAGAAGTATCCAGCCTCGACTGTGTCTCGGCCGTATACATATCCTTCGGACCAGAAAAGAACAACTTTCCTACCTAGCAGCACAAATAACTATTTCTATAGCAGATGTTAAAGTGTAATTTTATCAACTCAAAATAGTAGATAAAGTAGCACTTTAACCGCAAGGATAGATAAAGTAACACTTTAACAGCAAGGATAGATAAAGTACTTTAACTTTTGTTTATTAGAAGTATATTTCCATAACAACGCACACTACTGACATTTTAAAATTGTTTTTACATATTAATTTAAATTTTCTTATTCTTTTCTCTTCAAAACCTGCTATAGAAAAAATAGAATTTTATACACGACGATAAAATTAAATTATCGACTCGCAAAAAATAATTCACTCGCGATTTTATCGCTCGTGAATTAACACTTTCCGCTTGTCGATAAAATATTATTTTATCGTCTTGTATAAAAAATAACTATTATTTATTTACATTCATTGTATAATGTATGCCACAAATATGATCATATTAGTAGAGGCGTAATGTGCTGGCCTTTTGAGGAATGAAACTGCGTTCCATTTGATGTGCAACAGAGTATTCGAGTGTGCTATACGCAGTGTTGCTCTATGTCGCATAACTGGAAAGCCCCTACTGTGAGTAATGATATTTCTCACATTGCACATACAGAATGTTGGCAGATATTGTGGAAATTGATCTCTCACACTTTAATACACGATTGTGGAACATACGAGTACACAAGTTTGAAGCTTTATGTACTATGAGAAAATTGCGAGAATTTTTTTATTTTTTTCTCATTTGAAGGGGCACCATGAAAAAACTTTTCTAGAGGCACCGAAGTAGATAAAGCCGGCTCTGCTTTGTCTTCATCGTTTTCTTAAGAAACTCTTAGTGACATTGAAATTAGTGTACTAATTATATATTAGGGCACTGTCGTAGGTAAAACAGCTGGTAGAAAAAGTATTATTGTTTATATTTTTTCTACGTCATTGCGGTAATATTATTAATAATGGTTGAGTGGACAACGTGTCGGACTACTTGATATAGTATATGACGGTCTACTTGATCCGCAACACATTTATTATATAATCAATTTTTGAATTTTGAAACATTTGTATTTATGAAGAAAAATAGGTTCATATTTCAGTAGTAGTGTACAGACATTCGAAGCGTATGGATGTGCCGAGCGCTAGCAGTGAATACAGTTATAGAGTGATATTCCAATAATGACTAATTAATTAAAAAAAGTAATCTAAATATCACAAAGCATAATAACAACTTTGTGGCTACAAACTATCGCAAACTACAATAGTGTCAATAGTGTATAATAATGCCAGAAACCAGCTGTGGAACATATTCCCACGCGCATAGCGTGATATCAACGATAACAACAACACCATCAATCGTAAATGAAATAACTAGATATTTTAGAACAAGCGCAATTACAACACCTATAATAAATTCTGGTTCAACAAACTCCATAGCAAGCCAATTGTGCTCACCAATTAGTATCAACCTAGACACAACCAACACAACACAAAACACGTTTTTCGTGAAATTTTTAAAAGTAAACAATATAACCACAGGCGAAATAAAATCTGAATTAGAAAGTTTATGTCTAGAAATCAGAAACATAAAAAATATACATAGCTGAAAAATCCAACAACCACTATCGTTATTCTTTGTCGACTAAGAGCCCAACGAAAATAATAAAGCGATACTTGAAATAAAATACTTACTGGGAACTAAAATCGACATCGAACAAACACGAAAAGAAAAGAGATTCCTCAATGCATTAGATGCCAGCAATATGGTCACACTAAATAATATTATAAGAAATTTCACTACTAGGTCAATTGTGGGTCAAAACCACCCAAGTATCTGTAGAAAATGTCCTACAACCCTGGTAAAATGTGTGCTTTTTGCCGGACCTCATCCAGCGTATATAAATAATTGCAGAAAGCAAGAACAAATGAAAACTTCAGACAAATTGATAACACGATTGTAAGCAATACACAGGAAAACCATTCTAATACAGCAACTAATACTATAAACACGCAAAGTCATTCAAGCACATCATCCTCTCAAAACGAAACCTATTCTCAAGCATCTTTTCACCACCTCCGTCACGCTCCAACCAATCCGTTAAAACTATGCTAGAAGAAAATAATCAATTTATTATGATCATCAGCAAGTTTGAAGCAGTGTTCAACCAGTTCATAAGTCAGAACAGTATATTCATTAATCTACTTACAACAGTCATAAAGAACTTAAACAATTTAAGTAGTTAACACGCTAAGAATTGTTATCTAAAACGCCAACGGAGTCACACAATATCACCTAGAAGTCGAATGTTTTATGAAAACGCAAAAAAAATTCTTACTTTTAATGTCAGAAATCCACTAACAGACATTATTTTAATATTCGTAAATTTAAAACTTATCACACTGAGCACCCAGACTATACTGCGCATGGAAAACAGCAATAATTATCAACGAAAATACAAATCACTTCGAAATACAAAAATATGAAAACAATTATCTCCAAACTACTGGTATAAAAATTAAAGATAACAACGGCGCATTAACTATAGCAGCAATATTGCCCACCAAACCCCTCCATAACACAAAATCAGTTAAACGACTTCTTTGAAATACTAGGGAATAGATTTATAGCCGACGGTGACTTTAATTCGAAGCATCAACAATGAGGATCTAAATTTATAAATCTAAGAGGTAGAGTATTACAGAGCACAATGGACAACAATAACTATCATTTCATAAGCTCAGGAAAACCCACATACTGGGCCAAGCGATACGAACAAAATTCACATTTGTTGGACTTTTACATAACGAAAGGTATATACCCCAACTACATAAACGTGACACCCATCTTTGACGTATCTTCCGACCACAGTCCAGTAATTGCAACAATAAGTGCGACCATTATTCAAAAACCAAAACCTAAATTTCTAACAAATCGAAGAAGCGATTGGGATACATTACAGAAGCGCCTAAATAAAAAAAATCAACTTTACATTCCTTTAAAATTAAAAGATGATGTAGAAAATGCAGTAGAGACTATTTCAAAAACTATACAATCAAGATTTTCACTCCTTTAAAAACAACTTCACGACGATATATCAAACTACTCCGTATACATCCGAGAACAAATTAAAGAAAAAAGAGCTGCAAAAAGAAAAAAAAAAAAGAAAAAACTAAAGCAAGTACTACAGAGAATTAAAGAAGAAAGCTTCCAAAACTACCTGCAAACTTATCATGCGAGGTCCGAGGTGAGTATACACTATCGAAAGCTACAAGAAAATTGAAATATCCACGCAGTCCAAGGGACAAAATATGGGTCAGAGACACTGATCTCCACATAACACTGGATTGGGCATCAGCCACACGGGTGCATGCCCAATTGAACGCCGCCATATTGGCGAAAATTGATGTTTTGTGACCATCGAATATGGCGGCCAGCCGCGAAATATGAAGTGTATTTTATGAAAGTTTTTATATATTGACGGTATTTGTATGAAATTTTAAAATATTTTTTATAAAAAATGGTCCTTTTGTATGTGGGAAAATACAGATTTATCAAAAAATTTAGCACTTCACAAGTAAGTACATTGAAATTAATTGTTGATTTGAAAATTTGGCGTATATGTTATTTATGCCTTTTTATATTAAATTGTATTGTTTTCAAGGTTTCCATCAGATGAAGAATCGTCCAAGAAATGGCTCAAAAAAGTGGAATTGCCAAATTTTAAACTAAGTCAAAATATGAGGATATGTTCACGTCATTTTGATGAGACTTGTTTAAAGAAAAATAATAGGTACACAACTGTAAAAAATGGAGCTGGCCCAACTATTTTCAACGAAGAATATGAAAACAGTTGTATTTGCTGTAAAGCGAAAAAAGGCGAAAGTGAAAAATTGTTCTACAGGTATGCGGATTAGTGTTTAAATAATATTTTACTATCCGAAATTGATAGTAAATTCCAAATATATTCTTTACCTGAATAAAGCCTGCTTTTTGCAGTGTTGTCAAGTCATTTTTATAATCACAATCATAGTCTTGTAGATCATGTTTAATTAATAGACGCGTTTGTGCATCTGTGTCCTAATCACAGTCAAGTCATAAGCATAATATTAAAACTGGTTATTTTAAAACCGCGTTTATACAACTGTGTCATAATCTGATTATAACAGTGATTATGATTAAATCAATGATTATGATAATGTTGCACAAACCAGGCTTTATTTCTTTAAGTATATGAATCAAAAAATAATATTTTTTACATAATTTATAATTTTCAAATTGTAGATAAAAAGTTATTCTGTAATGTCAGTTTTGTTAATACACATGTTAAATAAATTTTATGGAATTATTTCTTTTAGATTTCCTGTACATGATGATTCGTTGATGAATCAATGGTTAATAAATACTGGTACGAAAGACTTTTATCCCACAACTCACAGTTTATTATGCTCCAGTCATTTTGTTTATTTTCAATTCTATTAAATAATATATATATATATATATATATATATATATATATATATATATATATATATATATAGTGGCCTAGCACCCCCATGGGGTTGCGCCGCTTCCTTCGAAGCTTTCTAGATCCAATTTTATTGGAGTGGACCAATCTCCGTTACTATTTCTTAGATGTTCTTTACAATCTTCCTCCACAATTCCCTATCTCTTGTTTTGTTCTTCCAGTTGCTAATTCCAGCTACTTTTAGATCTTCTTCCACTTCTCTCAGCCATGTTGATCTGGACCTGCCTCGTCTTCATATTCCGCCTGGGCTCCACTCGACAATTGATCTTATTGTATCCCTTTCTTCTGCTCTCCATTCATGGCCAAGCCATCTCATTCTTTGTTTATTTTTTTTTCACTATATTTTCTCCTTCTAATTCTTGTTCTATTTCATGGTTCATACTTATTCTGGATTCATTTTCTGATATCAAGGGATTGGTCCTAGTATTGTTCGTATTATTTTGCGTTCCATTATTTTTAGATCTTTTTATTCTTTTTTGTCATTGTGATTGTTTGAGCTGAGTATAATGTTATTGGCCTTATTATTGATTTGTATATTCTGATTTTCGTATTTTTTGTTAATAATTTGCTTTTTAATATTTTTTTATTTGCGTAAAAAGCTCTATTTGTTGCTATAATCTTTTCCTTAATTTTTTTTTCTCTTTCTCCTTTACTTGATAGCATAATTCCTAGTTATTTAAACGAATCTACTTGTTCAAATGTGTGTTCTCCGATTTTTATTCCTTTATTTTCAGCATTCTTTCCTAGCAGCATTATTTTGGTTTTTGCTTCGTTTATTTTTAATCCTATCTTATCTCCTTCGATATCAGATTTGTTCTTGTTGCTAGTCTGCATAGTCTTTGTCCGTTATCATTTGTATTGTCATGTATTGTGTGTCTTCTTGCTACTTGCTGTGTATAGTCTTCCTTGCCTATTTGGGCATTAAAGTCTCCTAATACATTTATTGTATCTTCTTTTGGCAGTTTTCCAATTTCTTCTTCTAACACTTCATAGAACGTTTCTTTTTCTTCCGATTTCGCATTCTCTGTTGGAGCGTATATATTTAAGATTAATATTTTGAAAGGTGTCGTATCTTTTCTACAGTAGGCTATTCTTTCGTTTATTGGTTTAAAATCTATTATATTATTTTTCGGTTCATTTAAAATAATAAATGCCTCTCCGTATTGCCCTTGTTTTATATCCCCTGAATATTTTACAATATAATTGTATTTTACAATTTCTCCTGCACCACTTCATCTAGTTTTTTGTATTGCAGCAATATTTATTTTATACTTCAACAATTCTGCAGCTATTTCTTGTGTTTTTCCTGGTTGTAGTTCTGACACTCCAGGTACTAATTCTAATCTTATTATTATTTTTTTGTTTTTTTACCTTTCTTTCTATATATTTTCTTTCTTTGACTTATAATTGTGGGCGTGTGTGTGTTGGTGCCATTTCATTGTAGTTATTTTCTAATTTCTTTGTATTAGCCATTTTCGTTACCGTGTTTCCTGTTACTTTATTTTTGTTTAGTTGCTATGATTGTTTTGATAAATTACTTTTTATTGGTCTTTCATCGTAGCTATTTGTTCTCGGTCTACTTGTAAATTGAGGTCTGACACTTGAAGTTGTTGTTATATCTGCTTTATTGGGTTGTTGTTTTTGTCTTTTTGCATCTTATTCTTCTTTGTTTTTTTCGTTATCTTCATGTTTTTTGACTTTTTTTTTGTTCCTTTTCTTCAGAATGCATTCGTTTTTTGTCGTTTTTTCCTTTTATTAATTTTGTCGCTTCATTGTTACCTATTTTTATTGCATCAACCTAAAAATTATTGTATTTCAAAACGGCGTGTTTATCCTCTGTTCTTGTGTCTTTCATCAGCGGTATCAATACTTTTCTTTCTTCTGCAATGTCTTTTGGATAATCTTCTGATATTATTATTCTCGATCCTTTTACAAACTTTCGGTTTGCCAAAATTTCTATTAATTTCCTTCTTGTTGTTAATTTTATTAGTACCAGTCTTGTTTTATTTGCCTCTTTTCCTAGTCTATATATATTATCAATATCTCTGTTATTTATATCTATTTTTATTGCGTTTTTTATTAGATCTCAGCAAATATTTTCTAGTTGAAATTTATTTCTGTCTTCTTCTCCTCTGTTTATTTTTTCCTGTTCTTACCAATTTTTTTCTATTTTCACTATTTTACTGGTATGTTTTTCTAAATTATCTCCTGTGACATTGAATTTATTATTTATCTCTTTTTTTATGTTTGCTAATTCCTTTTTTAAATCGGCTATTGCATCTAGGATTATTTGAGCATCCATTTTTTTATATGTAGGTATGCAATTCTCCTTACTTGCTGGTTTTGCTTGGTGGTGTTCTATGCGTCGTCAGTTCAGTTTGTGTTATCACATTACTTGATTCGGGCGGTAACCTGATATCTGCCGCTGGCTCAAAACACTACTTTGCAAAATGCAATTCTTGATTATGCTTTGCTGGCAATGTAGCTCTCTTGAAAGAGTATGTGCATAACCTACAAACGGCTAATAATAATAATTTTTATTTGCTTTTTAATGTTTTATCTGACGATACTTATCTTTTTCTTTATATCTTCCTCTGGGGTCTCTTCTTAGTATCTTGCTTTATTTTTAATAGCCCTTTATATCCTTGTTTTTCATATATTTTTTAATTTCTTTACGGAGCACAAACTCATACCTGTTGACACCACGACACACACACTACTACTTCCTATTAAATAATAATTATTATCAATGGATATAATAATTATATCGAGTGGTAACGTTGTTATAATGGGGAAGTTTAGCGTGGTTGAAATTACATGTGAAATATTTTTTAGTCGTAAGTATATGAATAATTGTAACTTAAAATGTAACTGAAAGTTAAAATTTAATTAAATGTTAAACTTATGTTACCAATTATTTATAATTAATGATTTATCTTCGAGCCACACTGACGTTCAAGTGAGTTATGCGCTTGCGCAGAAAAGATGGTGAGACCTGACTTTTTGAAAGTAGGTTTGTATTTTGAGGCATTACACCACACGCTTCTCTGTTGGCATGAGAACCCAACGCGCGCTGGTTAAGATAGACATTACGTTCTCTGCGAGCCACACTGACATCATTTTTGTATAAAATTTCATTTTTATTACCAATGCTCTATAATGACTTAAGTTGCATTAATAATTGAAATGTTGCTTCGAATTGATTTAAATTTCCCGCTCAAATGTGTCACAAAACCTCAATTTTCACCAACATGGCGGCGTTCAATTGGGCACGCTCTTAGGCCTCGGAATATGGCTGATGCCCAATCCAGTGTTATATAAAGATCAGTAGTCAGAGACGACCTCGAAAAAGCTGAAGCATTTGCAAAACATCTGACAAATATCTTCAGACTAAATCGTATATCAGGACCTGACAAGGAATTAAACGAAATCCTATGATTTCTCGAAAACCCCTGTCAAAATTTACCTCCTACAAAACATTTTACACATGAGGAAATCAAAACTCAACAACAAAAAATCGCATGGATATGATCTCATAAACGCTATAAACCTAAAACATCTGACAAAAAAGTGATAGTTGCAATAACTCAAATATGTAATGCCATAATTAGAATTCAGTGTTAGCTAATACAATGGAAATTTGCAAAAATAATCTTAATTAAAAAACCAAAACCTCCTCACTTTGTAATCTCGCTCAGACAACAATCTAATTCTACAGCATCAGTTTAATTTCAGAAACAAACATTCCACTATCGAACATAGAATGCTAGAAAAAATTGAAAAATAATTGGAAGAAAAGAAAATCCGTTCAGGCGTCTTTTTAGGCATTAGTCATGTCTTTGATTGTGTCTAGCACGAAGGGCCACTCAACAAAATAAAACAATTTCTTCCATACCAATATATTTTAATATTAAATCCTAAATTTATAAAATAGATGCAGTGTGCTAGGTCCTGTTTTGTACCAGATCTACATTACATTCCTCCCATGTCAAGAAAACACCTTACACAGCCATTCTCGCATCACACGTAAACTCGAACGAAGTAAGAGTAACACTACAAAGACACACTAATCACTAAAATTGTATATCAAAAAGACAATGTGAGATACCTAGGAAGACTCCAAAAAAAAAGAAAACGTGGAAAAAACAACTGATAACAAAAAGGAAACATATTGACATTAAAACAATGTATTGGCTACTGGGATCAAAATCTAAGCTATCACTGGAAAATTAACTCCTACTCTATAAAATAATACTTGCGGGATACAACTATGGGGCTGTGCAAAAAGATCAAACGTTAATATAATATAACTCTACTATTAATAGCCCAAGCACTCTGGTATGTAACTAATGAAACCTTACATGAAGATTTGAAAAAAAAAAATACGTCAACGAACAAATTGAACGGTTTGCTACAAAATATGAAAAGAGGCTTAATCACCATCCAAATGACCTATTAAATATTAAAGAAGAAATGAGAAGACTAAACAGGAAGATAATAACCATAATATTATGTAAACATCTAACTGCTTACCATGTGGTTTGAAACATACTGTATAATGCTGGCAACCAAAGTTGAGCTATGCGACAGGGAAATATAGATTTGTTAAATTTTGCTTTTTATTTACATGCCTTAGTGACAAAATTTTTTACAGTACACATATGGCTATGGTTCGACTAACCTTAATTACCGCCCTAATTTAATTTATTGAATATCACAATTATTAACGAATGTGATTCTCATATATAAAGCGATCAAATCACAAAAACTTATTTGGGCAACTAAAATATAGTTCTTCTTTGCAAAACTAATAAAGCGTACAAGTGAATTATTATCCTTCGTTAAACAAAATTGTCAAGCGTGTCGTACTTATAGGTACAAACTTTACACTCTTTCGCTAGCTCTTCTCTTGTTGCCACCACCATAACTTATACATCCTTTAGAGGCAATAAGTAAAATTTTAGTAAATTGTTTTACCCTCTTTTAAATAGAATATGAGATATTACTCAAATAATGCTTTCGTACTGTTTAAAAACTTTTATATGTGAAGGCACCTCCAAATCGATTATGTAAAATATCCGGCGCCCCCAAAATCATGTGCATAAAATTTTAAAGATATTTTATTAATATTAGGAAAACATGTCTTCCAATTAAAACTGTATTCTTTAATTGAGATGAAAAGGTACAAAACATAAGTATGATACCTTGAGTTAGATGTAATTTATAATAATTCCTTTACATTTAGGTGTAATTTGGACAAACATACACGTATTTATGTTCTATCGTTTCAATTTTTCCTCTTTTCAGTTTCACTGTTATCAATCGTAGAAAGTCTTAAGCTAGATTCACATGAGCCGTCAACTCCGTTGGAATAGCGGATGTAGCGGCCGTTTTGTGCTGTGATTGGCTGAAACTGAGCGGTCTCGACGGCATGAACGTTGAAGCCAGAAATGAAATATTTCAATTTTTGACGGTCTTGACGTCCGTTGCAACCGTAAACTGCGCATGCTCACATAAATAATTTTCAGTCATACCAACCAGGACCAACCAAGAAATATTTTGACGTTCAGTTTGTAGGTTATAATCTAAGTATAATACATAAAGTAATATTTATTATTATTTAAACAAACACAAATAACGAAAATAACCAGCAAGCAGGATAAACAAACAGTAACACATGGCGCACAGGGTAATGACCTAACCTAATAATTTGTAGGAAGTTTTTAGTTTTGTAGTATATTACTAGAAACGCTGACGGCTCATGTGAAATACCTAGTGATTTTAGTTATCGTGACGGCCGCTACGTCCGCTATTCCGGCGGCGTTGACGGCTCATGTGAATCTAGCTAGTTACATTCACAAGGAAGAGATAGAAAATAGAAATAAAACTTAAAGGATAATTATTCCCAGTAAATATCCAAAATTCTATCTTGTCTTTAAAAGTTCTAATTTTATCGGAATACTTTAACAAATTTTCATCTCTCATCTTTTGCATACTGGAATTTTCTTTTTTCAATTCAACTGAAAAATTCAAGAAGAACTGTGTCCTCCACGAGCTCTTGTCACCGCTTCTTGCCTTATTGAATAAGGTTGCGAATAACATTTTGCGGTATTTCGTTCTATGCTCTTTCCACTACAGTCCACAGTTCTCCTAAATTTTCTATTGACGTCTGGATACATCATACTGTTCGTCCTAAGACATTTCACAGATTTTCAGTAGGCCACAAATCTGGAGAACGAGCTGGTCTTGGATGCACTGGTATTCTGTACTGATTAAAGAGAGTTAATAATCTTCTTGGGACCTGGGGCCTACCGTTATATTGCTAAAACAGGGCTGCTGGATGAAGTTGAATATGTGGAGCAAATTTCGGTATTAGGTTCTCGTCAATGTATGTTTCAAGTGCCGGAAATACAAATTAGACAAGATTTCTATTTGTAACAAATTGCTCCCCACTCCATAATTCCTTGTGGAGCCGTACGACTGCATTCTACACTTCCTCTTTCACTCCAGCGACGTGTCACATGTATCCGAACGTCATATTCATTCCATTCATTGTTATATAACCTTTCTCTGCACCAATGCAGTCGCAATGTTTTATGCCGCGTGGTCAGTGGAAGTCGTAATAATACATGGGGCGCCCGCTACCCAAATTCTGCTAAATGATGACGAATACTTTGTACATATAGTAAGTATCTTGTCACTGTCCACAAGTGCCGTGTTACACTTGGTGCACTTTAAAACGGTCTTGTAACGAGCTTTAAATCCTGCCTGGCGTCTCTCTGCACCTGTCTGTATCCACTGTTGCCATATGCGCGAAATCGTGCTTATACTGCGAATTAGACGGGCCGCTAAATCACCTAGTGATTATCCACTTTCGCGCGAACTCACGATACGACCCCTTGCAAATTCGCCCACTTGATTATGCCCGTGGTACATACAAAGTTTTATTTCATTTTGTTCTTCAAATGAAAACATCTGTACATATATATTTAATGTTATACTTTATTTATATAGTTATAGCATTATAAGATTTTTTATTCTTAAACAAATTTTGGGCCGGATTTTCCACCTCTGGTGAAAGTGCCGGTTACCTTAACTAGGTTAACAGAAAAATATCGTATCAATATACTAAATAAAATATATTTTGACAACCAACATCTGTTTTTCGATGCGATATTTTTCTATTAACCGATGATTAAGATAACCGGCGCTTTAACCAGAGATGGAAAAACCGGCCCTTAATATAATCGAAGTGTCATTGACACTGCTAAAAATATCAAACACGATCAAACAACAAAAAGCCGCTTCTGTGTTTTGATGTGTTATGCTATAATCTGCATCTTCGAGAAAACAAGCAGTAAGTAGTGTATTTTTGCTAGGTTTTTTATATCCTTTTCTTTGTAATGATGTACTGATTTTTTGCAAATAATCTAAAATGCTCATATGGTTAAACAGGGTATTGCGTACAATTTACTCCCGAATTAATAATTTCTTTTGAAAAATCAAAATACTATAATTTATGAGATATTTTATAAGCCAAAATATTAATGTAAAATAAACAAAACTGAATGGGAATATGAGCTGATAATAATGACTAAAGCGTCATTTGCGACGATGGCAGTAAAAAAGACGAAATATGAATCAAGTTTTTGCCAAAGATGGACACATGCTTTGTGCTCCGGAGAAAATCTCCATCAGAAGGATACGTTTATAAAATAATTAAAATTAAAAAAATCTGATGTGTCACAATACCTCCAGCCACTCTAGTAAAACATATATTCTATATAAGTTATTTAATACATTTAATTTGTAGTTTTAAAATTAGTTGGTTATTGTAGTTCAGAATATTTTCAATGGGTTTCATACCTAAAATTTCCTTCATAAAATTTGTTACCAGTATGACAGTTAGTTTTGACGATACTAAAACCGGAGCCGAACTTAGTTTGATTAACGCATGCAAATATATTCCTAATATATTTCTTTCATCGTTTTAAATTTTACAATATAATTACTTCATTTTTACTTATTTTATTTTTTACACTTACTTACATCAAATTTGACATCACATGTCAAATTTTGTGAACATATGAATAACTCATCTGTTTTATCGAAATTTCTCAGGCTAAACGATATGTAAAATTATTATAATTTATATATTTTTTTCTATCTAGCTAGAAGTCATATATAAACGTAATTATTCAGATCGGTAGAAAATTAAAAAATCTATATATTTAGTAATAACGTCAAAGTAAAGTACTACTTTCAGTTAACCAATTGTAGTCAAAATCTAATCAGTTCATCATAATTGAATGGAAGTCTTAATACTAAATATTGTACTTTTTACATGTATCATATCAGAGTTATCGTCGACGAAAAATCGTATCAGACACACACACACACATACACATTCACGGATATACAGACAACACGGTAAAAATAGCAAAATCGTATTCTAGAGACCCTAATTCGTGCTCATATGTTGAAAACTTACACTCGAGAAATCTGACCAAAAACAATACCTCCCTTATCTACATATTGATAGGCGGGAGGTAAAAATATGTTTGCTTTTGCTTTGCATTTGTTTATTTTAATTAAATGTGTACCATTAGCCCCACAGGTCGGATATTAGTGCGCAATGTTACTTTTTTATGTTTCATATGTCACGGTATGTATTTTTAATTAAAATTGAGTGTATTTATTGTACTGGAGTATTAGAAAGTAATTAAATATTTAAATATCTATACTGCAAATACTGCCCATATAAAGATAGAGAAACATCTGGACAAGAAGTGATAAAGGAAAGTGTGATAATTTAGGATTGCAGTTGAAACGCCAGCGCCCAACATAGAGAAATATCGCACTATTCTTGGATCTTGTCAGCTGACAGATACAGTGCATATGAGGTAGACGTTTAAATTGTAATATGAAAAATTGCACAAACAATGGGAAGAATAATAAAAATAAATATAACAGATTGTCATTTGTTTTGGCTTACTTGATTGCAATTTTGAACACCTGATAAAATTTGTTTTAAACGATATTTCTCTGGAACTAATGATCGGATTTGAAAAATAAAAAAACTGTTGAAAAGAGAATTGAAAGGTCTTTCGAAATGTCATGTTTGACACCGTTTTCCATTTAAATTTTTTAAGGTGCAGTCCACTCCCATTTTAGGGTTGAAGTTATGGCATTGGTACTAATCCATTCAGGTGTCCCCCTTTATACTAAAATTGACGTGTTCAAGCGTTTTTTTCAAAATTAATGTTAAGTGCCCAATAATTGCGCTGATAATTTTCACTGGGCCACCCTGTATTCAGACTAAACTACTACCCACTGCAATGGAGACTTGCGTATATTATTTCTATCCAAAAACCCATAGATACCAGCCTGTCTGTATCTGTATTAATACGGCTTGAGAGAGATATTTGGAATAAAAAAGATATTGTTGAGCAACATTTATCGATATCTCACAATGATTTATACCATGTTACCTGTTATTTAGGTAATTGTTATATCTTATAAAATAAACTTGGAGATATTTATAGGAGATAAAACACAACAAGTATAAATAAAATAGACGCACAAAATATTGAGTTGTTTATTTTTCTGGTCACGATAATATGCAGCAATCTAGGTGCCATGCTGTGGCTTCTAGATCGGCACACTCGTACATTTGTCAAAGTTTGGTACGTAGTCTTACTACTTACTTACATCTGAATGATATAGAAAAATGACGAAGTAAACTAAGTAAAATGTGATGTGAGGTGGACGCAGATGTTGCGCCAGGTCAGTTTCAAGCCTGATCCCAAGAACTAATTTGGAAACAGACACCACTTATGCACACTTGTTGACATATGTGTTGCAGAACTGCGTAGACGGCGCCAACATGCCGGTCCCTTTGAATACCTGTAGGTACTTCAACATAATACAGATTACATATAGATAAACATTAAAGACGATTCCATAAACAAATTTAAAATACTGGTACATATGAAACCACATAATATACGAACACAAATTGGAATAGTATATATGAATTTACACAATACAAAAATTCTTACAGACAATATACAAATTCCGTAAAACAAATAAAGTAACATTATTTCTAAATCATGTCAGCTCATAGAATACAAAAATTCACACAATTACAAAGACAACCCACAAATTATTTAATAAAATCAATGCAATCAAGATTAAATATTAGTTCTAACATCATTAATTAATTAATATGTCTTGATTAACAATTAACGTTTTAATAATCACTCGGAAACATACACATATTTTATTCGTGACCGTAGTAACGGTATCATCATTTATTTTATAATCACTTCACACACTGCATTGTTCTTGCAGTAGCAAGATAGTACCTGGTTTCCAGTGTTCCCAAAAATGTTACAACATCTATTGCACATGCCACCACCGGGAGGGTTAATTGACCTGACGTTGGCCGGCTCAGGTTCCCAGTATGTCATTAGTCGATCTCCGACGAGTAAATTTTCGGAAGTGAAGCGTTGCGGATCATTTTGATCTTTTGATAGAGGTGTTAAGGATTGGGACTTTAAACATGTATCGAAGGGGTTCAAAAGTGTAGAGAATTATTTAAAAATTCATAATGTGTTTCCTACAATTTTAATTAAATATATTTTTCTTTGTTTAATTGCGATTTCCTATAAACCTCCACGTTAGAGTGAATTTTCATGAATAAGTTTTGACGTTTCAGCGCTGACGACATCGATATTAGTTAGAACTTTGAATTTTGTCAATTCGTTATTTGTATCCAAAATATTTTTTTACATTATTAGAATCATTTCTAAAATACTACTTCCATGTGCTACAATTCTTTTAAGCTAAAAAATATTCAGTGGTACAATCTCTTACCAATTCTAAGTGAATATATTTAATATAACAAATAAATAACGCGATATAAGCCTTTATATCTATCGGGAGCTTGTGTCGTTGTAACAGGCTGCCATAATCAATTCCAGATAGTGAAAATGGTTTTAATAGATTTATTCAATCTTTCGCTAGATCTATTATTTGATTCGATGAGTTAAGGTGCATTCACATAAGTGTTTAGTTTTAAGATTTACAATTACGTTTTAAGTTTAGAAATAGCCTGACAGCAGATCATTCACATAATAAGATATTTACTTAGAGTATAGAAAACTACTATAGAGGGAGCCAAAGCAATAAACCGTGAAGGCATGAGGGGATTGTTTGTATCTGTACGGCAGCCATCTTAGTGTGAACGACAGATACTAGCAGTGCATTGAGTTTTGTGTTAGTTTTTAAGTGTTATTTAGTTATTTTCTTGTTATTGTTTGTTTTTATTATTTAAAAGACTTATATTAACATGCCAGCGTGTTGTGCTTTTAGGTGTAATAACCGATCTTCAGCAAAAGCTGCGAAACAACAACAAAAAGAAAAGGAAAAAGTTATTACATTCCACAGGTGAGTTACTGATTATTTCATTTACCCTAAATTATACAGTTTATTTACTAGATTTTAATTTAAATCGTACTAGTATTCTGTTTAGAGAATAAACGTCATGTACATTTTTGCTTTATTTTAAAGTAACTTATAAAACATAACACGATTTAGGTTAAGGGCCAGTCTTCCACCTCCTACTAAATTTATTAGCTGAATAAACTTTTGTTATTTATTTGCCAAACAGTTATTAGGAGTTAAAAAGATTGGCCTTTAATCTATTTTCAGTATTTATAAATTATTTTTTTTATGAAAAATTTCTAAAAATATATATAATATTACAGATTTCCGAAAAATCTAGAAAGACGAGCGGCTTGGGTAAAAGCCGTAAGAAGAGTTGGTTGGGAACCAAACAACACAAGCATTGTGTGTTCGGAACATTTTACGGAGCAGTCGTTCGATAGAACATCATTGTCTTGTGTAAGACTTCGGGAAACAGCTGTACCCACAATATTTCCGTCATTTCCGACCTATTTATAAAAGGTATTTTTTTTTTACCAGCAGAGTTTATAGAATTATTATTTTTTTTTATTTTTTTAGAAAGAAAAACCCCCACGAAGAAATCTTGTAAGAGCATCAGAGGTAACAGTTAGCGGAATTACACCGATATTACCAGCACAAGTTACAAGTATTTCTCAAGCAACTTGTACATCACATGAAGTTGCTGAATTGGACGTGGCAAGTACGAGTACTTCTAATATTCTTCCGGCTCCAACACAAAGTACATCAGCCATCAGAAAATTAGTGTCACGTACGACATCTTTTTCGCCATTAAACAGGATCCGCCGACAGCTGTCTCCAACAAAATCATCTTTGCTTAAACAAATGCGTGATATGAAACTAAAATATAGGAAAAGAATTAATTTATTGCAGCAAAGCAGACGTCGTAATATAAAAAAAATCGCGACTTTATCAAATGTTTTAAAAAGTTTAAAAAGCCAAAACTTATTACATGAGGAACAGTTACAAATTTTACGTAATATTGGGTCTCCAAATTCGGAAATTTTAAAACGGCAAATGGCTAAAAAATCACGTGGTAAAGTTAGTCGCACTTACAGCCCTGAATTACGTAAATTTGCAGTCACACTTCATTATTATTCACCGAGTGCATATAGATATGTGCGTTCTTCATTCAATTCTTGTTTACCACACCCAAAAACAATATCTAAGTGGTACAGCTCTGTAAATGGAGAACCTGGGTTTACTTCAGAAGCATTTACTGCAATTAAATTTAGATGTGACTATTCCGATCACCCTTTAGTTGCTAGTTTGTGCATCGACGAAATATCTATTCGTCGAAGAATAGAATTTGATGGCAAAAATATTACGGTTATGTTAATATTGGTGTTGAAAATAACGATGATTCTTCAGGTGAAGCTAAAGATGCTCTTGTTTTTCTTGTAGTTTGTATAAACGATTCTTGGAAAATACCTGTCGCATATTTTTTAGTCGATGGAGTAAATGCAGACCAAAGATGTAGTTTAATCAATATTTGTTTAAGTAAATGCCAAGAAGCAGGTTTGCGAATAATTTCTGTAACTTTTGATGGAGCAGCATCAAATATATCAATGTTAAAAAAATTAGGTTGTGATCTCGAAAAAAAAATTTCTTGGTTTAATCATCCAGATACAAATCAAAAAGTCTGCTTATACCCGGATCCATGCCATATGTTAAAAAATGTAAGAAATGCTTTTGGGGACAAAAAAATATTTTTCGATGATAGAGACAGAATTATTAATTGGAATTACGTTGTTTGCCTGCAGGAACTTCAAGAAAATGAAGGGCTAAATTTAGCCAATAAAATAAAAAAAGTACATACGGACTACCGAAAACAAATCATGAAAGTTCGTTTGGCTGCACAGTTACTAAGTTCTTCAACAGCAACTGCATTAGAATTTTGTTGCAATAAACTTCAATTACCTGAATTTCAGAATTGTGAAGGAACAATAGAATTTATTCGTAATTTTAATAACCTTTTTGACATTTTGAATAGTAAGAATATTTGGCAAAAAAAGGTACTCTGTCAAAATAATGCAGTAGCTGTTTTCGATACTTTAAATTTACGTGAAAAATATATAAAAAGTTTAAAATTCAAGGATGGTACAAAACTTACGTTATCAAATAGAAAAGTAGGATTTATTGGTTTTTTAACGTGCATATATAGTTTAAAAAGTTTATATGAAGATTTAATTGTTGAAAATTCTATTTTAAAATATATTCCAACATATAAACTTAACCAAGACCATCTAGAAATGTTGTTTTCATCAATTCGGGCACAAGGTGGGTTCAATAATAACCCTACTTCTAGACAATTTTGTTCTGCATACAAAAAAATTCTAATTCATACAGAATTAAAGTCAAATGCAAGAGGAAATTGTATTCCATTAGAAGAAATTAGTTTCCTACATGTTTCTTCATCTATAAAAGCTAGTAATGCTATAAACATTATAAATTGTTCTACGAACAAATTTAGAATTTTAGATGATCATTTGCCAGTATTTGACGAATCTGATTATTTTTATGAGGCTAATCCACAAGAATTATCGACATTTAATATTACAATAGTTGCATACATTAGTGGATTTGTTGTTCATCAACTAAAAAAACAAATTTTTTGTGAAGAGTGTGTCAGTGCTCTGGAACAATATCCTGACCAAAATAGAAGAGATCTACAATTTATAGTTGCAAAAGATTTTGGAGGACTAATTTATCCATCCGATGATGTGATAAATATATGCAAAACAACCGAAAAAATAATTAAACAAGCAATGCATGAGAGCCATGGGCATTATTTAAATAAAAAAATTAATACTTTGTATTTAGTATCATCTGTATTAAAATATTATATAAATCGTAGTATTTTTGAGAAATTATAAAAATCACATATATAATCAAGAACCACTTGAAAATCACTTATTAAATTTAATTCGGGCTATAGCAGAAAAATACACAATAATCCGACTTCATTATATTGTAAAAAATGTACCTGATGTGTCTAAAACTAGAAGACAAGAATTAAATAAATTAATTTTATTTAAAGGATGGTGAAAATATTACATTTTATATGTTTTTTTATAATTTAAATATGTTTTTGTATCAAGAATAAAAGAAAATATTGTGTAAATGCATTTAAATGTGTTGTAGTGTCGTTCATACTAACATGGTCGCCAAGTGATCCCCCCTTCCGTTCCATGCAATCAACTTCAATGCCTACAAATGCACTTCATGCTCCCTCTATAGTAGTTTTCTATACTCTAAGGATATTTATTAGGTTTAGTAAGTGGTGCCATCTATCCGCAATTTTGCAAAAATTAAATAAGTCGATAATATAGATTATTTGGACAATAGTGCCAAAATAAGTTGTTTACAAATTGGGCTACTGTTAGCCTGGTATAATCAAAAAAAGATTCAGTGTCTTGTAATCTCATCTCTTGAACTAAATTGTACCAGTCTCACTGGGAATAATGTCTTTGTAATATTGGACGAACCCACCGTCGTCATTTAGTTTTTTTTATTCGTTTATTATGAAGATATAAAGTTAAAGTAATTGCCAAAATTAATTGTTCTTTGCGATTCATTTCAAAACTATAGTAAAATTTGTGGTTATATTTGAAGTGACAGCTTACAAAGAGAGAAAACTACATGAAGCTATTGCATGATACCTGCTTTGCTATTGGTCCATTCCTAAACATAAACGTAAACCTAAACATAAAGTTTGGAGTTTGCATACTTTACGTTTAACGCTTGCACTACGATGCGCAGTGTGAATGTTTTCATTTTGATACATGGTGTAAAACTTTCCTAATCTTAAACGCAATTGTAAACCTTAAAACTAAACACTTATGTGAATGCACCTTTAGCATTTACTACACGAAAATATTTAACAGGTTTATGTATTATTTTTCTTGTGGTATTGCGCGCAGCTAAAGGCCATATATTTAAAAATCCTGCATATAATTGGCACTTGTGATCTCGTATCGTCAAGAAGATAATAATATAATCCTTTACAGGTAACACTATTAATATTTTTTTATTGTAATTTACATTTGAATTTTTTAATCGATTCCCTAAGCGTAATAAATTCTTATCATCGAGAAATGAATTTAAAAAATATATTTTGCTTTTTTTGTTAACGGTTTTGCTATCCTTTATTTCTTTATGAAATACTTTATTTTATGTAAATCTAGATATTTTGATATCTGCCGGAATATTAGGATCGACAAAAAGCATTTCATTCAAGTATTTTTACAAACACGTATAAATTTAAGAAAGTAACCTATAACTCTTAGTATTTTATAATAACATGAAAGTTTTAATAAAACAAGTATATCATAAGTAACAATATTATTCACAGAAACAATAGTTTTTCTTTTCTCCGGAATTTTGACTACAGTATTTAATTTAGATTTAGGCCAAATTTCTACATCTTCATTTATACATTTTGAATAATCCAATTTTAATTCTGGATTTTTATTTAATTTTCTTTCTAATAAATAAAAAATATTGCATAACGTTGGTCAAAATTGATCTAAATCGATTTTTGGATGTTTATTGATTTCAGTATCAGTTGATTTGCGAGTTTTATCCAAATCTAATTTTAAAATCAAATATCGACCACTTGATGTGTGTTTTTTTTTATATTTTGTATAATCTCATCATAATTTAAATATTCTTTATCATCTTTTGATTCAACTTTTCTATTTTGAATAATAATCTCATCATAATTTAACGATTATGTATCATCGTTTGATTCTACTTTTATTATGCGTCAATCTTATATGGACGACTTGATGCACTCGTAAAACACTTTATGCTGACAGCACGCTAAATTGCCTCAATTTTGAGGGATTATTTGATTGTTTCACTGAAGTTGACGGTGGTTCAGCTAAATTATGCGTCAATCTTATATTGACGGCTTGATGCAATTACTGGAATTGACGGTGGTTCAGCAATATTATGCCTTAATCTAATATTGACGGCATGATGCACTTATTGGACTTGACGGTGGTTCAAATTATGCCTCAATCTTATATTGTTGGCTTGATGCACTTAAAAAACACTTTGTGTTGATACCACGTTTATTAGCTGTCTATCCGGTACAAAGGACCAAAAAATGTAGGATTATTTAAATGTGTTAGTATCGAATGTAAGTTGTTCAGATGAATTAGAAATAGTGGACTGTATTTAAATGTGTTAAGATAAATCATACAAATTTCGTGGTTAATGCACTAAAATATCATTTATTAAATGTGAACAGTACACCGATACGTGTTACCTTCACGGCAGCTCGTTGAGAACTCACTGTTGCAAACATACAAAAATTCTTAACTATGTAAAATGTGATGTCAAGAGGACACAGATATTGCGCCAGGTCAGTTTCAACCCTGATCCCAGGAACTATTTGGAAACAGATGCCACTTATGCACACTTGATGACATGTGTTGCGTAGACGACGCAGAGGAGGAGAACGTAGAAAAATCGTGATACATACTCGCCATCTTGAGTTTTAGAGATAACAAAAAAAAGTAGGCCTCCCTTAGCCAACCCCAGGCGGATGTTTAATGAGGATTATAAGCTCTTTGATAAGGATTATAAGCTTATAAACGCGATTTAACCAATTCTAAAGTTTTCTTTTTTTTTGTCAACTAGTCCTCATAGCGATCAGACGTGTTGTATTTTATGAAGTCAGTCGGTTAGAGTCAGAGCAGAAAAGAGTCAATCATAACTCGCGTTGTAAACAGAAATTATTGTAAGTAACATTAATATTTTTCTCACATTTAACCATTCTTAGTAGTTGTCAAGTTGTTCATATATCGCTTTGCTCATCATAACTATTTATGTAACATCTAGTTTGATTATACTAAATTATAAAAATAACCTGGTAGCAGCACAAAATTCTACTCATTTCGGCTTTGTCTATTCTGAAATTATAAATAAATTTTATTAAATCAAAAATACATACATACCAATGATCCACGCGGTAACATTGCAAAGTCACGTGTCCTTTACGCCGAGTGGGGTATTTTTTCAAGTGACTTATGTAATTAACACATGTGCGTCATATACTGTACTCACCCAAATAAAATTGGCTGGCGACGTTACTGGTATGTTAACATACTGATCACGAAAATGCTTCATTTACAGCCGATCGCTGAACTAGATGTCAGGTGCATAGCACCGAAGTCAATTTTGAGCACTAGGTTAGATAAATAAGCATTCCCTCGACGTATGTGTATTATTTTATTCACATCAATTAGTATCTAATTATTCAATTCTAATAATAATTTTAATCATATTTTTGATAGTTTATATTATAATTCATTTGCTCTACTTTAACTTCCATAAGAAATAATGCAGTGAAATTTACAAATCTTACTAGAGGGTAGCTTATAAGTACACGGTGTTGTGTTGGACACAATACATTTTTAGATTAATGACCAGTTGCACTAATATACCTATAAATTTTAAATTGAACTATTAAATATTTCAGATCGTGTTAAAATCTTGATTTGCATTTTTTAAGTGTTGCTTAAAATTTAAGCTTTGTTGATGTAACTGAATCTAAATAGATTTTAGCAATAATACTATCAGTAGTATATAAATCTAAAATATTGCATATACGTGAAACTTAGATATTGTAATATATGTAAGAGATTTGGAGTTTGCAACAGTTTTGTGACTATGACAAAATTATCATTTAATTTATAGTTCGTCTTAGTAATTTCCATACAATTTAGTTCTAAAGATGTTATCTTTGAACCGCGCATATAAATCTAAGTAAAATGTTCAAACTACAATTACACAAAGTTCTTTATAGTTACCATAAATTCTGTAGGATCTATAAAGATATCCAGCTCTATTCATCTTCACGTGGACTCCATAATTTGCTTTAGATTCCCCTCCATTTCAATCTGAAAAATAAAAAATCATTTTAAAATTGTACACTTCAGGCAAAATTGTCAGTCCAATAATATATTTTCCTGTAATGTCTTTTCTAAATATGTTTTATGAAATATTACTCAACATATATAATCAGCTCATCTTCCCATTCAGCTTTGTTTTTGTTTTATATAGATATTTTTAGCATCTAAAATATCTCATAAATTATTGTATTTTGATCTTTCAAAAGAATTTATTATGTCGGTTTATGATGCGCTCCAGGATAAATTGTACGCAATGCGCCTGATTTCCAATTAATTACTTGTCATAATTTTGACGCTTTGAAGAGATTTGAATCTGATTGATTTAATTAATCAAAATACTGTGATTCAAATAGAATTCAAATTATAAGTGGAATTGTCTGTAGTAATATATTAAGTGCACTAAACCAAAATACTGCATGAAAATATGTATTGCCTAGAAACTGGATGAGTTTTTTTTAGAGGAATTTGACAAAAAGTGTCTGAGACGTAATCGATGGTACTTTTTCTGTCAAATTACTATCGCACCTCGGAACACAACATGTCAATAACGATAGTTTTCTCAACCTCGGTGTATAATATACTATTTTCTACTTACGTTTGAATAAAGAATAAGTACAAAAATATACTTGAAAATATTCATTTTGATTGACATTTACAAAATAAACAAAAAAGACAATACCAAGGACTCCATAATTTTGTGCGATACAAAGATACTACTTATATGAAAATTGTTAGTTATAAATAAAACAATATAAATGAAATTGTCATGTGAGTTTTTTGAATTGTGAAATAAGAATCGTAAATCTAATAAATGTATTTTTTAATATTTATTAATATTTGTAAAGAGAATAAAAACAAAATTGTCTATCTTTGTCGCTGTTAATGTTTCTATGCCTTCTTGGACTTAATAACCTAACTCCCATATTAAACGAAAATGAAAAAAAAAATAACAATAAACAAAATTTTAGGCTATTGTTTTTCTACAATTTCATTGAAATAAACAATATATGTTTATCTTTCACTGTCCCTTTGTCCGTTATGAATACGAATTATAAGACCAACTTGCAAATACATGTCATAGTCGCTTTCTGGTCTGTGGTCTTTACTAAATTGCACATGTCTGCATTAACATGAGTATATTACATAATATATTCTAGTTGACACTTTGTATTTATTTGCCAGAGATAATTATTTTTAAAAGAAGGTCTTTTTGGAGTAAAACATGTAAATTATTTTACAGAAATCTTTCGTCAAACATAGATAAAACAAGCACACGTACATGTGTAACAAGTCTAAGTCAGCACATTCTAGTGGCACCAATTACGTAAGTAGGAAATGGATGTAATTCATAAATAATGTTGTGTAAAGGTAAAACTAATATTTGCTGACTTAGTACTTGTTCATAGTATATATAGTGTAAGGTAATGGTTGTAAGAGACAGACAGATAGAGAAGAGAAAGACAGAAGCTAGAAGTAGAGTGGTATAGTCAGTGGTAGACGGCGGTGGTGGACAGAAGTGTCATTCGAGACGAAACCAAATGTAAAACTATTATTTATTATATTATTTATATTTTTATACGAATGTGAGTATTCTATTTAATTCAATATCCATCTCCTAATACTTGCTCCGTATCCGTTCTGACAACGAACCCATTTATATATATTTTGTAATACCTACTCTTTTAAGGAGAGGGTCATAAACTGGTAGCAGAGGTCCTGTAAGATTGTTACAAGTTGGTAGTACTGGAATTTATTGAGAGGACGTGCTACAGTTTGATGACGCCGATATCCTTTAGAAAGTGGTGTTACAAATTGGTGACAGCGGTTCGGGAATTCTTGTCAGATTAGAGTAACCTTTCGGGGTTCACTCGCAGAACGACAAGTATTAAGAGTTGTTGATTTTCATCAAAATTTAAAAAAAAATGCTGAAACGGAAAAGTTAAAAAAGGAAAGGTAAAGAAATAAGATTCGCTTATTTATTAAAAATTTAGTTCAATACGGCCTTCTGTTTACCACCGCCGAGCCAAGGTAAGAGATATCACAGTAAAAAAAAAAAAAGAAATTTAATAATAATAAAAAAAAAAGATTCGGAAACATTGACAGTCTTGAATTGAATTTCATTTTTGAGGAACGGATTAGTAGCAGACGGACATTCAACTTAGCAAGCAGTGCAGTGGGAAAAAATGCTGACAACAGCAAATGTGGAATCAGCAACATATGATATTACAACAAGGCCACAGTAGTAATTGACGTAGGTCAGGGAGATGACGCTACGTAAAGAAATGAGTGCATGGTAGAAAAAGAGGAATCGAGGATCTTCAAAAGGTACAGGAATTACTGTAATACGAGAAAGTGTCTCGGGTGGAAGATGACAGTGGACTAGAGGGACTATCAGAAGATTAGTCTTATAAGGTTTGTGTAGAAGAATACCAGAATATGCCTCGAAAGGAGGATACCAATGGGCCGTAAGGGCTGTTGGAAAATAAATATTGTAAAGTATACACAAGGTTTAAAAAAAAAAAAAGTGAATGTTTCAAAGAAGAGGGATCGAGGATAAACTACTGTTGAATTGCTTGTCTTGGAGGATTAAAGAGCCGTCTGATTCTACCGTCTTCAGAGGAAATGGTGAGGAAGCGTCAAGACTGTCAAGACCAATCACGTGCCAGCACATCTAGCAGTGAGGTTGTAACCAGGAAGATCAAGGAGCCGCAGCACCGCGAGAGGATTCTGATGGATGTAAGGTGCCAGACCATGGGGGGACATTCCAGATCGAGTTCCAGATGTTCAAATGGGAGGTGTCATCTAGTGTAAACGAAGAAATTTTAATTGTATTATGTAGAGACATTAAGTGTAGGTTAAGTTACTTTTGGAAATTGTGCTCCTTACAGGAAGCAAATTTCTCGAAGTCGGGAGGAATGTAACAAGTCTAAGTCAGCACATTCTAGTGGCACCAATTAAGTAAGTAGGAAATGGATGTAATTCATAAATAGTGTTATGTAAAGGTAAAACTAATATTTGCTGACTTAGTACTTGTTCATAGTATATATAGTGTAAGGTAATGGTTGTAAGAGACAGACAGATAGAGAAGAGAAAAACAAAAGCTAGAAGTAGAGTGGTATAGTCAGTGGTAGACGGCGGTGGTGGACAGAAGTGTCATTCGAGACGAAACCAAATGTAAAACTATTATTTATTATATTATTTATATTTTTATACGAATGTGAGTATTCTATTTAATTCAATATCCATCTCCTAATACTTGCTCCGTATCCGTTCTGACAACGAACCCATTTATATATATTTTGTAATACCTACTCTTTTAAGGAGAGGGTCATAAACTGGTAGCAGAGGTCCTGTAAGATTGTTACAAGTTGGTAGTACTGGAATTTATTGAGAGGACGTGCTACAGTTTGATGACGCCGATATCCTTTAGAAAGTGGTGTTACACATGTTACTTAACAGTTATCAACCAACAAGTTACTTTTCTTTCATCGTATTCATTTTTAATAATATAATTAACCGACACTTGTAGAATAGTATTAGCGCGCTAACGCTGCTAACAGGCGTTCGTGTTCGAATCTTAGCAAATCGTATAAATATTTATGTCAGAAGTTGGCATAAAATAAAAAATATAATTATTATTAATGCAACTTTTATTAAAACTATGTTTTGCAAGTACCAACAAATATGGATACAACTTTAAGTTATAAATATGCATAGCATGATTTTTGAACCCAGGTTTCATGTTGCAAATTGTATTACGCCACACGTAGTATACGCATATGAGCAAATGTAATACAATTGTAAATAAGTGACAAGTGGCGTTGAGAGAAACCTACTGTCGGTACATCCTCTTCCTCAAAGGAAGTTAGAATGTCGCATTTTCTTTATTAAACTTCTAATATTAAACGGAGTATTTGTCCATATGAAATATACGAATGAATAAAATGCTTTTTTAACGATATTCTCATATAAAAATATTAACTTACTCCACAAGTAAAACAAGTAAGATGATAAAAAACTCTGGCCTCTGGCACTAACATTTTAAAACTTATTATAAGGATACTATTAGTACTTAGATACATCTTTATATTCTCTTTTGTCTTGTTTCTGTATCTTAAACGGAAATATCATAAAGGTTGCAAATAATTAATGACCTCGTTAATTTTGAATATTTTAATTTAAAAAAGATCAAGTAAATCAAATTAATATTAGTTTTAGTAGATTTTTAATAAAAATTTATCAAAATGACCACTATGAGCACGAATACATGCCTGATATATTTACATAAATTTGATTGTTTATAAATTGTTTTCCTTGTGTACCTACTTTATTTTTAAACAATTGTAGTATTTCAAATAGGTACCAAAAATAATGATGAAAAACTTTCATTACATCCTAATACATATCATATGGTTAAGATAAAGAAACAAAAGAAAACATTCATGCACGCGTCTACATAAGTAGTATCCTTCCATAAGGGCGTCGCCAAGAGACTCGAAAACATTGAGAACATAAAAGATTTTAACAATAAAGTAGTCGAAAAGTTTACAAAAAACACAATAAAATTGTATAGTTAAGATATTTTTTATTCTAGTAAATAATTAAAACAAACTGCATTTATATACCTATAATTTATATATTCTATCCATAATCTACTATTAGCGACCTCTTTTGCAGCGTTAGTCAAAGATCGCTCCGACAAACACACACCGTTTTTTGTATAGGACGATTTATTTGATAGAGCGGGGCCCCAAACGAGTAATACTTAGGGCCCCCAACGGTATTAGTCCGGCCCTGCATGTCCTATACTTGGACTTCGGTCTGTTGGACAGTGTAAGTAAAGTATAAAATAAAAAAATCTATAAAATTTTAAATATAAACACATCATAAAAACATACAAGAGTTATGTTGCTAATGATGTAAATATAAATAAAGTGAATTATATATGGTTTGGTTTAATCTTATATGCACATTTTTTAATTTCATATTAATAAAATTGCTAATTTCTGTTTCTAGGAAGGTATATGCCTATATTTTTCTAACGTAAGCAGAATTTTAGGAAAATTTATTGCATATTTAAAAATTTGAATACATTTCTTTAGAATAATAAATTTAATGAGAGAATATTAAGTCTCTTAGCACAGGCTTCATTACTTGCCTCGCTTCTTGCCTTTAATTTAATCTCTTGAGGTAATTATTCTCCGTCTAAATGTTATTCGGACTTAAGTGGTGAGAACTCCAGAAAAAATGCTTCTCTGTTGTTATCACAATGTGATTATTTTCCATTATATTTTCAAAGGTTTACGTATTATACTGTAAATCTATTGTTTGTTACTAAACACTAGTGATAAAGTGACAGTACAAACCAAGTTCAATTTTGAATAGGTAAATATATATTTATTTGGATTAAGTTGATCATGAATAATATAGGTAAAATTAGGTGAATTTTATTACTCATTGTATATATTATGCAAATTTACATACAAAGTAATAAATCATAAAGCCAAAGCAGTTTAATACAATTGAAACACATCAAGTAGCAAATTAAACTAGATTAACGCGAATTACGACAAAATTTACACTAACTGATTCCATTTCTCCAGTTTGGAAATGATATAAATTGTAAAGCGTTACATGGAAAATTTAGTTTGAATACGATCCAGTACAGTAATTGTACATGTACATTGTTTGAAGTTTTTCAATGAAAATTTTCAAAAGTTTGTGTTTTACAAAAAGTTTTAAATGAGTTATTTGGAACCGTAATCTGAACTTGATATAAAAACTAATTTGAGCTGTGGTTGAAATAGAAATTATTTAAATTGCTATTTATATTATATTAAAATTTAAATTTTAATTGTAGCTCAGTCCGTCTGTTGTTTATTTTTCCAAACTTTTTGTTAACTTCATTGTTTATTTAATTAATTCGGCAAAATTAATTGAGAAGAGTTTTGAAATTAATATTTGTATGTGAGTGTTCTGGACAAGCTTGCCTGAATAAATGTTGATATAGGAATGAATCCTTTACATTGAGATTCAAAATAATAGGAATTGTAATTATAATATAACGGACGAATATAATTTAAGCTCCTTAGCAATTGTGCGCTCGTAATTGTTATACAAAAACAAAATAAATCGGTGTAAATTTGTATACTTTTGTACTTCGTTAACTGTTTTGCATAAATTATTAAAATTAAAATAATTTTAAATTAACATTCGGAGTTTAACCTTAAACACATTATTTATTATTCCATTTAGAACATATTTATTTTTTATATAATAATAATAATAATAATAATAATAATAATAATAATAATAATAATAATAATAATAATAATAATAATAATCCTTATTTTATTTTGAATTAAAAAATTTCTTTATACGCTCTCAAATGCGGGCGTACTTGGCTTTTATCGCCATAGTTACTCAAACAAATTAAAATTGTGAGTAATGAATAAATAAATAAAAACAAGTATTCAATATTCACATAACTTTTCAATATCCTTTTCATCAAAATCTTTTGAATTTTTAAAAACCAACTTGGACTGTGCAGCCTCATATTCCATTAATATTTCGCCAGAATAACAGTACGTGACGTTCCATATATATTTGGAAGTGATGGTGACACTTCGATTATATTAAATTTGTTTAAGAACAATCTAACAATACCAACTACTAAAAAAAAAACCACAGCATGTAATATGTCATATTTTTCTCATTTCAAATACCAAAATGAAATAAAGCGTTATATGTACCCAATGGCGGATGGGCACTTATATCAACCGGGCAAACCAATGAAAGTCCGACGCCAGATCGCCACGTGTATCTCATGCCAATCAATGCCTCTAAAAATTTTACTAGTATTTAAGTTTTTACTAAAGCCTGGTTATGCAGCGTCATCATATTCATTGTCATGATCATAATCACTGTCATAATCATAAGAATGCGAACCGTTTATCAAAAAATTTTAATATTATGAATAACTACAGAATTGTCATATTTGTCAAATTTAAATTTACATTATATTAGTATTGTAAAAATGTTAGATTTGTACAAAAAAAACTAGCAAGATCTACAAATTCACATGATTATTCCACACACGTTATTTTAACGCAATCAGAAAGCTTTATTTGATGGTCGTAGGTAGTTTTTCAGTGAAGAAAATTGATAATACCGCAGTGTCATAGTCATGGTTCCTTTTTGTTGATTTCAAAAATTTTCTGTTTGAACTGTTATCATTGGTTAAATAATCACGTAAATATAATTCGGGGTATGAATTTAGCTGTTAAAATTTAGTCAGTAGTAATTCCTTCGAAATAATGACACTCGGGTCAAAAACGGCTCTTAAATCACTCCAGCTTCGCTGTCGTAATTTAAATGTCATTTTTGACACTTGTTTGTCTGTTACTACGCAACAAGCATTCGTATTTTTTTCTAATAAATCCATAGGTCTTATTATATTATTAATGAAAATATAATATGCATTTACAGAAACATAATTTTAGGTTATATTGGATACACTATTGACATTTGTAAGGCAAGCACACTGTAATCTCGTCATAATCGTATAGTCAAAGAACTAAAATTAAACCAATTTTAAAGTTATGCCTATTTCTATGACATTGACTGTAATTATGACATAGTAGCATACACGCCGCAATTACTTAATTATGATTATAATGATGACAATGACTATGATAATTCTGCCTAAACCAGGCTTTATTATTTTTTTGTTTAAAAAATCTGATGTGGACACCACATTACTTCCTTTTACGCTAATTATACATATTTCTTGCTCTACATGCGAGTCCTATTACCGAATATGCGATTGTCAGAAGCCTACATCTCTCCAATAAGATGAGACAGCAAACTACAGAGTTTCAACAAAACGATGATGTTTTCGATTTTATATCGCATTTTTTGAACTGAGTGTAATCTTTCTCTTTATCAGCATTGGAATCGTCGTATACAGATTCCAAATGTACTCATATTACTGATAAAACATCGTTTCCATCTGTGTCAAACCTGTTTTAGAGTGGTCCAGTTTTCTGCAAAATATATTCGCTATCCTTTCAAATTTTGCGGGGTTGCTTCTTATCAAATTTTCGTAAAATACTGCTAAGTAGCTCCAACGTGTCCTCTAATACTAAGTGATCATCAATGTCTTTAAAAAAATGGATCTAGAAACTAATAGACCATTTCTGAACAAATCTGTATGTCTTACTGATCTATAAATAATTAACAAAATCGCAACGAAAGCAGCCACTCTTATGTGTAATTTTAAATTAATCAATAAAAATAGATGCGTGTTTGTCAAATTTTTACAAATTTACAAATCTGTAAGACTTACAGATTTGTTGAGAATTGGCCTATAAAACTAAGACAGCGTTCATGGGGAAATAAAATACAAATTAGTTGTTCGCTATTGGTATTGACGTCAAAAAGAATTAAAATGTATTGACGTACCGGGCAAATGCATAATCATAATTATAGCCCTCAAGAAATTTAAAGGTTTTCATTATGCGTCGAATTTTAACATTTCGTCGTGCTATAATCTTGTGATTATGCCCTTAATACACAAATAACTATTATTGACTCAAATGAAAAGGCAGGGTTCAGCCAAAGGTAGCTTTTCAACTCAACCAGTATAGTAAGTAAGTTTAGATATATAACACATTTAACACATTATTGGGTGGCAAACATTTCTATAAACAATTTATAAAATAACAAACTAATATAACTTATCAATATAAACGTATAAACAGTTTTCAATAAAATTTGTTTTTTACTCTGAATGAAATTAGTTGAAACATAAATGAAATTATACACTAATATATTTTTTAGGTAATCAATAGAATTTATATTTTTTATTTAAAGATGAGGTTATTGTTTGAAGGTGATTAAATAAATTTAAGTTATTTATTTAAGTTCTTAATTTTATCTAATACAAGACACAACACTTCTGACAGATATAGAAAGAAAAGGCAATGTATATACAAAGATAGAAAACAGCTTCAACTCACCATCCTAACAAAATACGAGTACCGGGGTGAGTTGGATCAGTTGGGGAACTGTTCTGGGTTACTTTAAACGTACCAAATAAACATAATTAACCTGCTAGGTTACTTAAAAAGTCCCAAATAAATATGGCTATTATTAGAGTTCTATAAGACGGTACCTTGTTCCAAACGTTGTTTGTCGAATAGAACAATATATCATATAAAATGAGTATCATATACTATTATTTATACTTTGCGTTATTATTTTATAAAATACTCAAAACCTTAGATTACAAAAATAATTAACGGGTAATCACGAATTTATGTAAAATATGGTAATTCTCTTGAATGAAATTGGACACATAACAGTCATAATTCATATATAATATAATGAAAAAAATTCTAATCTATAAGTTAAGACATACGGAATTAAATCGTTTCGATATAACAATAGAACAAAATTATTATAATTTACTGATAAAGCATGAAGAAATTTTTCTACATAACATTATTCTTTTTGAAGTAATATATTTGTTAAAAGTTTAAGAGCCTGTATTTTTGCTTTAATTCAATAGGTAGTGAATGGAATCTCTGTTTTCTTGTACGCAGAAGTTTTATACGCAGATATGTTTAAGTTAATGCTTTTATGTCTTGTATCGTATGATGAATTGCACCTATCGTAATTGATCAAATTAATAAATGTATTTTTTGATGAAAATTTCCAGTTGATTCTGCATAGTTGATATTATGGTATTGTGGAGTATGGGTAATGCAGAAATGAAAAAAACACTATTTAATAAAATAGTATATTTTATAACTATTCGTATCGGCGCGATCGATTTCGGTCTGAGACCATCTTCAGGCGCGATGCTGAAAAAACTACATTGTATTTATTTTACATGTTTTTATATAATATAATAATTTTCTTAAATTTGACATATTGTAATATATATAAAAATATAAATAAGGATTTTCTTAAATAGTATTTTAACTAATATTTTAAATATTTGTATATTCAACAGGTTTTTTTGTTTTTGTTAAATGTTTGTTAGAAAATTGAAATGAATAAATATAGGTAAACACATGTGTCATTGAGGTTCAGTAGTAACAAGAAAAATGAAAAACTTACTGTCGGTAGATTAAATAGTTGAAATATATAAATTAAGACTGGTCATTTTTGTTAAAAATTGTTTATGCCGGTTTTTTTTTTGTTAAGTTGAAAAAATGGTTAAAAATCTTGAAGGTGGAAGGTGTTGTTACCGAGGAAGAAGGAGTCGTACTGGATGAATTTTAAGCGGAAATTAATTATTTTTGAAAGGTGGCAATAGTTTGAAGAGATGTGATTCTGGGAAATTTGTTGTTTCGTTTAGTAGGTTATCGTTCTCTAATGTCTGTTTTAAAATTTCGTATTTTTCTAATAAAAGTAATTTATGGTAGTTAGTTTCATGATGAAGAAGTGTTATATTTGAATTTATGTCTATTTGATGATTCTCTGATTTTAGATGGGTACCAAGTGCTGAAGGCGGGTTATTTGATTTGTGTTCTTTAAATCTTGTTTTTAAATTTCGAGAAGTTAATCCAATATATTCTTTGTCGCAATTATTACATTTAATTTTATAAATTCCTGATTTTTCTAAATTGGGCGGTTTTGGTTTATTGTTAATAAGATAGTCAGCTATGGTTTTATGTGATTTGGAAGTTGTAGGTAAGTTAAATTTTTTTAATGTTGATTTTAGTTGTTGATATTGATTTTTGTGACATGGAACGGAGATATAAAAGTTTTTGGAATTAAAATGTGGGTATATTTCTTTTAGAATGTTTTTGTATAGTATTTTATTATATAAATTTACTATGTATTCTGTCGGATAGTTGTTATTAATGCCTATTGTAAATATGATTTCTAATTCTTTGTTATAGTTTTCTGTGGACATTGGTACGGAAAGAAGTCTATGAAATAAAAAATGGAAATCTTGTTGTTTGATGTTGGGGTTGTGGTAAGAATTAAATGGAATAATTGAGTCAATTGAAGTTGGTTTTCGATAAATTTTGAATTCTATGTTGTTATTTATATTTGTAAGTGTTAAATCTAAAAAATTAATAGAATGATTATTTTCTTTTTTAATAGTAAATTTTATTTTACATAAATTATTAATGGTGTGAAGGAATAAATTTAGGTTATCGTCGGTTCCTGTCCAAAAGCAGAGAATGTCATCTACATAACGGGTCCAAAGTGAAATATTATTACTAAGAGGGAGTGACATAATTTGTTTTTCTATTTCATCTATGTAATCTAAGTTAAATTTATTTTGAAAATCTGTGTTATTATGTATGTATTATGGTTTTGAAGAGGACATTAGAAAGTAAGCGTCATTTGCGTAAAGGGTACTGAAGGTATATATTGAGAAAATTTAAGGGTAGGTCTTTAATACAAACAAGGAACAAAAGTGGTGCTAGGACGGACCTCTGCGGGACTCCACGTTGACTTAGCCTTTCTTTGGAATAGTAGACTGAGTTGATGTGCAGGTCGTTGACTTTTACGAACTGATATCTCTCTGAAAGGTACGATTTGAACCATAAGGCTGCTAAACCATAATGTTATAGTTTTTGAATAAGAATATAGTAAAATTCATAATCAAAGGCTTTCGATAAGTCACTGTAGTCGCCTGCACACATATTCTTGTCTAGATCACAAATTATTTTATTGCAGATGCAAAACACCACACTGACTGTTGACTTAAGTCTATTATAAACTTGTCATTCAAGTATTTTTGAACATGTTGTTAATAAAGAGATCTATAAGATCTATAAGTTTTGTGGATTTTTTTACAAGGGTACGACGAAGGAATTTTTAAATGTGTTTAGAAAACCACTATTTTCTGTGGATAAATTAAATATGACAACCAACTGCTCAGCTATGAGGTGAGTGCATTTTTTAATTATGGAACATGATAGCCCATCACTTCCACATGAGAATGAATTTTTTAAATTGTTGATGACATGGAGGACTTTTGCTTCAGTGATTGGCCGTAAGAAGAAAGAATTTACGCAAAGGTGTTCCTTGGAATGAAATTTTTTAGTGTAAGAATTAGTTGTTGAAATCATTTGCCAGTGAACCGGGATCTGTTGATGGTGAGTGATGAATATAATTACATAAGTTGCTTTTGATTTATTAGATGATTTTAAAATATAATTACACACATTTTTTTTTAGCTAGTTTTACTGTTGTATTTCAAATTTTGCTGTATTCTTTTATAATGCAATTTATTAGCGGTAGTATTATTTAGTTTTAAGTTTTTCAATAACTTTTTTTGTTTTACAGGAGATACGTATGCCTTTTATTAACTACTATATTGTATTTTAACTGAACTTAATGCTTTTGAAAAGGAAACGATTCTTCATATGCAAAGGTACACTTACGCAAAAACAATTCAGTGGAGATATTTATATTTAATTTTTGTTTCAAGTCATTCCACGATCTGAGTTTACTATAAAACATTTCAAAATTTTTTTGATAGTAAATGCGTCTGGACAGAATACCGGTAGATTTTATTAATATAGCAATTTTATTTTGTTTCATTTTTTAAATTCAAAATAAATTTATAGAAAATTGTTCACTTTGTTTAACAGTAATTTCAAATAATAATAAAAATAAATTAACGCAACTCACTTGACATGTAAACCGTTAAACATTTTTTCTTTCTTGTCTCAATTCCATGGCTACCGCTATTTTTGTGGTGATTCACGTTAATTTTATATCTAATTTCGGAGCATACAAGGTACAAGGCATATACAATTATTTTTGCTCATTGATTCACATGGAAGTTATTATACTCTACAACTCTTATTTAAAGCTTTTTTACCTAAAATAATTAGAGACGCAAGAACTGAAAAGAATATGATTTTATCTGTTAAATCCCTACGTTCTGGTATTCGAGTCGCTACCCTGTATATGTACATCACGTTCTCTGTAACCTCAAAAATGAGGTATGAAAATAACATAAATCACCCCGAAAATAGCAGCAGCCATCGGATTGAAACAAAAATTGAGCTTTCCCTAGGCCTCCGGCGTCCGTGAAATATTATCATTTGATAGATAATTTCATTTCTCCAAGACAGGTCTTGTCGAATGCTTTCATTTAGTACCAAACAAGATTTACTTCCGCCAACTAATTGTAAAAAACAAATGCAGATCAACATTTTTTGTCATTTCTGCAAATTAGCCCTCAACAAGACATTTAATTTGAGACCAAACTCGATATACCTTTGAGAAATTTTTCAAATAAACAAAAGCGGGTCAACATGAACCATTTCTGTCAATTTTGCATGTCAGCTCTCATCGATACCTTTCATTTTATACCAAACACGATATAATTCTGACAACTTTTTACATAAAACAAAAGCCGTTCGTCATGGAACATTTTTGACATTTCTGTTCGCCAGCCCTCATCGAGTCCTTTCATTTGACTCCAAGCACGATATACTTCTTACAACTTTTTACAGAAAACAAAAGCCGATCAACGTAATCCATTTTCGTCATTTCTGCAAGCGAGCCCTTAGCAAGACCTTTCATTTGAGACCAAACTCGGCATACTTTTGAGAAATTTTTGCGTAAAACAAAAGCCGGTCGACATAGATCATTTTTGTCAATTCTCTACGCGAGCCCTCGCCAAGACCTTTCATTCGATACCAAACACGACATATTTCTGACAACTTTTTGCAAAAAACAAAAGCCGATCGACATGGAACATTTTTGTCAATTTTGCATTTCAGCGCTCAACGAGACCTTTCATTAGATACCAAACACGACATACTTCTATTAACTTTTTGCATAAAACAAAAGTCGATCAACATAGACCGTTTTTGTCGGTTCTGCACGCGAGCCCTCAACAAGACCTTTTATTTGAGACCAAACATAATATACTTTATACTACTTTTAGCAAAAAACAAAAGCCGATTGACATAGATCATTTTTGTCAAATCTCTACGCGAGCCCTCGCCGAGACCTTTCATTAGATACCCAACACGACATACGTCTATTAACTTTTTGCATAAAACAAAAGCCGATCAACATGGGAAATTTTCTTTTTTGTACACCAGCCCTCACCGAGACTTTTCATTCGATACAAAACACAATATATTTCTGATAACATTTTGCAAAAAACAAATTCTAATCGACGTTTTTTTATTTTTGTCATTCGTGCACTCCAATCCACATTGTGTCGTTTCATTAAAATCCAAGGACGACCTACTTGTAACAACTTTTTGCGCAAAACAAATGCAGATCGACGTGACATATTTTTTTTTGTCATTTCAAAACCGGCCCTTATGGTTTTTTTTCTTTTGATATCAAACACAGCAAAGTGTTTAGGAATTTTCGGTTTTAATTTAGTTACTTCATCACACATTTGGCAACATTGACTTTTGACATTGGAAACGTCAAAATTAATATTAATTAAATACGTTATGTTTTAAACTTAAATTAGTTGTAACACCTTTGCTCAAGACTATTATACATGATACTTTATTTACTTCTTTAATATAAATGTTCTATAAGAAGTTACAATCGTTTAAAGTTCATAGACAGATTGTCAAAAGTGACAGATACCAGCGTGACTCTTCTTAAATTTAGACATGGCTACTAGGATCCATTGTTTCAAGTTATTAATTTTGCACAGTTTTTATTTATTTACACAAGAACAACTCACAGTAAAAATATGAGACCCCCAAAAGGCACAACTACACATTATTCCCTGCAACATAAAAAAAAATTACAACAATCTCTTTCATGGTTCAAGCATTTAAGCTTGTGACAAAATTTGGCGATCGTCATGATGAAAATAAATAAACATCACGGACACATGCCTTTTAGTATATAGGACTAGCGAATTCTCGGCTACGCCGAGCATACCCTAGAGCTCCGCTGTCAGTGCAAAAAACAAATGCCGGTCGACATGAAACAATTATTTCATATTTCCACGTCAGGCCTCACCGAGACCTTTCATTAGATTGCAAACACGATATACTTCTAATATTTTTTTGCAGAAAACAAAAGCCGATCGATATTGATCATTTTTGTCAATTCTCTACGCGAGCCCTCACCAAGAACTTTCATTCGATACCAAACACGACATATTTCTGACACCTTTTTGCAAAAAACAAAAGCCGATCGACATGGAACATTTTTGTCAATTCTGCACGCTAGCCCTCAACGAGACCTTTCATTTGAGACCAAACTCGACATACTTTTGAGAATTTTTTACATAAAACAAAAGCAGATCGACATAGATCATTTTTGTCAATTTTCTACGCGAGCTCTCGCCAAGACCTTTCATTCGATACCAAACACGACATATTTCTGACAACTTTTTGCAAAAAACAAAAGCCGATCGACATGGAACATTTTTGTCAATTCTGCACGCTAGCCCTTAACGAGACCTTTCATTTGAGACCAAACTCGATATACTTTTGAGAATTTTTTTAATAAAACAAAAGCAGATCGACATAGATCATTTCTGTCAATTCTCTACGCGAGCCCTCGCCAAGACCTTTCATTCGATACCACACACGACATATTTCTGACAACTTTTTGCAAAAAACAAAAGCCGATCGACATGGAACATTTTTGTCAATTTTGCATTTCAGCCCTCAACGAGACCTTTCATTTGAGACCAAACTCGACATACTTTTGAGAATTTTTTACATAAAACAAAAGCAGATCGACATAGATCATTTTTGTCAATTCTCTACGCGAGCTCTCGCCAAGACCTTTCATTCGATACCAAACACGACATATTTCTGACAACTTTTTGCAAAAAACAAAAGCCGATCGACATGGAACATTTTTGTCAATTCTGCACGCTAGCCCTTAACGAGACCTTTCATTTGAGACCAAACTCGACATACTTTTGAGAATTTTTTTAATAAAACAAAAGCAGATCGACATAGATCATTTCTGTCAATTCTCTACGCGAGCCCTCGCCAAGACCTTTCATTCGATACCACACACGACATATTTCTGACAACTTTTTGCAAAAAACAAAAGCCGATCGACATGGAACATTTTTGTCAATTTTGCATTTCAGCCCTCAACGAGACCTTTCATTTGAGACCAAACTCGACATACTTTTGAGAATTTTTTACATAAAACAAAAGCAGATCGACATAGATCATTTTTGTCAATTCTCTACGCGAGCTCTCGCCAAGACCTTTCATTCGATACCAAACACGACATATTTCTGACAACTTTTTGCAAAAAACAAAAGCCGATCGACATGGAACATTTTTGTCAATTCTGCACGCTAGCCCTTAACGAGACCTTTCATTTGAGACCAAACTCGACATACTTTTGAGAATTTTTTTAATAAAACAAAAGCAGATCGACATAGATCATTTCTGTCAATTCTCTACGCGAGCCCTCGCCAAGACCTTTCATTCGATACGACACACGACATATTTCTGACAACTTTTTGCAAAAAACAAAAGCCGATCGACATGGAACATTTTTGTCAATTTTGCATTTCAGCCCTCAACGAGACCTTTCATTTGAGACCAAACTCGACATACTTTTGAGAATTTTTTACATAAAACAAAAGCAGATCGACATAGATCATTTTTGTCAATTCTCTACGCGAGCTCTCGCCAAGACCTTTCATTCGATACCAAACACGACATATTTCTGACAACTTTTTGCAAAAAACAAAAGCCGATCGACATGGAACATTTTTGTCAATTCTGCACGCTAGCCCTTAACGAGACCTTTCATTTGAGACCAAACTCGACATAC
Organism: Stenolophus ochropezus; assembly: GCA_035578165.1. Taxonomy (NCBI): domain Eukaryota; kingdom Metazoa; phylum Arthropoda; class Insecta; order Coleoptera; family Carabidae; genus Stenolophus; species Stenolophus ochropezus. The sequence goes on along the minus strand of JAQOWZ010000015.1, from coordinate 17,612,540 downwards.
TTTTGAGAATTTTTTGCATAAAACAAAAGCAGATCGACATAGATCATTTCTGTCAATTCTCTACGCGAGCCCTCGCCAAGAACTTTCATTCGATACCAAACACGACATATTTCTGACAACTTTTTGCAAAAAACAAAAGCCGATCGACATGGAACATTTTTGTCAATTTTGCATTTCAGCCCTCAACGAGACCTTTCATTAGATACCAAACACGACATACTTCTATTAACTTTTTGCATAAAACAAAAGCCGATCAACACAGACCGTTTTTGTCAGTTCTGCACGCGACCCCTCAACAAGACCTTTTATTTGAGACCAAACATGATGTACTTTATACTACTTTTTGCAAAAAACAAAAGCCGATCGACATAGATCATTTTTGTCAAATCTCTACGCGAGCCCTCGCCGAGACCTTTCATTAGATACCAAACACGACATACGTCTATTAACTTTTTGCATAAAACAAAAGCCGATCAACAAGGAAAATTTTTTTGTACACCAGTCCTCACCGAGACTTTTCATTCGATACAAAACACATATTTCTAATAACATTTTGCAAAAAACAAATTCTAATCGACGTAGAATATTTTTGTCATTCGTGCACTCCAATCCACATTGTGTCGTTTCATTAAAATCCAAGAACGACCTACTTGTAATAACTTTTTGCGCAAAACAAATGCAGATCGACGTAACATATTTTTTTTTTGTCATTTCAAAACCGGCCCTTTTGGTTTTTTTTCTTTTGATATCAAACACAGCAAAGTGTTTAGGAATATTCGGTTTTAATTTAGTTACTTCATCACACATTTGGCAACATTGACTTTTGACATTGAAAACGTCAAAATTTATATTAATTAAATACGTTATGTTTTAAACTTAAATTAGTTGTAACACCTTTGCTCAAGACTAATATACTTGATACTGTATTTACTTCTTTAATATCAATGTTCTAAAAAAAGTTACAATCGTTTAAAGTTTATAGACAGATTGTCAAAAGTGACAGATGACCTCGTGACTCTTTTTAAATTTAGACATGGCTACTAGGATCCATTGTTTCAAGTTATTAATTTTGCACAGTTTTTATTTTTTTACACAAGAACCACTCATAGTAAAAATATGAGACCCCCAAAAGGCACAACTACACATTATTCCCTGCAATCTAAAAAAAAATTACAACAATCCCTTTGATGGTTCAGGCAGTTTGGCTTGTGACAAAATTTGGCGCTCGTCGTGATGAAAATAAACATCACGACACATAAATACGTTATGTTTTAAACTTAAATTAATTGTAACACCTTTGGTCAAGATTATTATTCATGATACTGTATTCACTTCTTTAATATCAATGTTCTATTTGAAAATACAATCATTTAAAGTTCATAGACTGATTGTCATAAGTGACAGATAACAGCTTGTTTCTTTTTAAATTTAGACATGGCTACTAGGATCCTTAAACAATTTTTTGTTTCAAAATGAAAAAAATGTGTGGTTTTTATTAATTTACGCAAAAACTGCTCGACGTAAAAATATGAAACACCAAAAAGGCACACCTACGCATCATTCTCTACAATTTGATATTATTATACATATCAATTTCATAAATGGTTAAGGCTGTAGGTTTGTCCGAAAATTTGGCGATCGTCGTGATGAAAATAAATATAGATTGGGACACATGCCTTTTAGTATATAGGACTAGCGAATGCTCAGCGTAGCTGAGCATTCCCTAGAGCTCCGCTGTCAGTACAAAAAACAAATGCCAATCGACATAAAACAATTTTTTCATATCTGCTCGTTAGACCTTACTGAGACCTTTCATTAGATTCCAAACACGATATATTTCCAATAATTTTGCAAAAAACAATAGCCGATCAACATGAAACATTTTTGTCATTTATGCACACCAGCTTTAACCGAGACCTTTCATTTGATACCAAACACGACATAATTCTGACAACTTTTTGCACAAAACAAAAGTCGATCGACATGTATCATTTTTTCATTTCTGCACGCTAGCCCACAACGAGACCTTTCATTTGATACCAAACATGACATATTTTAAAGATAACATAATATAATAATAAAAAGTTTTTATTATTGAACATTTTATTATTCAATTAATGTGACTTCATTAAATTGTCGTTTTAATCCTATTCAAATCAATAGTAAAACAAATATGTTTTAAATTCTTACAGAGCGCATTGATTAACACGTTAAAATCCAATATAGCTTTTATTTCAATTTACACATCACTGGAATTAGCAATTGATGCATGCAAATTAAATATAATAGAATAAAATGAAACAAAAGCTATATAACTTTTCGCAAAAGTTTACCTTATTCCAGTTTTGTTTTGTTTTTCAGAATAAAATTTCTCTTCAATAACCAGATTAAAATTCGCGAGTAACAAAGATAGGAATAAACATTCCAAAATATCGTTTTGCACCAGTGATGCCAGATGAGTGGAATTGCAAATACCGAGATTCGTACACAAAACTCGCTAGAATTCCCTAAATATTTAGTTTAAATATTTCCCTAAAATTCCCTAAATAAAAGTCAAGAAATCATTAAAATTTATAAAAATATAAAAAAATATTAATTGTGTAAATGTAATTCTATCAAAAAACAATAAAACAATTATTTACAATTCATCTGTCGATGAATCCGAATTTATTTATATGTTTAGCAATAATAACTACACTTTAAATTGAATTTATATTCAAAAATTCAAATTACATTGCACAAATAAATGTTAGCCTATTTTATAATTGTAAAATTTCTCCACTCCAACAATTTAGATAGGGATTTGCATAGTTACAAGTAAGGAATTTTATGTTAGCATCGTAAACTATTTCTTCTTGCTAACAGATGGCTCTGAACTTGAATAGCCTAACTTAACCGACAAACGGTTAAACATTTGCCGGAATTCCACGGCTATTGCTATTTAACTTAACAGAAAAACCGTTAAACATTTTTTCAGACGACCACATATGAAAGTAGCCATATTTACACTGTAATTAACACCAGAAAATGTAACATAGCACACGACGTGTGTTAATAACACACTAGTGTGTTATATAGCCGGATATAACGATTAGTGGTCAATAGATGGAACTTTGATAATTAAATGTAACAAAATTAATGAATATTTGCATAAAACTACGATTTTAAAATTGGCAGTGAATTAAAACAAAAATAAAGAGTCAACATGTACTGATAGACTTCCAAATCAGTTTCCGGTTAACTAGTGATACTTAACCTCCCAAACGCCAATGCTATCGGTATCGTGAGTTGTGTTTGACATTGACACTTTTGTATAAACCCTGTTTTTATTATAATATTTTGTGGTCGTCTGAAAAATAGTGTACATAACTCGCTTGAAAGTGCATAGCAACGCTCATGTATTAAATTACTCGGCGCTACATGCCTCGTTCTTCAATCTCTACACACGCTTGCTATTTACCACTTTCCACGCTTGTTATGTAAATATCTAATTGATTTTTGTCGAAATTCTACGGCTACTGTTATTTTTGGGGTGATTTACGTCATTTTCGTCTCTAATTTCTGAGCTTACAAAGCCCATAAAATTAATTTTTACTATTGATTCTGATGTATAATTTTATACTCTACAATTATTCTTAAAAGCTTTTTTACCTAAAATAATTAGGGAAGCAGGAAATTACGAAAGTAAAATTTCTATGTTCGGGTGTTCGAGTCACCATCCTGTATGTACTTGATGTACATTATTCTAAAAATAATGTCGTTGTTATTATGTTAGTTTTCAATCAAACAATAGAAAAACGAATAAAATCCCTAGATATTTTTTTAAAATTCCTTTCTCCCTTTTAACATAAAAAATTCCTAAAACTAGGGAAAATCACTGTTTTGCACATACTGAATTTACAGGACGGAGAATGAAATATTTACAGTTATTCGAAATGTCAGGTCGAATTATTGTTCGAACATTGTTTTATAAATGTAACAAAGCAATTTTTTAACTCAGCACAAGGTAATTTGCAAACATTTTTCAACACACAACAATTGAAAAATTGATTTTTTTTCACGAAAATAATGTTAATGCATTATTGCTTTTTTAGGTTTGAATTAGATCTAGAGGAAAACCAGCTACAGAAATTATTCATGCCTTGTCCGCCTTGCTATTTCTTGTGGGAAAAAAGGACATAAATGCAATGCATTATTTATAAGGGTCTGGGAATGTTAGTAATGTTATATTCTATTAAAAATTTAAAATCTCTGATCTCAGTAAACCACACAACAAAGTTTTAAAACTTTTGTCTTTTCTTGTTAAATTTTGCAAACTACTATGTACCATAGCTCCTCCTAAAAAAATCGTTGTTTAATTTTCAAAATGTATGTATATAGCTATAAGTTTTGGAAAATTATTTCTTCTTTATAAATTGCTTATTATACAACATATTAAAATTAATATTTTATGTGCATTTATTTATTTTCTTACATTTTTACCTACCCTCACATTGATAAGAGAGGTATAGAGATCGATTGTACACATTAGATTTTTCAATATTATTTTGTGAATATAATTTATTCGCACATACACAACATGTAATGCAAATCGATGTCATATTAAGTTAATATAAAAATAACGTTTATTTTTTAAAATTGTTAATTGTAAATTAAATTCAATCTTGAAAGAAGCTTGTTCCTTTTGTAGTTCCACGTATATATTTACTAGTTTTGTCGGTTGATAAGTATAGAGTCTACTTTAAACCTTGAGTATGGAGAGCTTTGTTGACGCGGCAATAATACTCTTTACCGACGATGGCATTTATTTTGAACATAGAAAATTACAATATACTACAATAATTTATGTTAGTGAAGTGGCAGCGGAAAATAAAATAAGTGTATCACTATGACTATAATCTTTTATAAGCAATTCTTGCTACATTTTATGTAGTTAATAATGATGATAATACAAAGAATACGCATGTACATGTATATATACTTCGTTTGACAATCATTTATTTAATATATACTGTTGCCATTACATTTTTTTGCTTTTGTAAAATATAATCATATTCAATATTCAGGTACATAAAAATGGATACAAAACTTTGAAATAGACACAAGGCTAATATACAAATTATGTTAGATGTTATTTGTTTTGTATTTGTAACAAAACGTCTGATCCAGTTAAACAAATACTCGTTTTGTTATTTATCTTGCTGTTGACTAGTTTCAAAATTCGTTCTGGTAATAAATAGTTCAAAGATTTGTAAAGGTTTCCGAAATTTCGTTTGGCTTTTAAGTTTATTGTTATATAGCTTCTAAAGGTTTGCTTCGAACGGCCATAAACCATCACCCTGAACGGAACCGTTTTCTGATTCATGGAAGATGCAACTTTCTAATTTTTTGTGGATCTCAGGGTGTTGAGAAATGCACCCTGTTAGAGACTATGGGGTGTAACACATTTACACGCCCATGGTGAAGATGACCAGTTAAATTGCGAGAATCAGAAAACGGGGAGATATTCTGTAACAAGAAGGTGTGGGCTGTTGGAGGTAGACTTTTGGAAATGAGAAGTTAGGGAGTCACAGAGAGAGAGTCAGCGAGTGAAGAAGAGGAGTCAATCATGACTCGTTTTGTAAATAATTATTTTGTAAGTAACTTTTAAGTTTTATTCTCACATGTAACCTGTAAATATTTATTAGTAATTTTAACTTTTAACTTGTTTCATTATTTTTGTAAATTCCATTTCATTTTAATATAATTTTATTGTGTTCTTATTATCGCTTTGTTTATCCCTATTAATTAATTCTTTTCCTAAAATTAGTTTGATTGTTCTAATTAAAAATAATCTGGTGGCAGCAATTTTAAATTCTTCCAATTTCGACATTTTAATTCTAAATTCATAAATAACTTTTTATTAAAATTTAAACCCAAAATTCAATAATCAAAATTTTTTCTTTTTCGCATTGTTACAAATGGTGGCGAGCGGTGAGATTCGAATATTCCGGTAGCCAAGCTCGTTCGAATTTGAGTTAGAAATTTTAGTAGCCACGCTCATTTTAATTTAGTGTAAAGACAATACAAAATTTAGTTACAATGAATCAATCAGCAGTGTTTGATATTTTATTTAATGGTGTAACAACTTTTGGCGGTGAAGACCATGAATGTGTTGAAAAATTCATCGCAAATTTAGAAAATGTTCAGAAAAAGACTAATATTTCGTTTAAAAGATTACAAGCTCTTGGTTCTATACATTGTACAGGGAAAGCAAAGCGATATGTATTTTTAAATGCTGAGAAATTGCGGGGAGATTGGGAACTTTTTAAAAAACTTATGAGAGAGAGATTTGAGAAAATTAATTTTGATGATGTAAAAAATATTAAATCTGTGAAAGTTTTTGAGTCAAATTTGCAAATTCAAAATTATTCCCAATCTCAGAGAGTTCCGGTAGAAAATCAAAATTTAAATTCAGAAATTAGTACAGGAAATATTCAAAATTATCGGGGTAGGATTCCTTCAAAAGAACTGATGTGTTTTCGATGCAAGAAAATGGGACACATGCAGTGGAACTGTCCTGCGAAATTTGCAGATCGTATGTGCTTCAAGTGTGAAAACATGGGGCACATACAGAAAGATTGTCCGGTGAAGGAATCGTCCCGAATAGTAGAACAAATAGTAGAAAAAACGGTTACATGTGAGGAAAAAGAAAAATTAGATAATTTGAGTAATAAGTATGTGTGTATGAGTGATGAAAATAAGAGTGTTAGTTACAATGGTTTAAGTGATAGTAGTGATAAAAGTGTTTACTAGGACGGGAACTATAAATGTACAGAAAGTGAGTGTAAAGAAGAAGAGACTGTGATATGCACCGATGATGAGCTGAACTTCGCGGAGGAGAGAGACGACAATTTCGATCCAACATGGAGTTCAGTTCATAGCGTCGAAGAGAAGTCAGAGAACGACGTCGAGGTAGAAGAGCTCAGGACAACAGATGGGGTTGATGAAGAACAGGTAAACGACTCTGCGAATTGTGTAAGTTTAGAGGAGGAAAGCATGGTGGAGTATGGCTCAGAAAAGGCACCTGTGAGAGATGATTCTGGCGCGAGCGTCGCGGAATCCAGGGAAACGGCTAAAGAAGAGCATACTGCCATACCTCCTGTGGTAGAAAAATTCGTAGAGATCGTTTACACAGAAGTTGAGAAGAAATTCAGTAGTTCTTCGCCGCGTGAAGAGAGTTTAGCAATTAAAGGTTTATCAGTCACGAATGTTCAAAAGTATGCGGTGTGTTGTCCTGGTGGAGACGTCGGCGATGTAGTGCAATCACATACAAAGAAGATTTCGAGAACCCGATCCAGCAGGAGGCAAAAGGACAGACAAAGGCGAAGTCATAAAACCCGAGCGCGTGGTTGTTCCTACCATCGGCCCAGGTGGAAGAGTAGCAGTCAGGTTTTGGATGAAAAACATAAGAATAAAGGCAGAAGAATACAAAAGAAAGGTAAGAGATTATTTTTAAAAATAAAGAAAAAACTTAAAACTGAGTTACGTGAAAAATTTAAAACGAAGGCTACGAAATTAGATAAAAATATTGATACAAAAAAATATTTCATATTAAAAAGAAACTATAGAGTCAGAATTAGCAATTTTAGTAGAAAACGATGTTATAGTAAATTTATATTAGAAGAAAACGGATTTAAAAATTATTTGGCATTAGAATTTGTAAAAGGAAATAATTATGCAGTAAAAGCAAGGGGATTTGGGTATCATGTCTACAAAAGCCGAAAACGGCCTAGGTAAAAAGATATTTCGGATGTTTTGTATTGTATCGGGTAATCAGGTCATAAAAGTTGTATGCATCCAGGATATTGGCATCCCTGCCCGTGTGATAGCCAACGTGTATCTTAGGCTGGGAGATGAATGATGATAATTAGTGGCCATACAAAAAAAATGCCTTCCAAGCTAAGATCCACGGTAATGTTTTATTAGATTTTTTTTGGAAATAGACTATTAATAATTGTTAATTGTAATTAAAGATTTAAATAATTAAAAACGAAATTATGTTGAAATTAGAAATATTAGAATAAATTAAGCGTAGTAATAAATAAATTTAGATAAAGAAATTTTTAAAGTAATGAGGTTAATTATATATAAGAAATAAGTTAGAAAAGTAGATACAGATAATTAAGTAGATTGTAGAAATAATTATTTTTACATTGGAACATAGATACTGGTCAGACATTTTTGTTGCAGCTTTATATCCCGCCAAACTGCTAGATGATGATGATCTAGGAACCTCCGTACATCGATGGCGAGCAGAATCGGCCTGCAGAGATCCCAGTCGAGTTTGTCATCTCCGTGTGTTCATCGTTGCCGAAGCCAAAAGTTATGAAGCCGCAAGAGTTGCTGATCGCAGTTAAAGCAGGAAACTGGAGGAAACAACGGAGATGAAGCCAACGTTTGTCAAGCTACAAGAGATCGCAGCCACCGCAGCCATCGAGTATGGGGAATACCTGGAGATCGGAGTCTAGCAGAGGGGAATGTTTAAGTTATAGTTTCTTGAAGAAATATAACTTAATTTAAGGGGGAAGTAGTTGTAACAAAACGTCTGATCCAGTTAAACAAATACTCATTTTGTTATTTATCTTGCTGTTGACTAGTTTCAAAATTCGTTCTGGTAATAAATAGTTCAAAGATTTGTAAAGGTTTCCGAAATTTCGTTTGGCTTTTAAGTTTATTGTTATATAGCTTCTAAAGGTTTGCTTCGAACGGCCATAAACCATCACCCTGAACGGAACCGTTTTCTGATTCTTGGAAGATGCAACTTTCTAATTTTTTGTGGATCTCAGGGTGTTGAGAAATGCACCCTGTTAGAGACTATGGGGTGTAACACATTTACACGCCCATGGTGAAGATGACCAGTTAAATTGCGAGAATCAGAAAACGGGGAGATATTCTGTAACAAGAAGGTGTGGGCTGTTGGAGGTAGACTTTTGGAAATGAGAAGTTAGGGAGTCACAGAGAGAGAGTCAGCGAGTGAAGAAGAGGAGTCAATCATGACTCGTTTTGTAAATAATTATTTTGTAAGTAACTTTTAAGTTTTATTCTCACATGTAACCTGTAAATATTTATTAGTAATTTTAACTTTTAACTTGTTTCATTATTTTTGTAAATTCCATTTCATTTTAATATAATTTTATTGTGTTCTTATTATCGCTTTGTTTATCCCTATTAATTAATTCTTTTCCTAAAATTAGTTTGATTGTTCTAATTAAAAATAATCTGGTGGCAGCAATTTTAAATTCTTCCAATTTCGACATTTTAATTCTAAATTCATAAATAACTTTTTATTAAAATTTAAACCCAAAATTCAATAATCAAAATTTTTTCTTTTTCGCATTGTTACATATTTAAAACCTATATTTCTTTGGTATTCATTCATTAATTATTAAATAATGAGGAAAATATTTAATGTTTTACATAGAAAATTCAAATAATTAACTTAATAAATCGATTTGAAAATCCATCACCATTACTATTACCAATAATTGCGAGCGTACGAGATAATTTTTCGAGGGTTGCCTACATACCGAGAGTTTATTTTATCAGTAAGCATAGAATATATCATTACTATAGTTACAGTGCTAATTGATTGACATTAATGAATTAAAGCGTTTATTTTATGAGTAAACATAGAGATAATTAATATAGACTAAAAAAGTATGAAATATTAATTTAAGAAAATATTTATTTATGTTTAAACACTTACAGCCATATTCATAAAAGGGATTAGCCACTAACCCCGATTAGTTAGTCCCAAATTTATATCCCTTGTTAACATCCTGAAATGTCAAACTAACTCCAATCCCAGCACATAAAAAGGATTAATGGTCGGTAATAAGTAATAGGGTAGTTACTTTGTCCTTCATTCGTTTTCTGTAATACCGGACATAAGTATATTATTTGGAGTTCCAAAGACAACTCCATTACAAATATTTATATATGAGTATCAGCATTTCTAAATGATGCAGAGAAAAATATTTAGTGATATTTAACAACCTAGAAGTAAAATGCGCAAAGCATTTATTGAAGTATAATAATCATTTTTTTTAATATTTTTTTTATTAAATTCGTATTACATGGAGCGGAAACGCTGAATTTGTACAGTGGAATATTAAGATAAACGCTAAAAATCAGAAACAAAAAATAATTACTTACCTACTTATAAAATATAAATAATCAACCTACTAGTTGTTGCGTCCGATTGATTTTGAAATGTAACGAGTCTGACATGTATTCCCTATGTTTACTCATAAAATAAACGCTTCAATGGGTATATTGCGGTCATTCTGTAAAATTAGTAATGAAACTACGCTATATTTACTTATAAAATAAAATCCCAGTATAAAAATAAACAAAAGTATATTTTAGACAAAGCATTTTATCTAGATATTAATTACGTCTAAAAAAATAAAGTAAGTTATAATCGATTAATTTTGTAAGTATCATGGATACTACGTTTTTTCAAGAGCGAGAGTTACTAGGATACAGAAATTGTGACAGGCGTAAAGGATTATTACCTTAGGAAATAATATAGAATCGATATTCTAGAAAGCGTACTCAGTAAGAATTTAATAAAAATAGATCATTTTTAATTTTTATGCAAAGTTATCATTTTAAAACTAACATATAAGTACTTCTCATTATTTGGTTACTATTGAAATTATTTTTCCGTATCCATGGTATGTAATTGACAAATTGTTTACTTCATTTGAGGTTAACAATGGCAGATAAATATTAAAAGCGGGATAATATGAACAGCTGTGAGTTTTAGCGATGCAAGTATACGACGTGCCATCTACCGATAAAATTTAAAATTATAATAATTTGATTACAACAAAATACTGTTAAAGTTAACACTAAATTACATTATAATTTAATTATTTTTTAGTTTTCGCATAAATTTATTACAGAATTTATCATTTAAACCAAAATTAGACATATATAATTTGAGGTTGTATGTCAAAAAATCTTTTGGAATGGTATTTTGTTACCTGTTGCCATGCCATGCCATGCGACACATGTTTTTGTGTTTTACATTAGCAAATTAACTTATTTTATTTAAAAGATTCTTCTCAAGGATACGGAAAAATAGCTTGTGCCCTACGGGAATCTAACGGCATAATTACTTCCCTCGGCTTTTGCTGCCCTCGCTCACTACGATCGCTCGTGTATCAGAAATCTTCGGGATGTAATAAGCTTATATCTTCCCTTATGACGCAATACACTATTACACTTTCTTTTACCATGATTGACGGCTGCCATAATTACAATTTAAAGTTTTCAAAGATTATTCAAATTTTAAATTATGGGCATGGATTATAGATATTAATTAATAATGACATTCGCTCTGGCTACAAATTGTACCTCAGGAATCTATGATATATTGTAATATGTATCTTTTTATTATTTCTACCCTTCTTGTCATCTATGTAACCCGTGTTTTATATATATATATATATATATATATATATATATATATATATATATATATATATATATATATATATATAGAAAATATATGGAAACGAAAATCTAGGATAAATATGGTTCCTGTAACATGTCATTGAACATAATTTTCAAATATACATCTATCTCTGACGAAATCGTTGGTTTATATATACTACAAAATTATTATACAAAAAGAAGGTCTTACTTTATAACGGATGTTACCATTGGTATAGATAAGGAGGGAGGGGGAGGAGTTAAGATTAAAATCCCTTCGGGAATTAAATTATAAATTAAAAAAAGGTGATTCAACAAAATAGTAAGGTCTAAATTCTAAATTAAGCCATTGATAGGAACCACCTCCCCCTAAATGCAACGTCAAGCTACACCACTGGAGACATCACCGCCTGTCAAATAAAATTGCCACTTTTTTATAAAAATTAAATGTTTATTAAAAGCAGTGTTGTGACCCAGAGTTACAACATGTGATACAAAAAAAACAATATGAAAATCTTGGCATCCAACGGCATTATTCAGAGGAAACTGGAAGTTTAATAAGACTTTTTCACATGATTACTTTTTCTGTTTCATTGTTCCAGTTTTAATGGGCACAGCTTGCTGCGAGCCCAAAGCAACTCAAGCCATTTGGCGCTCTGAGGTTTCACTTGTTTTCCCTGATTTCATCGCTTGTTTCACTTCACGTCGCATGTTCATTTGCTGTGCCTCGTTCTTCGTTCCGTTTCGTTCTGCTTTGGATCAGCGGACTTTCATTAGCTACTGATGAAGCGAGAAATGCTACTCATAGTATTACATTTTCTTTATAAATATGTACGAGTTTCATGAAAACGGCGGAAAGGTTAGATTATTTTCAGTTTCAAGAATTTAATGCTGGAAATGAAATACAAGGCTTAATTAAAATTAAACGTTGTTGACTAATTCCTACAAGTACATATTAAAATTTTTTTTTACAATTCATTTCTATTGTTTGTAATATTATGGTACTAGTAAAGTTAATATACAAATTAGTTATTAAGGGAATACTTAGTCTATCGACGGGAAAGTGTCTTTCATACTTTTCTAATATCTCATTTTTGGTATATTTTGCAGAAAAATGTTATTAGAATAATATTTTTAACACTGAACAGTTTTTCAAATATTAATTTTTCAATAGATTATAAATTATATTCTAGTTTTTATTGAAAAATCAAATTTTGGAAACACTTCGATGTTAAGAATATTATTTTAAATATATTTTTCTAATAACATTTTTCTCTAAAATGTGCCAAAAATGAAGTATTAAAAAACTAGGAACGACATTTTCCTGTAATTAGTCATGAATGACGGCACAAGTACTTTAAACACTTTTACACGTGCCATATTCTGTCACAGTCCATTTCTTCATTTCAAATTGTCCATTAGTTTATTGCCTCTACCTGTAAAACTTTATTGTATTGCTGGTCAAATAAACTCATTAATTATGTGTACGCGCAATTCTTTGCGAAACTGTGCGAATCTTGTCTCTGTCCGCTGGCGTTGAAGGTGTGAGCAGTTCGACGTGAATTTAAAGTGATTTGTTGGTTGAAATTTGATTTTGTTTGAAATAAATCCTTTATCCCAGTTTGGGGAAATAACGAAGAAGCTAACATCGGGAAGTTGTATTTTTCCCACGGAATTTATCCGGAATAAATCGCACACACGCCGTGACAATACTTTTGAGCCGCTTAACATAATAATAATAATAATAATAATAATAATAATAGACTTTATTGACATCAGTCAATGGCGGGGTTCAGCCAAAGGCTGCTTTTCAACCCAACCAATACAAAGAATATACAAATAAACCAATAAGGAACGCCGATAATAATACATATAACATAAAACTATCAAAAATACATAGAAGAATAAGAATACCTTAGTAGTTAATGTTGAATGCATAGAAAATAATTTTAACCAATAAAAAATTCGCAGATAAGATCACAGAAGTATACATACTGAACACATAGATCATCACATTTTCTTTACATGGTGTTTAAAAGAATTTATAGAAAGAGATTTCATATTGTCTGGTAAAGTGTTGTATAATGTAGGGGCTAAATAGGAGAATGAGCACTTAAATTTTTGTTTTTTAAATGATGGCACAATGTATAAATTCTTAATACGTAAACTATAATTATAAAATTTTGGAATGAGTTTATTGTACAGATAGCGAGGCGTGCTAGTAGTTAAAATTTTATGAATTAGAACTAAATATATTTTTCTCACACGAGTCTCAATATTATCCATTTTTGCTAACTGTCTATAACTTGATATGTGATCAAATTTACGCACCTTGTAGACAAACCGTAAACATGAATTTTGAAAAACTTGAATTCTGCGCTTATCTTCTTGTGATAAATTAGGTACATACACACATGCACAATAATCAAAAATTGGAAGAACAAGCGTGTTAATTAAACGTAATTTTACATCGGGTGATAGGATGTCACGAAACTGATACAGGTGCTTCATTTTAATCATTGCTGACTTCAATTTAGACTGTAAATGGAACTTGAAGTTCAGATCCGAATCAAAATATACACCCAGACTTTTACAGAATTTATCAGGTAGAAGTTGGGTTCCATCCAGCTTTATTATAGGAATTTCACAATTACCTATAACTAACATTGTAGATTTCTTAGGATTAATACTAAGACCATTATCCATAACCCATTGAACTAGATGATTAAGATCCGAGTTAATATTTTCAGCAACAACAGACATATCCGAGGGAACACATGGTGCTAAGATTTGAACGTCATCAGCATACGAGTGAAATTCACAGTATCTTAACCTGGCAGGTAAATCCGCGACATATAGTAAAAAGAACAGTGGCCCCAGAATGGAACCTTGCGGTACCTCGCGTATTAACTGAAATGAGGTAGAGTCTGACGTTAAACTGTTTTTTGTTATATTAACATGAAATTTCCTGTTACTAAAGTAATTTTTACACAACTTCAATTCACTCTCAGAGAATTTGTAGTATTTTAGTTTAGCCAATAAAAGAGCATGGTCCACCATGTCAAAAGCCTTAGAGAAATCTATTTGAATCAGGAAGGATATTTTTGATTCATCGTATTTTTAATTAAGGTATCTAAAATATTAATTAGACATGTGTTAGTACTATGACCATATCTAAACCCGGATTGGTTTTGAGGAATAATTCCATTTTGTGTCACATAATCCATAATTTGCTCGCAACATATTTTCTCTAAGACTTTTGACAATGTTGGCAGAATGCTTACAGGTCGCAGGTCGTTGAATGATGAGGGTTTATCATTTTTCGGGAGAGGTTTTACAATGGCTGTTTTCCATAAGTCAGGTATTGTTCCCATTAGCAAACAGGTATTGATTATGTGTGTGATGTACTTAATAATGACTGGGAAGATTAGTTCTAACATTTTTTTAGATATACCGTCAATTCCAATTGCGTTGGACTTCAAGTTTTTAAATATAAATTCAATTTTTTCATTATTCACGCACGTAAAATCAAATGAATCGGTAGGTAAATTAGAATAACAGTTAGTATTATAATATGCTTTAGTATTAGGGTTGGGGTATGTTGTGTCAGTTTGACTTAGTAAGTAACTACCATATTCGTATGGTTTAAATAGTTCATCAGAAAGATTATACTCTGAGGTATTATTAATTCCTATTTTTTTTAAATTAGACCACAATTTACCACTGTCATTAATATTGTTAGAAATACTATGCTGAAGGTATGCTTGTTTTTCTCGCCTAATTGCAGCAGTGGCCAGGTTGCGAAGCTGTTTATAGTATTCTAATTTACCATCTGTTTTATATTTTTTATAGTCAGCCAGGGCTTTGTTACGCTTACTCTGCATTAATTTAATAACTGGAGTTATCCAAGGACTAAACTGTTTTTTAGTAGTGACTTCTTTAATGGGTGCATGCTTATTAAATAAAAGAATGATATTATCATTAAGAAATCGAACCTTGTCATTGATATCATTCAAGAAAAGAATGTGCTCCCAGTTAATTGATTCACAATCAGAGTAAAAATGGTCGAAGTTAAAGTTAGTATAATCTCTGTATATAAATTTTTTTAGACACATAGAGGTTTTAGGTAAATTTAGTACACAATAAACACAGTCATGATCAGTCATTTCCTGACAATCAATATTACCTGAACTTACGCAAATATTTGTATCAGATAAACATATAACATCTAACAATGATTTTGAAGATGGTCTCGTTGGTTTAGTAATTATTTGATTCATGTGGTTAGCAGATAAAAGATCAGATAAATATTGTGATTTATAATCCATAGACAATAAATTAATATTTATATCACCGGTGCAAATCAAGTAATCACACAGTAAACTAAATTCTGTAAAAACTGTATCAAGAATTGCGAGTTCATGGTAATATTGATTGTTAGGATTATATACAACGCCTAAACATAATTTTATATTTTGAATGGTACATAAGATCCATGCATGTTCAATGTTATTTCTGGGAACGAAAGTAGTGTCTAATACTTTGAAATTAATACCATTACGTACATAAAATGCTACTCCGCCACCAACAGCATGAGTTCTATTTACACAAAATAAATTGTAATTTGTAATATTAAATAAACAACTTGGAGTGTTTTCGTTAATCCACGTTTCCGTAACTGCTATAATATCAAAGTTATGGTCACTAGTGAATTCCGAAAATCTTAAAAAACATGAATTGATTGATCTGATATTTATCTGACAAATTGTGAAGTTCTTATCATATACATCTATGGTTTGTTGGCTGCAGTCAACAAAATTCAACATTAAAAAGAGATATGCAAAAAATATAAAAATTTAAATACAAGAAAGTGCCAGAAGACAAGGCCAAATCACTAGAGTTCATTGACTTGTGCGTGTTCTGGCAAAGAATAATTAACAATAAAAAAAACGCAGTGGTACACAAAATGTTAGCAAAACCCAAGTTAAATAAAAAACTAAAACGATTATATGAAGTGAAAATTATTAGTCTGTTAAATCTTTATGATTAGTAATATGAAGTTTTTTAGGTCTTTCACTTTCTTTCCCGGTGACACTCACAAAGACTCGACCATCAAAAGTCCACACATTTTTGTTAGAGTATTTAGCCACCGCTGCTTTCACGAGAGACGCCCTAGATGCTGTTAGATCTTCCCTGATGGTGATACCCGAACCCTTGAGAAGTTTTTTGGAGTTGAAAATTTTTTTGACGGGAACGGTAACTCACAAATTTTATTATAATTGGCCTCGTTTTATTTGGGATTAATTTGCCAACCCTATGACAACGATCTATTTCTTGCGGTGTAACAGTTATATTTAACTTATCTTGAAATAGATTAATAACTTTGTTATCACATTTTTCGTATTTTGTTTCCGAAACACCGAAAATTCGAATATTATTTCGACGCGAGTATTGCTCCAAGTCATCCAGTTTATTTTCACATGACATGCATGATTGAGACAAATTAGAGTTTACTTGCTTGAGTGAAGTGATTTCCTCTTGTAGAACTTTCAACTTTTGCTCAAGAACATTTTGCACGGCACTGGTCACTTGTTTCACAATTAGCTCCACAAAGGATTTATTTTCACCCAGTTTACTTAATGATTCACTAATCATGGTCGAAATTGTATTTTGATCGTCGCGCGTCAACATATTGAAAAAATATAGAAGCGATTTTTTATTTTATAAAAATGAAATCAAAAAAATTTAAACAACTCTGGCCAGAACACAAAACACGTCTAGTGCGGACGGCAGTTCATTGACAAAATGACAAAATGACATCACAGGTATTTACAATTTATTATTTTGCAAAGTATACTTATTCTCTTTCAAGTTCATTTTAAAAATAATTTAGCCTACGACTATTTTGTACAGTAATTATTTAAAGATCTTGCTTTTATTTGACACGATGACGAGCAATACTAACAGGTTTCTTTCAGGCTCTTTTGTGTTATTCTTTTGGTACATCTCTTTTGATTTGTTATACGCTCATCTTCGTCCACTTTTTTATTGGATATCGCCGGAGTTGGTCCTATTTGGAGTTCCGAGTGAATCATAGTTGGAATTGTTTGGTTTGGAAACCACTGGAAATAGACGAGAGCACATGTTGTCGAACACTGTGAGTGGAGGTAGACGCCATTTTGGAAACCGGATCTGACGTCACCAAGAGGCCCGAAATCGCCATCGCTACTCACAGATAAGAAACAGATATTTGAACTTATTTACTAAATTTTGTTGAGAGTTTTTATTATGTGTGGTATTTTCATGTAAAATCGTTTATTATACAGAATGTAAATGAAACTAAGGAACGCGATTTTTCTTGGAAGTTATAAGAGATACAAAGAAATCTTTCAAATGAAAATGTTAGTGTTTTTAGTAAGCTACATAAATTAATGTAAATCAGAAAAAAAATATTTTAATTTTCGGAGATATACCTATTTTTGACTTTTTTTTAAATGGTACGCCCTGTATATTTTTATACTATTTAGTACGAAATAATTTTTGCTTTAAAAAAATTTCATAAGTTGTACCTTCTAAACTTCATAGAATTCGAGATATTGAAGAAAATATTAAAATAGTTTTACTCGAAATTAAAGCTGGCTATGAAAAAAAAAAAAAATTGAATTACGACACATTTTAATTTACAAATGTACATCAAATTCGTCACATTCTCGTTAATTGAGTATTCTTCCATTTTTACAACAAATAATAGTCTAAGTTACTAATCTTTTTCACAAACTTATACAAATAAACTAATACAAATGTCAAATTTTGTTTCCATAGCCAGCTTTATTTTCCAGTAAAATTATTTTAATATTTTCTTCAATATCTCGAATAATATTAAGTTTAGAAAGTATAATATAACTTATGCGAGTCAAATACTATACTTTATCTACAACTATCAGGCATATAAAAAATCTGATATTTTTTGTAAAATATTCAGTTAGGTGTGGGTAGTTCATATACAGCTTAACAGATGGCGCCATAGTAGCACTTAAATATCAAAATAACTATTCAAATTGTATTTATTATACTTTTATAAGCATTTATATTGATATTTATAATAAAAAATATATTATTAATAAATTAACAGTTTATAAAAATGTTATGTGTTAAAATATATGTTCTATTTATTACAGAAAAGTGTAGCGTGTAATATAACGTTACATATTACACTTGTGTTACATTAATTTATGTAGCTTACTAGAAACACTAATAATTTTATTTGAAAGATTTTTTTGTATCTCTTATAACTTCCGAGAAAAATCGCATTCCCTAGTTTCATTTACACCCTGTATATTTAGAGTTTTGTGATAGCTCTTGCGATGTAATGTGTGATGTACTCCGATATAGGCTGGCTATAGCCTCTGCAGAGTGGTGTATGTGTGGTGAGTGTATTTGTTTGTGTTTGGAGTAGAATGTAAGCTAGTACATTGTCAGTGCACTCTCTAGACCTATCGCCAGGCGATAGGTAACCCAAGTCACACGTCAGTTGTGAAGGAAGCCTACACAACGGAGAGGTGTATTTGAATTAATTTTCATTAACCCTTAACCACTTACCACCGGTCTCTCAGACACCGTTGAAGTTATTTTTGCTAATAACTCGGCGTAAGCGCATCGTTCGGTTTCGTACGTCCATGTACTTTCCCCCCGCTCTAGTCAGTACCGCGCGAGCCGTCGACGACGTCACAGGTGCACGCGTTTATAAACGGTAAGGTCCCAAACATCGTCAGCGGTCTGTGAGACCGGTGGTAAGTAGTTATGTATTTTTTTTTTATCGTTATATTTTTCGTTTGCAGTGAATACTGGCTGCTGATGACGAATTAATTGCTAGGTGGTTAGAAGAAGATCTGTCAGATGAAGAGGACATATTAAATGGAGTTTTTAGTGATGTCGAAGTTGATATTGCTGACGACCACGTCCTAGAAGAAATCAGCGGATCCGATTTTGAAATTGAAGGTGAGGAAGAATCTACGTCAGCAAGCGCAAGAACTAACCTTCATACTAGAAACACGCCTTCCGTATCCTCTGTTCAAACTTCATCGGACGAAGATGTGCCGCTGTCAGAGTTGCGGTCTCGCCCCGGGAAGAAGATTTTTTATGGTAAGAATCGCTTTCATTGGTCGTCTGAGCCTCCATCTAATCGTTCGAGAACATTACAACATAACATCGTACAAAAAAGAGAAGGTATAAAGCCAGAGTACAGGACAGTTATAACCGCTTCTTCTACCCCTCTCGAAATCTGGAGTCTGTTTTTCACTGATGAAATTCTGGAAAAAATTGTAAGAAACACCAACCAAAAGATTCGAGAAATAAGACCTAAATACAGTAAGCAAACGAATGTTCAAGATACGGACTTGATAGAACTAAAAGCATTTATTGGAATACTCTTCTATACTGCTATTTTCAAAGAAAATCGTGAACACTATTCATCATGGTATAAAACGGATGGTAGTGGCAGAGAAATATACAGGTGTATCATGAGTAAAAGCCGATTTGAAGTTTTACTGAACACTATACGATTTGATGATGCTGCTACAAGAGAAGCACGGCGAGAAACTGATGCCTCTGCACCTATTTCAGAGATATTTGACAGCTATATCAAACAGTGCCAAGCCGTTTGTACGATTGGAAGCTACGCATGTATGAAAGAAATGTTATTAGCTTTTCGAGGAAGATGCCGATTTAAAATGTATATGCCCAAGAAACCAGCCAAATACGGCATAAAAATATTATGCCTTACTGATGCAAGAACTGGATACCTTCTCAATGCGTATATTTACTTGGGTAAAGATTCTGATGGGCTAAATTTGCCTTCACAATATAGACGACTGAAAAAACCCACACAGGCAGTGATGAGACTTGTTTCTCCAATAGAAGGCTCTAACAGAAATGTGACCACAGATAACTGGTTCACATCTCTAGAGCTCGTGGATTTACTAAAAGAGAAACAACTAACATTAGTGGGTACACTGAGAAAAAATCAGCGAGACATACCCCCAGAATTCTTACCCACTCGTCACCGACAAACTGACTCATGTGTATTTGGATTTACAAAAAAAGTTACTATAGCATCATATGTTCCAAAGCCAAATAAAGCTGTCATAATGCTCTCAAGCATGCACCACTCACCGGAAGTGGATGAAACCACAAAGAAGTCAGAGATTATATTATTTTACAACAGAACCAAATTTGGCGTAGATTTACTGGATCAGAGATGCTCAAACTATTCTACGGCCCGTCGAACATGCCGATGGCCGTTGGCCATATTCTATAGATTACTCGATGTATCAACCACAAATGCCTATGTCGTAAGCCTATCAACCCAATCACAAAAGAAAGAAACGCGATTCCAGTTTATCAAGAAGCTAGCAGAACAACTCACAAGACCATATATGGAGCGCAGAGAAAAAAATATTCATCTTCAACGAGATATCAAAATGGCTCTCCGTCGGATCCTGCAAATCAATGAAGCGGACACTTCAGCAGTTGCAGGTGGTAGCTCTGATAAGCTGGAAATACGTAAGACTTGCTCTACTTGTGACACAAAGAAAAAACGCAAGACGCAGTATCTATGTTTCGAATGTAAAGCCCCAATATGTTTCGAATGCTCAAACAAGCTGTGTATTCACTGCCGCGAAAAACGGTAAAACACTAGGTTGCAATTTTATAAAAAAAATAACAATAGTCATTCTACTCTCAATCAAATTTAAAGTTATAACCATATAACAAATCTCATTCTCTTGTTAAAAAATACTCACGGTATTGTGTCGGAACTATAGAATTATATTATATCTACGAAAAGATCAATAGATATTCAATTTGTACATTTTGCGATATTCGGATATTTTTAGAGTTGATTAATATTGAATTGTTTGCTCAAACTGTCACTTTGATTGACTCTCTCGAAACTCAATGCTAAAAATATTTACGGATTTTAGTATTTCTACAAGCTTATTCAAATACTTTTTTTGAACAAAATGAATAATAAAACAGTGAAGGAAATACTATAATACATACATTTATAAATGTAAATACTCGATGATAACATAGGCATCGACTATTTAAAATTTCATGTCGGGCGCCAAAAAAATTGTATTCCTATTTTGTAATGCAAATGGAAATAGACCTATCAATCATTTTTGTACATCTAATGCAACAACAAATTCAACGAGACGGGAGCGAATTTATTATTTATCGCTTTTTCCAATGGTGTACAATGTGTCGCTCAGTTCATAGTGCTACCGACGTCAGGGCCGACTTAAACTACAGGCGAACCAGGCTACTGCGAATAAAATGCCAAATGAATTTAACATTGCTGTCAAAATTTCGATTTTTTTGCTTAGGTGTTGTTTACAACTCAAATCTTGTTGGTGCAACCGGGCCATCAATGCCATTATGAATCTTACAATAACATTCAAATTAATGCGATAATTACAAATTAGAATACTGTCGTAGATAAATAAAGTGATTCATACAAATAAATGTAAAAAAAATCATTAATTTGGGTGACAAGCTATTTAAAATGTATATAAAAAAGGGGGCGCAATATAAAATTATCGCCTGGGGCGCTTAAAAGTCTGCCGGCCCTGACCGACGTAGACCCTTGTCCCGCCTACTAATTGCACCGTGTAGTACAGGTTTGTTATAATAGATCTACGCACATTCATGAATGATTAAAACTGCACTGATCCAATATGCTTGGAATGCCATTCATAAATGGGAAAGCAAGCAATTGTGGCGCAGATTAATTTAAAAATAGATAGGATGTGTGAACATATTTATATTTAAAAATTCATAATTATGCTTACAAAAATATCTCACTATCGGACTCCTTCTTAATTTTTATCGTACTATTTTTAATTACCCCATTATCTTTTGTATTACACGACTATAGTTAACAGAAAAATAATTGTTTTCTATTTAAAACCATAGTTGTTGATAAAAGTACCAGACACTTTACTTTTATTGTCAAAATAATTTTACCTTCCTGGATATCATCTGAGTATATGTACCTATACAATTAACTGCTTATTATTTACTACGCAATTTTAAGATTTACTACCAAGCACCAACTATAACTTCTTTAAAGTAAAAAATTACCTTCATTTATTGGTTGCTTAAAATATAAACGAATACTATTAATTGAGGATGTTATCGGCACTTGGTGGAACATTTTTCAAGTAAGAAAATAAACTAAATAAAACACTTGGTGATGTCCACAAAAATAATTTTATTGTCTCAACTAGTTTCGACTACATGTCATCATCAGGAGTAAAAGTACAATTATCGTTACACACCTTAAATACTATACAATGAAAGGATTCTAAGAAACAAAGTTTATGAAGCTATTTGGAAATTTTCGCAATACCTTTAGGTAAGGGAGAATGGAATAAATCCAGATGTTCATTCATTGATAATTTACCGTTTTGAGCGGCTTTTGTGATCTCAAAACTTTCCAAATAGCTCAATTCAAAGAAATTGTGTGAAACATGTAAAACTTTTAAATTTTCCAAACTAAAACTATGGTTATTATCAATCATGTGTTTAGCTACATTAGAATCATTTTTATTCAAACGGAAGGATCTCTCATGCTCTTTAAAACGGGTTATAAAATTCCGAGCGGTTTGTTTAATATATATACTATATAGCTGCAATCGGTACAATTAATCTGATAAATTCCTGAAGCCTGCAGTTTCTTTTTTTCTGTGAGCTTATTGTTAACTAAAACTTTCTTAATAGTATTTTTATTGTAGAAACCCGATAATATTTTCTCTTTTTTGCAGATATTGCTTAATTTTTCACTAATGGTACCTATATAATTTAACTTTTTATAACAAAATCCATTGTTTTTATTGTCGCCAACTGTATAAAAATGATTTAAGATAATTTTTAATTCGTGAACTGGTATAGTTTGACAAGAGTTCTCGAGTTGACGTTTAAATTGTTTTATGGGTGTGGTATCTATTCAAAGTTTTGCTCCAGGTACCCAGCTAAGCACTGGATTTGGAAATCACAAAGTAACATTAGCATGCCTAACTTAATATAGATGGATTACTGTACGACATGGAAATAACTAGATGTATTTAAAAATTTAATACCGTAAATTTCTTAGCAATAATCATTATCTTCGTGGAATTGCCAAAAATTTTTGCATAAAAGCGAAACTGCTATAACATAATGTTTTTATTACCAAGTGTACATCAACGTTACCACAACTTGTGACAATTATTAGAGTATTTTTCATAAAACACGGTATTAAAATTTTAAATACATCCCTGTCTAGTTATTTCCATGTTGTACAGTAATCTATATTACGTAAGGCATGCTAATGTTACTTTGGGATTTCCAAATCCAGTGCTTAGCTGGGTACCTGGAACAAACAGTGTATTCTAATGGATTTCGTACAATTCTATACCCTATAGCAGAAGCAGAAAGGTCACATTTCTTTCAATTCTTTTACTCAGAGAAAAACTTTGAATAGGTACCACAACCATAAAACAATTTAAACGTCAACTTGAGATCTCTTGTCAAACTATACTGACGTAAATAAACTAACAACATCAAATGAAATTAATTTTGAACCCGGTGGTATATCAATATCTTTAATTTTTTCGTCTAAGTCTTTTGTATTTTTTACCCCAAATTTAGATTTGAAACTGAGGCCTTCAAGTAACAATTGATTTAATTTTTTTACAAATTTTATAAGATGGAGCTTGGACATAAGACACTACAGGTCTAATTGGAACATTTGTCTTAATAGTAAGTAATTTGGGGAGACCATATAAAATTGGAGCAGATGGATTTTTATTGTAGTAACAATATTTATTTTATTTCATACTGTGTCGCATTTTCATTTTTACAATTGTGATTTCAGTCCGGTAAATGGGACTTTACGGTACTATTATACTTTACGGTACTGTATCGTTGCTAAGCTACGACTGGAACATTTTGTCATTATATTCTTTTCTAATTAAAGAAATTTATAATAATTTGTAATCTTTCAAACAAGCATACAAAAAAAAAAACGAAATTAATTAGTAATATTTAAAGAAATAATTATATTTAATTATTTTTTTAAGAGAAGTATCGCATTCATTTTTGAAAACGTTGCAAAACGTTGTTAGAAATGACAAAAAAAAAAACAAAATTGATTTCTTTGCTATCATGACTATTTTATTTTTATTATAACCCGGACCACCTGATTGTTTTTAAAGAAAAATATTAAAGGTAAGCAAAATTTCATCCAACAATGCAACACAGATATGAAATAAAATATTGTACGTCATACGTCCGTTAAATAATTTTCACGGTACTCATTTCGAAATTCGTACCGTACAAATTCATTTACCGAACTTATAACGTAAATTACTATTCTATTGTACTTTTGCAATTGTTTAATATATTTAAAAACGAATATCTATACGTTTTTCGTACAGATCCTTTTCTACGTGAGACTATTATAGTACATGAAGCATGCAGTTAATTTAGATTTCACATTACCTTTCAGCTGATTCCGAAAGCCAGCACTAGTGTTCAGAGTTACAGAGAATCTCGTAATTGTTTTATTATGTATTGTAAAAAATTTTTTTTTTATAAAAGTTAGATATACACATTAATTTATTTATAGTAACTGATCAAAAAGTAACATACAAATATGTGTATACGTAAAACACTACTTTATACATTTTATTATTTGCGTTATAAATTTTAAAATATTTATTATTCCAGATCAAGCTGATACCCACATGAAAAGATTTATGTGGGGATTAAGGCTTCCAGTCCCAATGTATTCGACTCCAGTGATTGTAAATATTGTATGCTCGTAAAATATACACTTGAACTGCATTTTTCTATGAGAATGATGATATTTATCCTATGCTATGCATTGATACCGTTTAACGGTTTATCTATCAAGTTAAATTGCGTTATTTATTATTATTATTATTATTTGTAATCACCGTTTAAGTGAAATTACGTAAATTAATTTTGACAAAAAATAAAAACAAAATAAAGTTACTATATTTTTTAGCAACTTCATAGATAAATCGTGAGATTTGTTAATTTTTGTGTTAATTTCATGAGTACTGTTATTTTTGGATTATTTACATAATTTTCATACCTAATTTCTCAGGTAAAATATTTTTTGTGCCTCCGTCAAGTATTATTATTACTATATTACAGAATTCAAAATTGTCCAGAATATCTTTGCCGGCTGAAGAAGAATAAATCATGATTTTTTTTTATATTTAAAATTTTTATAAATGTTTAATTGTTACAGTACTTTTTTAATTGTTTTCAAAGCAATATTAATATTTTGTTTCATAAACAAAAGCTATTCATCTGAATAAAATTAGGAAGAGTAAAAAAGCATTATTACTTTATATTACACATTTAAATACTTATTTTTCTTTCTTCTATTATGTCAATTAAATTGGTAAAATATCATTTAATTTTAACATTTTGTTAAATACAGAACTTACTTTGGTTGTTATTTTATAGTTTTGTAGTAAATAAATACATTTTCATTATAATTTATATTTTTTTATTAAAAATGTCATTTGATTTAAATCAGGCGAACCCTAATTTTAATTGGTAATAATACTTCTCTAATATATTAAAAGTGTCATTGGCGTAAAAAAATGTCTATTACATGCCCAGGAATTCGAATTTGCAGACATTGCTTTCAGCTCGTCCTGACAATATAAATTCGCTCTCGCAAAAATTCAGTTTCTGGACTAGTGATAGAAATAACTATTGTTTCGAGTCACCACCCTAGTGCCGGTTTTAGCATATTAGTGTTCTGTGTGAAGCAATTATTTTTACGCCCCTTGTATAATAATTATTTACGTATAGAGGGCCGAAAAAGAAGGTTTACTCTTGCGGAAGTAGCGGAGGGCTTTTTATTCGTTCATGGGCGTAAAAAATGGAATGTAATTTTTAATTATAAAATGACATGTCAAAAAACATTAAGCAAATGCGTTGCATTGGTAACCTGGTGTTTTCTGTAAAAACAACGTAAGCAATAAATAAAAAAATCAAAGGCATGGAGCTTTATTTAGATAATTCTTTACTAAATTTTGCTAGAAGCTAATAAAACTTTTGCGAACTTTTGCTTTACTTTATTATCCGTGGAGACCGTGGACTGCAATCTTTTAGTTTATACCATGGTATCCAAGCCATAAAAAAACAATTTAAATGCAGTAGTGTGTAAATTATATTATTTTCATGATAACCAAATTATAAATAAACAATTACGGTACAGTTGTGCGTAAAATATGTAGTAAGAAATATCAAATTTAATAATATAGAAAATGGTAATTTATAAATATGTTCTGTTGTAGAGCAATAAGCCCTCTTCTGTACAAACTTGTATCTATAGCTCTTTATGCCCTTATTGTTTTAGGAAACCAGATAATGGGCTATTCCGATGATATAGAATTTATGCAAAATAGTAGTAGTAGTAGTAGTAGTAAATAGTATAATAGGGAACTATAATAAAATAAAAAATCTAGAAACGTCTTTGAAAACTGTATCGTAGTGATACATACATTGTTGCTCATTTCATGTAAAATATATGCAGTTAGAAATATACAGATGCGTTAGTAGCTAGCAGTGCTTCCACCGCTTTGTATTTTATATTTGACATTACATTCATTTTGTTTGCTGCGATCATTCGTGTTTCTTTGATATTTCTTTAACCACCTTTTCTTGTTTGAAACCACGCTTTCTTGTTTAAAAGCAAAAGGTTGTCTATGAACATACGGATTTAGGCGGTGAAGTTCGCAGCAAATATGAACAGACACTATCACGTCTTAATCTTAAAAATTTGAATTTTGAAATTTAAAAAAAAAATCACATCTCGTTATATATATATATATATATATATATATATATATATATATATATATATATGTTTTCTTACTTCTTACTCAAAATTAGATATTTATAATCCTACTGGATTGAATTAATGAAAATTTTTTTAAAAATATTTCGGAATTCCTCCTTGTGAATAGTATATTTAATTCCATGGATTACCGTTCAAATCAGTCAACTTCTCAACTTACACGTGTTATAATAGATTGTCCACATAGCAAAGTGATTTTTACGTAATTTGTTTGTATTTCTTGGTCGTACGTAAACATTGGTTGAAAGTTAATACTGTGACATTAATTAGTTTACTTTACGTATAAACATATTTAAAGCTATATATTTTAATTATCTCATTTTTTCAAAAAATTAAAGCGTGTAACATTGCGTAAACTACTTAAATATGTACATATATTATCAATTTGTGGAAACAAGCATAATGAAAAGTTCAACTTCCTTATTAATATTTCATTTATAATTTAATACATGGAAGTTTAATAAATAATAAATATAAATACATCAAATATTATTAAAGAAATTTGTAAGTATATTCTGAATTATACTTTATGATGAATTTTATTTTGAGTAGGTACGAAACTTTTTTCAAAGTTTGTGCAATTTTTAAAGAAAATCAATCATGAGCAGACTTTCTGATTTAAACGAATTTGAACCCTGTGGCTTGAACAACACGACTTAAATATTTTCTGTCCAATTATGAAAAATAAAACTAAATTATAATAGAAATACATATTACATAGATAGTACATTTAATAGAAATGAACATTGAACGTGTGACAAAATATACAAATTTAAATTATATTTACTCGTAATACGGATAGACAGTTCATAAATATATACTCTAAATGTGTACACATTTATGAATAATAAATTATTTATATTATATATTAATAATGCTACAGATGACACCTACATAAAATTGTCAACATAAATCTAAAACAAATCTGTACACATCAATTTTGTAATTATTTATTTTAATAAATAGTAATATTTATACAAAAATATAATATTGTTGGGTTATGAAAAAGATGGAATTTGTTTTGAAATATAAATTAAAATTTATGCTTCTCAAAAAAGAGGTAAGAGAAATAAGTACATAAGTACATTATATTTAACCTTTGGTAGAAATAGTAGATTACAACAATATTTATTAGTATTTCTTTATGAAATCCCAATTTTTTAGCATTTTTGCTTCTTCAGAAATTAACGAATCGTTTAGGTATTTTTCTAATAATTTTATCCAGTTCTAAAAACCCTGAAACGTTTGTTTTTTACAAATAATTTTGACAATAATAAATAAATTGATTAATATATATTATAAAAGTTATAATCGTAAAAGTAACTGCCTTTACGAATAGGAAGTCACATACTGTGCTGGTTTATTATCAATCTATTTCGAAAAGTGACAAAATTTGAAAATAGCTATTTTTGTAATAAGTATTTAACGCCTGCGAAAATTAAAAAAAAAAAACGAATCGCAGAGAATTTCGCAAGCAAAAGTATATCTTTTCTACTTTCATTTGAATATGTACAAAAATGCATTTGAAATGATAATTTTTCGACATTTTGATGACATTTATAAAATAAACAAAAAGACTCCTTAATTTTGCGCGTTACTATGTTACTACAACAAAATTGTTGCTTATAAACAGATAAACGATATAAATGAAGTTGTCATTCGAGATATTTGAATTGTGAAATATGAGGTCCTGTGAATCCAAGAAATGTAATAACTGTGCTATTACATTTTGTAAAGAGATAAATTTTCTATTTTTGTAGCTATCAATGTTCCTATTTACATATTTAGAGCAAAACTACAAGAGTACAAAGCCATGGAAATAAGAGAAAATATTGATCTGTCAGTTTAAAGAAATTCACTGATTATAATTCTTGGTGTCTGTATTTTAATATTATTTTCCTACGACCACTGTTAAAAATAGTCCTTTTAACGGTTGCTTAGCAAGTTAAAAATAACAGTTTATAACACAGTGAATACTTTTAAATCGTTGTCATTGACAACGAATTAAAAGTAAAAAACAAATTTACTTTTAACACTTCTTCTGTTCAGTTTTTGAGTTGTTCATAACAAATACATCATGACCTGTCATAAATGTCATTCTATATTGCTTAGTTTTTATTTACAAATACATAACTAGGATCGTAGGAAAAATAGTGTATGATATTTGTGTTAAAAGTGATTTTATTTCGTTCGTGGGGTTTGTTACACTCGGCTTCGCCTCGTTTCATAACCTTCCCCACTCACTCATAAAATGTCACTTGTAACACTTATATCATAAATAACTATTAAGCTAAATATATGTATATTCTTTTTCTTAAATAACTTAAAAAAAGTATAACATAATTAATAATTAATATCAATTTATATTGTCTACACTGACATGTCATTAATTATCACAAATGTCACATAGATATTTTCTTTTATTTCCATGGCTGTCTGACTTTGAACGAAAATGTTACATTTTATATATCATAAATATCGTACTGCTGACGTGTTATTGCATCAATTATTATTATCTTATCTCATTTAGAATTTAATTTCGAACAACTTTATACTCTTGTAGTTTTGCTGTAAATCTATCAGGAAAGAGACAATACGCAATTTTTTGAAATCCTATGCTAAAATCCTATGTTCCGGATTTCGTTGCACACACTGTATTAATATAAACAGTATGCATATTTAAAAAAAGTCGTATAAGTATAGAGCTATAAAAATATGAGAGAAAAGTTTTAAATTTATTTTTGTAAATTTCATTGAATTATCTTGTCCTGTACAAAATGGTGACTTAAATGACAGTTTTTATTTACCAAGAACATGTTAAATTTCTATGACAACACTTTTTTGGGACACATTATAAAATAAAAAAATTATACATAAATATATTTCATATAGATAAACTAAAAAATATTACAAATAAATTATATATAAAAAAAAGTATTATATAATTTATATAAAAGAAAACTTGTGTATTGTGCAAGACTGCAAGTCCGATTCGCCGTTGTAAATCCCATATTTCACGTTTACTATCCGAATCAGAAAATAGTCGAATAGTTGCGATTATAGCATATGACGCGGAGTTAACGAGCTATTCTGTCGCTGTTGAAATTAAAAGCAAATGCTATGTTTATAAATGTTTCAAAATTTGAAATTAATTGGTTTTCGAAAAAGCAAAAATAATATAGAGATAAAAAGAACGGGGGCTCGCGAAATCACAAAGAATTTTAACAAGGGGCTCGCAAATTATTTAGAATTTTAACAAAGGGCTCGCGCGAGCCCCCTATAGCACACCACTGTATGTACATATATATAATTGCAAATATTCTCTCTCCTGATAGATTTAGAGTAGATCTACACGTGTGTAAAGTTGTTCAAAATTAAATTAAATTCTGCATTGGTTAAAATAGCCAGTAATGAACAAACTGTTATGTGCACAGGGTATTGGTTATTTTCATATTCATATAGCTAAATTATGTTTATTTAAATGTATATGAATCAAAAAATATTATTAGGCATAAATGACATTTATTTTTTGTAACAAAAACAAGAAAATACAGTAACATTTTAAAACTGCCAGTTCGCATGCATGTCTCCCTTCCGCAAGTTCTAAGAAATACGAGGTACGTTTGTTTTTTTTTAATTTTAGCTCGCGAACGAAATAATTTTTAAATGAAGTATTTACACTAATATTCAATAATGGTAATATTTCCACAATGGTTCAGGACCGCTATTATGTTTCATTTTAAATGAGACTAATATTAACAATATCAGTTTATTAGCAGAAACAATACATAAAATAAAAATTTTCTCTAAATGAATTGCCTTTATTTCTATAAATAAATCTACTTATAAAATTAAAAAAAAATACGTAAAAATATATTTAGATTTTTTAAAATTAAGTCATAAAATATATATTAAATTATACAGTCAGATTCACAAAACAGTATTAGTCAGTTTAATATTTCAACTTCGGATTTAACAATTAACTTAGTTAGAAACTTACTCTGCTAATAAAAAATATTTCAGTTATTTGATTCATAGTTTACATTCATTTTTCTTAATAAATATGATAACATTCATTATTATTACCTATGATTGGCAATCGTGATAAGTGATAGTGGTAAATTTTAACTATTCAAATAATTATCTCGATAAGTGAATAAAAAGACATCGCTCGTATTTTAAAAATTGTAGTGATTAGTGCTGCAACTGAAAATAATAAGTGTGATAAGTGAAAATTTGACAAAAGTGATATACAAGTAATTTTACCACGAAGTATCCAACAAGTGCTGAGCACAATAAGGGAGCGCACTGCTACGCGTCGTTCGGTTTAAATCAAATCAGTGTTGCCAACTGTAATAAACATAAAAATATAAAACAATATCAGAAACAAGTGGTGGAATCAATTCAATCACAAACACCGTGACAAACGAAATAACAACTCTAGCTACTACTCCATATTACAGTATTACACCCAATCTAAAACGATAACAAACTAAACAACATCGATAAGTAGCCACAAAACTTCAAATACAATGTACAGAAATATACGGCTAGAATCGATATCATCATTAAACCAAGGATAAATTACAGCAATACCTATGTCCCAAGAAATCGACCTCAGCTAAAAATCGACAGATTCTAACAACCTAATAAGGCAAAATGTCACTGAATGGAAGATATCAGAAAGATCAAGACAAACAGAACCAGGCTCTACTAACGAAAACACAAAAAAATAATAAAGCAACAACGCAACATCACATTCTCAAAATGCTAACAGATTTTCTGTATTAAACGATGAGCACTCCGCAACCGAGACATAAATCAATAAAAATCCTAAACCCCCATCAGTGTTTGTACAAGAAGTAACCGACTTCAGATTAATGTTAGAAACCCTAAAACCAGTTTTAAGAACAACAGAGTTTATATGCAAAGCGCATGAAAACAACAGAATCAAAATAAATATCAATTCGGCAGATGCATACAGAAGACTTGTAAGACTATTAAACACAAATAATGACGCATATCACATACATCAACTTCGAGCAGAGTGGTTAAAAAATTCCACCATTCCATCCCGATAAAGGACCTAAAAGAAGCACTAGAAGAAGAAAAAGAATGAAATACCACAATGTATGCATTATCAAGAATATGGCCACACAAAACGATACAGTAATAAACATTTCCACTGTGTGAAATGCGGAGATAACCATGAGTCGCACAAATGTGAAAAGGAGAGAGAAACAGAAACAACATGCGCCCTTTGTTCGGGATCTCAATCGGCAAACTATAAAGACTGCAGAGTTTACCGTGAACTTTAAAAGACCAGCAATAAGTCACAATTGCAAAGAAATCAACATTATTCCAAGGCAAGAAAAAATCTAAACTACGCTGAAGCAGCAAACAATACAACACGAAAAATTAGAAACTGCGAACCCCAAGAAGAACACCAATTTGAGAACAATAAATAAATGGTCAATCAACTAATACAACAACATATGGTAATGAGTAGTGGTAATTATAAACCTATTCACAAGCCTTGTAAACAAAAATATTGACTGATACAATTCGAATAGCATTGTGGAATGCCAATAGTTTGGCTCAACACCGCAACGAAATAGAAACTTTTCTTAAACAACAGAAAATAGTCATAATTCTTATAAGCGAAACACATTTTACGGAGAAAAACCTATTTTAAAATTCACAATTATAAAATATATCATACAAATCATCTAGACGAAACAGTGCTTGGGGGCGCTGCAATATTAATACAAGAAAAAATAAAGCATTGCGAACTTGAAAAATACGACAAAGAGTACCTGCAAGCCACAAATATCAAAATACAAGACACTCATAGATCACTCACTATCTCAGCGGTGTATTGTCTACAAACACACAACTTAAAGAAAAATTATTTTGAAGCATATATTAATAAACTGGCGGATAGATTTATTTCAGGGGGAAATTACAACTCAAAATTCCCCCAATGGGGCTCGAGAACAACAAATCCTAAAGGAACAGAATTACGTAAAGAAATGCTAGCTAAAGGATACGATCATCTAAGCACGGGAAAACCTACATACTGGCCTACAGACACCAATAAACGACTATATCTGTTATACTTCTTTACAGTTAAAGACATGTCACAAAACTATACTAAAATCGAACCCTGTTACTACCTGACATCAGATCACTCACCAGTCATCCTAACCGTGAGCTCAACATTAACAAGTAAAGACAAAAAAACCTACACTACGTAACAAGAACATCAACTGAAATGATTTCCAAAGACACTTAAATGAAAACATAAATCTCCAGATACCTCTTAAGCGAATGACATCTATGTCAGCAATTGCATATATAACAACATGCATACAAAGAGCTTTGTGGTACTCTACTCCAAAAAATGGAAACAAGAACGAACACATCACAAATCTGCGTAAATATCTCGGAGATAATATTACCGAAAAAAGAACAATAACACGCAGATGGTAGCATAGGCGACACCCTGAAGATAAAAATCACATTTTAAAAGAAATAAAAAAATTAACACAAAAAATCAAGAACGATTCGAATATGTCAGCAACCTATAATAATACTCTCTATGGAAAGCAACGAAAAAACTGAAAAGACCAACAGCACTCATCTCACCAATCAAGAAAGAACACGAGAGCAGGGCTAGAGAAGACGAAGAAACAGAAGTTTTAGGAAAACACCTATCAAATGTTTTTGTACCTCACAAATCTGCACTAACACCTACCGAAGAAACCTACCTAGAAGAATATCTAACAACTCCAACTCAACTATCACTACCAATTAGATTCTTCTCTCCCAGTGAAGTAAAAACTGATATAAAATACCTTAACAACAAAATTTTCCTAGGATACGATCTGATTACCACAAAAATCCTAAAGGAACTATCCAAAAAAGCTATTGTGTTATAAACTCAAATATATAATGCAGTAATAAAAATATTTTACTTCCCAGTGCAATGGAAGTACGCACATATAATTCTTATCCAAAAACCTGGGAAACCAGTACATGAGGCCTCAACGTATAGACCCATATCGCTGTTACCTCAATTATCAAAACTGCTCGAAAAACTGTTGTTGAAAAGACTCAAAGACATAATAGATAATAAAGAACTAATTCTCTCTCACCAATTCGGTTTCAGAGAGAGACACTCTACCATACAACAAGTACACAGGATAACAGATAAAAAAGAAATCTGTCTACAACACCGCAAAATATGTGCTGGAGCTTTCATTAACATAAGCTAAGCGTTCGACACAGTCTGGCATGCTGGCTTATTATACAAACTTAAAAAACCTACCAAACAATACTTTTTCCTCTTAAATCCCATGTAGATGGCCGGTATTTTCAAGTAACTTGCGACGGATACATTTCCTAGCTATACAATATTCGAGCTGGGATGCCTCAAGGTAGCGTACTCTTATGAGATATATACATCCTACTTACCGTGCATACAAAACATTACAATAGCAACATAAGCTGACGATACGGCAATAATCGAAAAACATTAGGATCCACTCTACTACAAAAATTACTGGATGAAATTCAAAATAGGGCCAGAACATGGAAAATATAACAAAAAACAAAAAGATAACATATCCAAAAATACAAATAAATTACAAACAAATAGACACAAAGGACAAAGTGAAATATTTAGGAATGCTGTTTTTTAAATGAGTAATATGGAAGAAACATCTCAAAAACAAAAGAACACAATTGGATATAACAGTAAAGAAAATGTACTGGCTTTTACGACGAAAATCGAAATTATCCGTAGATAATAAACTAAAGATTTATAAAGCCATAACTATTCCAATATGGACGTACGGAATACAACTATGGAGTTGTGTCAAGAAATCCATAAATATAATCCAACGATTTCAAAACAAGATTCTACGTATGATTTTAAATACCCATTGGTTTATCAGTATGCACAATACCCAAATACCTTAATATAAAATACGTTCAGGAACAATTAAAAATAAACGCCACCAAATACGAAGATAAACAGTATGTTCATCCAAATGAATTCGCACTGATCTTTTAAACAACGAAGTCGACCCCAGGCGTCAAAAAAGGACGAAACCCCTAGACCTAAGACACCAATAAAATGTCATAATATTTAAGAAATTAAAACAGGAAATTCCGCTGGGAATTAGCCCCATACATCAAATTTGCTTGTTGGCCCTACTAGGCAAATTGTAAATATATGTACATATAATAGAAAAATGTATTGTTACCTAATTATTTACTTGACAGGTAAATTAACTGAATAACCAAAAGAGGGTGTTTTGTGGATGCTTGGAATTTAATTTATATTTGGATAATTATATAATATGGAAATAGGAAGTTCTAATAAAAAAAAATATTTTGCTAAAAGATATGCAGCGGTCGACATTTTTAGGAACTACGGGAGACTGAAAAATTATTTAAAGAATTATTCGAAATTTTGGGTAATGAAATGGAGAGGGTATATTATAATTCTCCTCTATTATGCTTCTATCTTTTTCTGGGAGAAGGAGCTCTGAATAAAAAAGGATTATTACACAAGTTTTCAACAAAAAAATGCTTGATTCAATAAAATATCTGATTTTTAATAAACTTTAGATACATTTAGGTAAAGTAAAAATTAAATTAATTAGAATTTCGGGGAGGGGGAATTTCAGCCCCTACTCTGACTATATGCCTGAAACCCTCCTGCCCCAAACAAAAATGCTAGCTACGCCTATGTCGCTTATGTTAATCGAAGTAGTTAAACGTTTTTAAAGATTTTGGTATTAAAAACTTATAATTGTATCATATACTTAGGCGATCATAAGTAATAATACTCGCTAATTTGTTAATCATAATAATATTTTTATAGTATATTTCATAACGAGCGTGGAAAGTGGTAAATAACTTGCGAGTGTAGACATTGAAGAACGAGGCGCATAGCGCCGAGTGATTTAATACACGAGCATGTTAAGACACTTTCGAGCGAGTTATGTACACTATTTTTCAGACGACCACAAAAAAAAGTTCATAAAAAAAGTGTTAACACCAATATAATATTCAGCATAGAATATATTGTCCACAGAGAGTTTGGAGACAGTTTTTTAGATTGTTCACTTACATAAGCAAATAAAACATGTTCCGAGAACGATTTATCTATTTTATTTTCTTTACACCAAGCCATAAACTGGTTGTAAGTCAATTCATAGCGTTCTTTAGATTTAGGCGGCAAAATATTTAATGTAGTTTCTCTTGCAGCCTGTAAAATTGTAGGCGGTGTACAATCAATGATATCTTCGTCACTTGCGTCCATGTTTGACGTTGAAAAAATGATTAAATGTAATATTCGAACACAAAATTTCTTTTTTCACTGTTAAACACAAAACGGCTGCCGGCCGACATTTGAGGTTAGGATCAACCAGTGGCGTTCAGCGCAACTCAATTCGTTAAACGAGCGTAATGTAAAACTGCGTTATATAAATAATACTAAATAATACAAAAATATTAACAAATATAATAATTATTAATATTCAACTTGACGGTTATAGTAAATTAACAAATATTTTATTTATTTTTTTGTCGAAATGCCATCTGAAGTCATTTAACGGAAATAAAAGTCATAACAGCACTAGTGTGTTATAGTCATAACAGCACTAGTGTGTTAAGTTGCACTTTCCGTTGTTATTTACAGTGTTGTTATTGCTACTTTCGTAGGTGGTCGTCTGAAAAAATATATATCCAACACCTTGTAATTATAACGATATAAGTATGCTGTTTTTAGATAAATAAAGTAGGTTATAAGTCACTAGTGAGCTAAATATATTAGGTCACTGTTTTTTGGTTCGTATCATAGTAAATACGTTATAAAACCTTCTGTACACTATTTTGTTCCTAAATGTCATTTCGAAATTCCGTCTGTCAAAAATCTTATATGTATTCTATATCAATAATTAAAATGTGTTAGATAAAATGTTGTATGGCACACGGGTGTTAATTAGCTAAGTCACAAAAAATACCGCACTCGGCCTAACGGCCTCGTGATCTAAACTTTTCCCACATGACTTATCTGTAATAACACACTTGTACCATAAATA
>JAQOWZ010000015.1:17517495-17572495 GCA_035578165.1 Stenolophus ochropezus | reverse complement strand
ACACACACACAGACACACACACACACACAGACACACACACACACACACACAGACACACACACACACACACACACACACACACACACACACACACACACACACACACAGACACACACACACACACAGACACACACACACACACAGACACACACACACACACACACACACACACACACACACACACACAGACACACACACACACACACAGACACACACACACACACACACAGACACACACACACACACACAGACACACACACACACACACAGACACACACACACACACACAGACACACACACACACACAGACACACACACACACACAGACACACACACACACACAGACACACACACACACACAGACACACACACACACACACACACACACACACACACACACACACACACACACACACACACACACACACACACACACACACACACACACACACACACACACACACACACACACACACACACACACACACACACACACACACACACACACACACACACACACACACACACACAGACACACACAGACACACACAGACACACACAGACACACACAGACACACACAGACACACACAGACACACACAGACACACACAGACACACACAGACACACACAGACACACACAGACACACACAGACACACACAGACACACACAGACACACACAGACACACACAGACACACACAGACACACACAGACACACACAGACACACACAGACACACACAGACACACACAGACACACACAGACACACACAGACACACACAGACACACACAGACACACACAGACACACACAGACACACACAGACACACACAGACACACACAGACACACACAGACACACACAGACACACACAGACACACACAGACACACACAGACACACACAGACACACACAGACACACACAGACACACACAGACACACACAGACACACACAGACACACACAGACACACACAGACACACACAGACACACACAGACACACACAGACACACACAGACACACACAGACACACACAGACACACACAGACACACACAGACACACACAGACACACACAGACACACACAGACACACACAGACACACACAGACACACACAGACACACACAGACACACACAGACACACACAGACACACACAGACACACACAGACACACACAGACACACACAGACACACACAGACACACACAGACACACACAGACACACACAGACACACACAGACACACACAGACACACACAGACACACACAGACACACACAGACACACACAGACACACACAGACACACACAGACACACACAGACACACACAGACACACACAGACACACACAGACACACACAGACACACACAGACACACACAGACACACACAGACACACACAGACACACACAGACACACAGACACACACAGACACACACAGACACACACAGACACACACAGACACACACAGACACACACAGACACACACAGACACACACAGACACACACAGACACACACAGACACACACAGACACACACAGACACACACAGACACACACAGACACACACAGACACACACAGACACACACAGACACACACAGACACACACAGACACACACAGACACACACAGACACACACAGACACACACAGACACACACAGACACACACAGACACACACAGACACACACAGACACACACAGACACACACAGACACACACAGACACACACAGACACACACAGACACACACAGACACACACAGACACACACAGACACACACAGACACACACAGACACACACAGACACACACAGACACACACAGACACACACAGACACACACAGACACACACAGACACACACAGACACACACAGACACACACAGACACACACAGACACACACAGACACACACAGACACACACAGACACACACACACACACACACACACACACACACACACACACACACACACACACACACACACACACACACACACACACACACACACACACACACACACACACACACACACACACACACACACACACACACACACACACACACACACACACACACACACACACACACACACACACACACACACACACACACACACACACACACACACACACACACACACACACACACACACACACACACACACACACACACACACACACACACACACACACACACACACACACACACACACACACACACACACACACACACACACACACACACACACACACACACACACACACACACACACACACACACACACACACACACACACACACACACACACACACACACACACACACACACACACACACACACACACACACACACACACACACACACACACACACACACACACACACACACACACACACACACACACACACACACACACACACACACACACACACACACACACACACACACACACACACACACACACACACACACACACACACACACACACACACACACACACACACACACACACACACACACACACACACACACACACACACACACACACACACACACACACACACACACACACACACACACACACACACACACACACACACACACACACACACACACACACACACACACACACACACACACACACACACACACACACACACACACACACACACACACACACACACACACACACACACACACACACACACACACACACACACACACACACACACACACACACACACACACACACACACACACACACACACACACACACACACACACACACACACACACACACACACACACACACACACACACACACACACACACACACACACACACACACACACACACACACACACACACACACACACACACACACACACACACACACACACACACACACACACACACACACACACACACACACACACACACACACACACACACACA
Organism: Stenolophus ochropezus; assembly: GCA_035578165.1. Classification (NCBI taxonomy): domain Eukaryota; kingdom Metazoa; phylum Arthropoda; class Insecta; order Coleoptera; family Carabidae; genus Stenolophus; species Stenolophus ochropezus. The sequence continues at coordinate 17,569,554 of JAQOWZ010000015.1, read as the reverse complement.
CACACACACACACACACACACACACACACACACACACACACACACACACACACACACACACACACACACACACACACACACACACACACACACACACACACACACACACACACACACACACACACACACACACACACACACACACACACACACACACACACACACACACACACACACACACACACACACACACACACACACACACACACACACACACACACACACACACACACACACACACACACACACACACACACACACACACACACACACACACACACACACACACACACACACACACACACACACACACACACACACACACACACACACACACACACACACACACACACACACACACACACACACACACACACACACACACACACACACACACACACACACACACACACACACACACACACACACACACACACACACACACACACACACACACACACACACACACACACACACACACACACACACACACACACACACACACACACACACACACACACACACACACACACACACACACACACACACACACACACACACACACACACACACACACACACACACACACACACACACACACACACACACACACACACACACACACACACACACACACACACACACACACACACACACACACACACACACACACACACACACACACACACACACACACACACACACACACACACACACACACACACACACACACACACACACACACACACACACACACACACACACACACACACACACACACACACACACACACACACACACACACACACACACACACACACACACACACACACACACACACACACACACACACACACACACACACACACACACACACACACACACACACACACACACACACACACACACACACACACACACACACACACACACACACACACACACACACACACACACACACACACACACACACACACACACACACACACACACACACACACACACACACACACACACACACACACACACACACACACACACACACACACACACACACACACACACACACACACACACACACACACACACACACACACACACACACACACACACACACACACACACACACACACACACACACACACACACACACACACACACACACACACACACACACACACACACACACACACACACACACACACACACACACACACACACACACACACACACACACACACACACACACACACACACACACACACACACACACACACACACACACACACACACACACACACACACACACACACACACACACACACACACACACACACACACACACACACACACACACACACACACACACACACACACACACACACACACACACACACACACACACACACACACACACACACACACACACACACACACACACACACACACACACACACACACACACACACACACACACACACACACACACACACACACACACACACACACACACACACACACACACACACACACACACACACACACACACACACATCACGGTAAAAATAGTAAAATCGTATTCTAGGGACCCTAATTCGTGCTCATATGTTGAAAACCCGCACTCGAGAAATCTGACCAAAAACAATACCTCCCTTATCTATATATTGATAGGCGGGAGGTAAAAATAAATATTCTTCAATGAACCTCACTGAAGACAATGGCTGTTATATAAGAGTAGGTCTCCATGAGGGCTGGCGTGCAGAATAAACAAAAATGTTCCATATCAAACGGCTTTTGTTTTTGGAAAAAGTTGTGAGAAGTATGTGGTGTTTGGTATCAAATGAGAGGGCTCGATAAGGGCTGGCGTGTAGAATTGACAAAAATTGTAAATGTTGACCGGCTTTCATTCTTTGCAAAACTTACTAAACGTATGTCGAGTTTGGTCGCAAGTGAAAGGCCTCGTTGAGAGCTAGCGCGCAGAATTGACAAAAAAGGTTCCATTTCGATCGACTTTTGTTTTTTACAAAAAAGTTGTCAGTAGAGTGTGGTGCTTTGTATCAAATGAAAGATTTCGATAAAGGCTGGTGTGCAGAATCGAAAACTAAGCCAAAAAATGCAATCTGAAACAAAAAAGAAAAAATTATCCTAGATGCCATGTTCACAATTAAAAAAATAACTGTGTCATCCGTCATTTTTGACAATTCAATATAAAACTTTTAATTATTTTGAAAATGAAAAGAGATATTGCAAATGTAGTTATATTTTTACATATAATAATAGTGAGCGAAATATATACAAATACACTGAATGTTAAGTGTGGTGTATTTAAAATATTAAATTTTATGACGTCTATGTTTAAATTTGAGAAGAATCACGGTTGTCATACGTCAAATTTGACAATTGATTATGAAATTTAAACTAATTTATTTAGAAAATGAAAAGCGATATTGTAAATGTAATTATATTTTTATACATTTTAGTCGTGAACGAAATATATACAAATACACTGAAATTTGAATGTGGTGTATTTAAAATATTTAATTTTATGACATCTCACGTTTATCATCCGTTGGTCTATAATAAAAAAAATCGTTACACAAGTTATATATTTTCAAAGAGAAATATACAGAAATATGTACCATACACTTTGTGATGTATATCATTTTAATATTGTTTCGCTGTATTTAAATATGTATTTTTATTTCAGTTACAATTTTTGATTGTTTGAGTTACCTAAACAAGAGTACATTTATAGAAGAGATATAACATAAAATTACTGATAATAACACTACTGAAGTGTAACTGATTATCATAAAAGTGCATTGTACGTAATAATTTTCAGCAAACCTTATCTACATTATTTAAATTTTCATGACATATGACGTTTGTTAAAACGTCAGCTATAATCAAACAATCATACTGCAAGTCTTGTATTTGCTTGTAGAATTATATAGTAAAATTAGTTTAAAAGTAAAATTACGCTACATTTCGTAATGTAAGTATGTATTTTTTTTATTTTCTTGGCTGTATTTAAATAGGTTTTTCTTTTCATTTTAGTTATAGTGTTTAATTGGTAAATTATCCAAACAAGAGTATATTTATAGAAAAGAAATATAATTACATTACGTATAATAACACTATTGACAAAAAAATTAACTCTGGAAATCAAACAAACCGTATTCAGTCATCACCACATTTATTTAAAAGTACTGACAAACCTTTACTTCATACCCTTTTAGAAGAAATGTTTAACAATTTATTGTATAATAATTATTCTGAATTATGTATCTGGATTATATTAAACTGTAAGCAACTAAATTTTATACATTCTTTATGCATTTCATCAAATTTCAGATGAAATTAGTTGATTACAACAAAGATTAGATTTTTTAAAATTCTATTGTATTTTGTTATGAAATGTGATGATTTTTTAGATGAAAACGTTTACAAAAACAAAGTACCTATTCAATTATTCATTTATAATTGATATTTCAAACAATAAACACTTTCTGAAACCAAATATAAATCGGGAAATGCGTTTGATGACATATGCTGTTAGTCGAATGTGACTGTGAATAAATTGCATGAAAATTAGTTTAAGGTATAATATAAATATTTTTTAGTATATTTTTAATTTTTATTACTTACAGATGACATGTTAGGTTACTGGCTCAGAATGTAATCAAATGAAATTAAATGAGGCTATTTTTATCATAAATAATGCTATAAAAATAGTAAATATAACATATTCTTTCATATACAACCAGAAAGTTTAAAAAGATGGATTATTTATGCAAAAATTTTGATGATAAATGTTGCGAACAGGGGTTGCAAGTTCTCACAGTGTTAGAGGGTAATTATTTACAAGCATTAGATAACAACTTACTTCACTCCCAATCTTTCTTAATTGAATTAATTAGTTATAATGTGTTTGATAACACAGAGTTTATAACATGCAGTTATTGTTTATTTGAATCAGTACTCTATTGGCAGTCGTGAGATAAGTGTCAGAGGTGTTTGGTTTAATAGGTGAGACACAATACCTATGAGTTACTGAGTGTGAGACACAATACTTATGAGTTACTGAGTGTGAGACAGTATATTTACTGTAGTGTGATCTTGATTTTATCCTATTCCTATCCGCGGCGCGTAAACCCGTTAATACTGCATTGACAGGAGGGTGAAGCCGAGGCGCGACGCACCAGGGTACCCTGGTGCCAACGGTGCCCTGCTAGAACAGGTGCCTTAGTTTCGCTTGCATCTCGGTGGGGAGGTGGAGTATGGGTTTGTACTCGGCTTTCACTCATACTCCTGAAGCCTTGGTATAACTCACTGTGGGAGATGTCAAGTTGCTCGATGGATTTCGAGTGTTCTGCTACCGTGGATTCGGTAGCCGGCATATCGTGGATTCGATATGTGACACTCCTTTCGAGGAGTATCCTTTTCAATTTTACCCGTCTTACCTGGTTTGTTGTTGAGTGTGAGTGTTGTTGTGTGTGCGAATGATATATAGTTGTGTGCAATGTGTTTCACTAAGCATTAGCTTACTCTTTGACTTTCCTTTCAGGGTGTTCCAAATTAGAAGACGTGATTGGCGTATTATATATTTATTGTTATTTTCGTATCAGAGTGTACAATTATTTAATTAATTATATTGATTGCAATTATTTCAGACTTTTATTTTAGCTACTCTACATCATTAAAATATCTTCATAACAATTCAGAAGTGGGATCGGAACCTGGATTAGGATTCTAATTGTTTTAACATGTCACATCATCAGGATAACGAATCTACTGGAATTGGGAACGCGTCTCCTAAAATCAACCTTTTGATACGAATGGCGGAAAACAGTATCAACGAAAGAACAGGCCGGTAAAACCGGACATGTTAAAAGAGATTGTCGTGCAGTTAGACAAGCATCTAATTCTAGCAACGCTTTCAGACTAACTACGCATATCCGACCACCGCTACTAAACAACCGCATAAGCAACCTTTTGTTACACTAAGATTTGTCGGATAGTTCGGAAAGCGACACCACAGCACAGGATGAAGATACGTTAGGAGTACAAGATGTCCTCGAGGATAAGGACTAAGTCAGGATAGTCGAATGTTATAACCACTTTTATTTAATTTAATTCCCTTATTAATTTAGGAATGTATTTACTGTTCTTTTTTCTATTGTCTTACGTAAATGGTTACGGTACACTATTACTTCAACTCCGTAAGTTAATTTTAAATAGTTCCGTTTTGATACTCTAGTAGTAAAGAACGTGAAGTGATTTCATTGTGAATTCTTATTATGAGAGCGTGTTGTGACAACAGGTGAGAGGGTTTTTATCTTATACTTAACGCGTAGTGTGAGCGGTTTTATTTCATGTTTAAAGCGTATTGTGAGATATTTTATTTAATGGTAAATGCGTAGTATGGAATAGTTTATTGGTAGTTAACGTATAATGGGAGATAGCATATTTGTGGGTTAACGCTTGGTTTGAGATGCTTTATTCGACGGTCAACTCGTAGAGCCATATAGTGTCTGATACGTTTGGCGCGGATGGAGCCTCTTGAGTGTGTCTCGGGGTTGCCTGATATACGGAGCCTCTTGAGTGTGTCTCGGGGTTACCGGTGCGTTTGCATCCGTCGCGGATGGAGCCTCTTGAGTGTGTCTCGGGGTTGCCTGATATACGGAGCCTCTTGAGTGTGTCTCGGGGTTACCGGTGCGTTTGAATCCGTCGCGGATGTAGCCTCTTGAGACATTTCAATTGAACCGAATTCGATAGAAGTTATTGATATGATTGTAGGACAATCACTGACAGAATTGCTACACATACGAATTTTTAAAGATGACAAGACGTTGCTTTTATTTATAGTTGATGAAGTTAGTTTACCGCAGATCGGTGCGTTACCAGTAAAAAAAAAACAAAACGTTATGGACAATGGAAGCAGTAGTTATACCTCCAGGTTATGCTGGGAATATAATATGTCTTGTGAACTCTACGGGAAATAGGTTCATTGACCGTAGCGTATGTTCTAAGGAAAATCAAGAACACTACTTACCATGATGCGTATTTTCGACGGATGAAGAAGGGACTCGCATATTACCCGTTTGAAATTTGTCAAATAATGATCTTATAAAAAAGAAAAAGAAGTTGCGCGCGGAACCATATGCAAGGAAGACAGTCTAGATATGACCTCAGGATACTATCAGGTACCTGTAACTGAAAATCACGACATCGAACATCGTTTGTCACTCCAGATGGCCAGTTTGAATTTACTAGGATGCTCTTCGGTTTAACAAATGCTCCAAGTGTATTTCAACGTATGGTGAATAAAATATTGGGACGATTACGAGATTCGATAGCACTAGCATATCTAGATGACATACTTTGTTTAGTCCCAGACTTCGAAGAAGGATTTCGAAGATTGAAAATTATATTGGAAGTTTCTAGAGAACATAGGTGAGTTACTTAGGTTTTGATATTGACGCTGACGGAGTACTTCCCGGTAAAGAAAAGATCCGTGCTTTAAGTGACTTTCAAACACCAGAGAACGTACTTCAAGTTCAGCAGTTTATCGGACTAGCAAACTTTTTTCTTAGAAAATTCATGAATGCATTCGCTGTTAGTTACAACTCCAGAATTTACGTTTTCCGTGGAATACTGACAGGGTACGAGGATGAGTCATGTAGATGCGTAAAGTCGATAGAAGGCCAAGACATAACGGACTCGTATGACAAAAAAAAAAAACTAAATATCACAGGTTCTTAGTAAAACAACTGAAACTGACTACAAAAAAAACCAATTTATAAAGATTATTGCTTAAAAAAAAACGGTCGAATATATCGCATTACTTGTAACGGACTGCAATGGGTTGTACCCCGGAGTCTAACTCGAGAGAAAGTGAATAATTTTCATGATGATTTCGGTCACTTTGGAGTAGAGAAAATGTTAAACAAGGTAACTGAAACATAATGGTTTCCTAAAATGCGAGAATATGTGAGGAAATATATAAACTGCTGCAAAGCAGGTCTGTATCATAAAGTACCAAAAGGAAAACGAGAAGGATTTCTTCACCCAATACGAAAAGTAGTTGTGCCTTTTCATACCATTCACATGGACCACTTAGGACCATTCAACAAGAGCGGATTCGGGCAACAAGTATGTAATTGTTATTGTAGAAGAATTTACAAAATTCACTTTGCTACGAGCAAAAAAAAAAAAAAACAACGAAAACAAAACCGGTTCTAAATTTCTAACAATACATAATCGATATGTTTGGTGTACCGACAAGATCAATTAATGACTTGGATCAGCTTTACATCTAAAGAATGTGAACAACTTTGCAAACATTATGGACCAGTGGTGAGAGGTTCAACGGAACAGCTTTAGCTGCCTTAGCAACTTCCAGGACCGATGACAAACATTGGGATAAGAGAGTATCAGGAGTTCAATTCTCAGTTAACAATACTAATTGCGCAGAAACTGGAAAAACGCCTAGCGAATTATTGTACGGTTACCGCCCAAGAGCACAAAATGACTCAAGGCTGACGAACAAAATTCAGAGCAGTAATAATCGATATAGCAGAAACGCGACACGAGGTAGCTGAGAAAATAGAAAACGATCAACAAAAACAAGCAGTTTGATTTAACATAGAAAAGCTCCACAAAAATTCAGTTGCGGAGATCTTGTTTTTGAAAGAAATATACAGTGATAGAGGGAAACAGTAAAAAAAAATATTACTACATTATGCTGGACCATTTAAAATAGAGAAGGTTTATTCAAACGAAGATATCTAGTTGTGGAAATGAATGGATCAAATAGGAGCATGAGATGCGGATATAAAAACGTAATAGCAGAGGACAACATGAAACGATGGGTACTAGTAAAAGATTAGATGAATAATTCAGAAAGTGACAGACTGCGTCAGATGATGATGTTCATGGAATTGAAAATTAACTTCTCGAGGGCGAGAGTTTTTCAGGATGGCCGAACTGTTAGAGGGTAATTATTTACAAGCATTAGATAACAACTTACTTCACTCCCAATCTTTCTTAATTGAATTAATTAGTTATAATGTGTTTGATAACACAGAGTTTATAACATGCAGTTATTGTTTATTTGAATCAGTACTCTATTGGCAGTCGTGAGATAAGTGTCAGAGGTGTTTGGTTTAATAGGTGAGACACAATACCTATGAGTTACTGAGTGTGAGACACAATACTTATGAGTTACTGAGTGTGAGACAGTATATTTACTGTAGTGTGATCATGATTTTATCCTATCCCTATCCGCGGCGCGTAAACCCGTTAATACTGCATTGACAGGAGGGTGAAGCCGAGGCGCGACGCACCAGGGTACCCTGGTGCCAACGGTGCCCTGCTAGAACAGGTGCCTTAGTTTCGCTTGCATCTCGGTGGGGAGGTGGAGTATGGGTTTGTACTCGGCTTTCACTCATACTCCTGAAGCCTTGGTATAACTCACTGTGGGAGATGTCAAGTTGCTCGATGGATTTCGAGTGTTCTGCTACCGTGGATTCGGTAGCCGGCATATCGTGGATTCGATATGTGACACTCCTTTCGAGGAGTATCCTTTTCAATTTTACCCGTCTTACCTGGTTTGTTGTTGAGTGTGAGTGTTGTTGTGTGTGCGAATGATATATAGTTGTGTGCAATGTGTTTCACTAAGCATTAGCTTACTCTTTGACTTTCCTTTCAGGGTGTTCCAAATTAGAAGACGTGATTGGCGTATTATATATTTATTGTTATTTTCGTATCAGAGTGTACAATTATTTAATTAATTATATTGATTGCAATTATTTCAGACTTTTATTTTAGCTACTCTACATCATTAAAATATCTTCATAACAACAGTTTGTTTTAATTATTATTCTGTAGTTATAAACATGTCATTTTAAAATATATTATTTTACTTTTATATTCATTGGATGGTAAATAAAATTTACTTTATCTACAACTGTAGTTGATAGCGCCACCATGTATGTAATTCAAATTAAAGAATTAAAAATTTTATTTGATAGTGGCGCCTCAAGCGGCAAAACAAAATGTCACACTAGAATGAAGTTGAAGCGAGTGACAGTTGTACTCAGGTTATAGTATAGGTTAAGGTGTTGATGTAGAATATGTATGCATTTTTAAAGCAATAAAAGCGTAAGAGAAAATATGGCAGATAATTAATAACATATTATGGTCCTTCGAGTCGTGGATAAACAGCATTGTTAGTGAGTGAACAAAAAACATTGTACAATATAATTCAAGTGACAAAACAGACATCAACAAGTGTTTATAAACAAATCAGTGATAGTATACAACAAAGACAGCATCAATTCAACAATATACGTAGGTACTTAACATAGTACATTAAACAACAGTTTTGCATAAAAAATAAGACTTAAGTTCGGAGACACAGCAGCTCGCGATATTTAACCTTATTTTAAAACATCAAGTGTCAGCATATTGGGCGTAGGTCATCAGACTTAATCGTAATCAACCAGTATTAAAGAAGCAGTCGCATACATCAACACCAACGCATAAAAAGCAAGTAAGTAAATCTCCATCCTATTCCCTTTTTATCCCAAATCAAAGTAAAACCTAATCATGGAAAAAGTATTGAAATCAAAAAGAAAAAGTCTAAAATCTGCAGTTAGTAAATTTAAATCATATATTGAAAAATTTAATAAAGAAATAGACAACATTGAAGAGTTAAAAGTTCGTTTAACAAAAATTCAGTCAGCAATCGACGAATTTAATGAAAATCAAACTCAGTTAGAAATATTAGAAGGCGCGGACGAAATAGAGTTAACAAATGAGCGTGACACATTTGAAGATGGGTACTATCAAGCAGTAGGCAAAGCAAATCTCATAATTAAAACAGTTGAGACACAGCAAATTGCATCAAATGTATCTACGAGTACAGTTACTATTGATAATTCACAATTTCATTCAAAGGTACAGTTACCAAAGCTTACGTTACAAAAATTTGATGGATCATATGCTCAGTGGCTAGCTTTTAAGGACAACTTTTCATCAACAATTCACAGCAATAATTCTTTGTCAAATATAGAAAAATTTCAGTACCTCAAGGGCGTTCTACAGGGAGAAGCATTACAGTTAGTGAGTCCTTTACTAACGACTACTGACAACTATACAATAGCGTGGGATCTACTTCAAAATAGATACGAAAATCAGAGAATCATCATTAACAGCCACATGCAGTCAATTTTCGAATTACAACCAATCACAAGAGAATCATCTAGCTCCATAAGAAAGTTGATAGATAATTTTCAAATGAATGTACGAGCTTTAGAAGCACTCGACGAAGAAGTTCAACATTGGGACACGATACTCATCTATTTATTAACTACAAAATTGGATTCATGGACAAGACGAGCCTGGGAAGTGGAATTAGGCGAAAAGAATCAATCCAAACCGAAACTTAAGGAATTAATTGTATTCCTATCAACAAGATGCCAAGTACTAGAATTGTCGGAAGGTTCCAAGAAACAAAATTCAGAAAAAACAAATTTTGGTAAAAAACACGTTTCGCTAGCAACGACAACACAAAGTTGCAGCAATTGTCAGAACAATCATCAAATATTTCAATGCGAAAAATTATTGAAACTCAACCCAGCACAGCGAATGGAAAAGATTAAAGAACTTCGCTTGTGTATAAATTGTCTGAAACCAGGACACTTTACAAGAGAGTGTTTATCAACATCGACATGCAAGAAATGTAAATCAAAGCATAATACATTATTGCATAATGAAAAACAAAGAAGCAAGGTATCGGAACAAAATACACAATTAAAAGAAGAAACTAATTCTTCAGAAGAAAAAACAATCACAGGGGTAGTAGGTGTATCAACAGCCAGTTATGTAGTACAAAAGTCAAATCACGATGTACTATTAGCCACAGCGGTAATAGATATCATCGACAATCAGGGCGTACACTATGAAGCCAGAGCTGCTTTGGATGCAGGCTCTCAGTTAAATTTTATAAAAAAGGAACTAATTGATAAACTAGATATCAATTGCAAAAACATTAATTTTCAAATACAAGGGATCACAGGTGCAACTACAAAAGTTACACAATCTGCAAGGGTTAAAATAAAATCAAAATACAACAATTACAATGCAGTTTTAAATTGTTTAGTAGTCAACAACATAACTCAACCATTACCACAAATTGAACTAGATCGGTCAAAATTAAATATCCCTCAAGTAAAACTAGCTGATCCAGAATTTCACGTGACCAGAGAAATAGATCTTCTGATTGGCGGAGAACTCTTCTGGGACCTAATGTGTGTGGGTCAAATCAAGTTGCAAAAAGGACAGCCCATTTTGCAAAAGACACCTCTAGGATGGATTGTTGCAGGTCCTTTCCTCACTCCCATCACTGGAACGGCAAACAAAATTCACACAGCTGGAGCATACCATTGTACAGCAACTACAATCCAAGATCAACTAGAAAAATTTTGGAATATCGAAGAAATCTCTACAAAATCATCCAATTATTCACCAGAAGAATTAAAATGCGAAGAAGTATACAAGAACACAGTATCTCGAACAAACACAGGAAGATTTGTAGTCAGTTTACTTCAAAAGGAAAATATTCAATTAGGCGATTCATTGATCGGAGCACAGAGAAGACTCTTCTACATGGAACGAAGACTAAACAATGATGTACAATTAAAACAAGATTATATAAAATTTATGAAAGAATACAGCCATTTAGAACACATGACAGAAGTTTCCAATGAAGTACTGGATACAACAGAAGCTTTTTATCTACCACACCATGCGGTAATAAAAAGGGACAGTCTCACCACAAAGGTCAGAGTGGTCTTTGATGGTTCATTCAAATCAAGCAATGGGAATTCGTTAAATGACAAATTGTTTGTAGGCCCAACCATACAAGATGATTTGTTTAATATTATCTTGAGATTCAGAATTCATCAATATGTCATAACCGCAGACATCGCTATGATGTTTCGACAAATTCTTATTCGACCAGAGGAACGTTCATTACAGAGAATTTGTTGGAGAGAAACAGAAGACAAACCAGTAAAATATTTTGACTTAAACACAGTCACATATGGAACCGCTTCTGCACCATATTTAGCAGCCAGAACTCTAAAACAATTAGCAATCGAAGAGGGATCAAATTTTCCAAGAGCAAAACAAGTTTTAGAACGGGACTTTTATATGGATGATGTTTTAACCGGGACAGACACAGAAAAGGAAGTCATTCAATTACAACAAGATTTAACAGAATTATTATCAAAGGGAGGTTTTAGTTTAAGAAAGTGGAGGACAAAAAAACCGGAAATATTAAGTCATTTATTAAATGAAAACAAAACAGAAGAGTTACTTGTTATTGACAAACAAGAAGCTACCAAAACATTGGGTTTGCTATGGGATTCTCAAGAAGATACAATTAAATTTTCTATAAAGAACACAGAATCATTAAAGGTTACAAAACGTAATATTTTATCAAAAATAGCTACCATATTCGATCCGTTAGGATTGTTAGGCCCAATTATCATTTTCGCTAAAATCTTATTACAAGAAATATGGAAACTAAAGTTAGAGTGGGACGAATCAGTACCTATTCATATTCACACAGAGTGGCAAAATTTCTCACAATCTTTAGACGATATAAACAGAATCTCAATCGCAAGAAATGTCAACCCTAACAGCGTAAATAAAAAATTCGATTTACATGGATTCTGTGATGCATCCGAGAAATCATACGGAGCATGTATTTATGTATGCAGTCAAAACACAGAGGATGAATACAAATTAAATTTATTATGTGCAAAGTCGAAAGTGGCTCCATTAAAAACTATTTCCCTACCAAGATTGGAACTTTGCGGAGCACTAACTTTGAGCAGATTAACCAATGTGGTTCAACAATCACTAGGAGACAGAATCAACAAAATATACTTGTGGTCAGATTCCAGTATAGTATTAGCCTGGATAAATACAGAACCATACAAGTTAAAAACATTTGTCAGCAACAGAGTGGCTGAAATACAGAGACTGACATTAAACATGCAGTGGATGCACATAAACACAGCAGAAAATCCTGCAGATATTATTTCTAGAGGCATGACAACGTCAGAATTATTACAATCAGATCTATGGTGGCATGGACCATCTTGGATATTCCACTGTGTACCGAACAAAGATTCACTTGAACAATCTGATAGTGAAGAGGAGCATAAACCAGCACTACTAACTTTGATAGCAGTCAAGGAAAAATTTAACCTTTTAGAAAGATATTCAAGATTCTACAAACTACAAAGAGCAGTAGCACTTTGTTTAAAGGTAATTAAAATTTGGAGACATAAACAAAGAGATGTAACATTCGAAGTTATTACTATCAAGGAAATAGAAGAAGCAACGATGAAAATCATAGAGTTGGTCCAACAGGAATCTTTCCAGACTGAATTGGAAAATCTTAAAAATAACTAAGGCATATATAGGGGTTTTTGTCTGCTTCAATACAAAAGCTATACACTTAGAACTCATCACAGACTTAACCACTGAATCATTTCTAGCAGCGATGAGAAGATTTTTCGCAAGACGAGGCTTTAGCTCTCACATGTACAGTGACAACGCAACCAATTTTGTTGGAGCTAGTACCAAATTAAATGAGCTCTATAACTATTTAAAGGAAAACCAAAAAGATATCATTTCAGAGCTAACAAAACATAAAATCGAGTGGCATTTTATACCACCTCGAAGTCCACACTTTGGCGGGCTGTGGGAATCGGCTGTCAAGGCCATGAAAACGCACTTTTACAAAATTACAAAGGATGTTATTTTAACTTATGAACAATGCAATACACTTTTGATAGAGATAGAAGCCGTATTAAATTCACGTCCTTTGACACCTCTTTCAACTCATCCAACTGATTTACAACCTCTTACTTCATCCCACTTCCTAATAGGAGATTTACTAATAAGCCCACCAGAGCATGATTACACAAATGTTCCAGTAAATCGTTTGTCTAAATGGGAACATATACAAAAATTGAAACAGCATTTCTGGCAACGATGGCAACATGAATACTTGCATCAGCTGCAAGTTAGGCAAAAATGGCATCAGAAGCAGACCAATATCCAGGTAGGCGACCTGGTAGTAATGATGGACGACAACACTCCACCATTGCGCTGGCCGATGGCGCGTGTCATGGAAACCCACCCAGGTGAAGACCAGGTTATCCGTGTAGTGACTGTGAAGTGTGCTACCGGCATACTCAAAAGGCCTGTCCGTAAGCTGTGCTTGTTACCCGTACAAGAAGAACAAGTGTAGTGTGTGATGTAAAGACAATAGAGTGAAACCCAAGTATTTGTTTAAGTTTAATAAGTTTGTAAACTAGATTTATTTATTGAAATTTAGTATTTCAAGGCCCGCGGGATATGTAGTTGATAGCGCCACCATGTATGTAATTCAAATTAAAGAATTAAAAATTTTATTTGATAGTGGCGCCTCAAGCGGCAAAACAAAATGTCACACTAGAATGAAGTTGAAGCGAGTGACAGTTGTACTCAGGTTATAGTATAGGTTAAGGTGTTGATGTAGAATATGTATGCATTTTTAAAGCAATAAAAGCGTAAGAGAAAATATGGCAGATAATTAATAACAACAACTATTGAAATATGGGTACATTATACGTGTGATACTACATATAATATACTACTCATATTACACAAGTGTAATATGAAAAGTTATATTACACGCTATATAAGATTTTAATAAACTGTTAATTTATTAATAATATATTTTTATCATAAATATCAATATAAATGATTATAAAAGTATAATAAATACAATTTGAATAGCTATTTTGACATTTAAGTGCTACTGTGGCGCCATCTGTTAAGCTATATAAGAACTACTCACACCTAACTGAATATTTAACAAATAATATCAGATTTTTTATATGCCTGATAGTTGTAGATAAAGTATAGTATTTGACACGCATAATATGGCTACATTACACGCGGATGATTAAAAATACTCGCTACCGCTCGTATTTTTAATTACATCCTCGTGTAATATAGCCTACATATTATGCTTGTTAAATAATATACTATTATGAACATTATTATTTTATATATTTTACTTATTTTATTCAATTCAAATTTGTCAATCTGATATCTAAAAATTCATTTTCATAAACGAAGTGTACCTATTAAAATAATAAGATATATTTCCAAGGGATTTATTTAGAAACCAAAAATATTAAACATTTAATAAGAAGCCTTTAGGTTCCCGAAAATTTAAAAGATAACGGCCGGCTTTGATTGCTTGCTGCTTTTTTTGTAAATTTTCGGGACCGTAAAGGCCCATTGTTAATTTTTAAGGTATATATATATATAATATTTTTATTGAAGAAAATTTGTGTTTTAATTAAATTTAATAAAAAGTGTCTCTGAATTTTAAAATTTACACTTAATGGTCACATTCAATAATCCGACTGTATAACACATGTTTGAACGCATACAAAATAAAGTTGTCAAATTATCTTGTCATTTTACATTGCTGAAAATATAAGTATTAGACTGTATATTATGCATTTAAAATCAATAAGAATACATATTGTAAGACTCATTTTATTAAGAAATGTACAGAAGTTAGCAATGTATTGTGTATCACAACTTGTACAAATGTAACTACTGCAAGAAACAAAGTATTTCTATAATTTTACCTTTAAGTATAACTGTGTAGTGAAGTCACATTTAAATAATAATTCTAAAATACAGTCCAAAATTGATCAATCTATGATTTGGAACAAGCCTTTACAAGGGCAGTTAGAAAATATCTCAAAGTTTCAATAAAATCATTGAACATAAACACGTCTGGAAATTGTCTTGATACTCTTTTTACATTTTCAAAACATAAGCAAATAAATTTTGTCTGAAACGAGTGCATAAAGTATAATATTTAAAGATAACTAGAAAGCGCATTAAATAGAGCTGAAAGAGTAAAGAAAGAATGAGTAGAAAGTAAAAGTTAAAAAAATAAAATTCGTAGTAAAAACTTTATACGATATACAAATTCGCAATAATACTACATATTCTGCAATGAACTCTTTTATTGTTGATGTATATATGTACCAGTAGAATTAGATTAGTACAGAGAAAATATGAGAGTGATTATTATAATGAAAATGTTGTTGATAAGAATCAATGGCTACAATTTTTATTGTAATCAACTATTCAAGTTATGCGTTATGGCTTGCAAACCGAAAGTGAAGCGAGATCAGTATTTAAAGCTTCAACTAATATATATTATACATAAAATTGGACTTGTTGTGTTGTAATATTATCTAACCAACCATACTTAACATGTAGTAATGATGGTTTTATCAAACGGAAAACGGATTTGAACTTCTGGAAATAAAATGTTCTTATTCCTGTCAAAACAAATTCATTGTAGTTTTACAAACTACGAAGTCAGGTGTAAATGATTTAAAATTCGGTGAAAATATTAACGTTAAACTCAAGAAGTCCGACAAATATTAAACAAAAGTCCACTTTTCAATGCACATACTTTATATTACCGTTTGCCATTTCATTAATCGTAGAAACAGAGAAATTTCTATCTAGATTAATTCACGACTTTTATTTTAAATATTTCATTCAGTTTGCTCTGAATAAATGTTAATTGTATATTTATATTACCAACGCATAAAATAATGGGTAAAGTAATCAATTTTTGTAAATATTAATTAAATTTATGCAATTTGATCAAATATTTAATAACATTATTTTTTATAATAAATATTATAAAAGCCAGTTAATAAAATAATAATATTTTATTTCATTTACATATAAAATTAAATACAAAAATGTTAAATTAATATAATAATTATATCGCTTCCTTCCTTAGCAGATGCAATAAAATTCATAATTAGTGCCATTAATGTGATTTTTTAAACTTTTAAAAATATTAATTTTCTCGGATGTACACAGAAATATATTTTACAAAACCTGGTTTAAAAGGTATTGTTAAACCTATAAAAATTATGTGTATATATTATTTAAAAATATAGATTTATTAAAAAAAAATATTATTGTATAGTAATTAAATTTATTAACAAAGCTACAGTTATTTTCAATACAAAAAAAATAATTTTAAACAAAATAAGAATTTATTGATAAGCGCAAACAGTTAATAGATAATTTATTCAAAAATTTGTTTCATTTATCAAGGCAATCTTAATTCATTCTCTAAAAAATCGTAAATTTTCTTTCATTAATATATCGTTAAATCTGGATAATTATAAAGGAAATTGACTTTATAGGATGCCTTTTTAATTTTTGAACAACTCATATTCCTACGCTTTTAGCGCTAAAATGATTATGTAAAGAGATAGAGAAGTATGAAAAAAATAACATTGAAATCGCTATGCGCTACTTTTTATTTCTACACCCGGTATACAGCTGTGCTATAAATCACGGAACATATTTTCAAAAAATTGCGATTGTTCTTTCTCCTGATATATTTAGAGCAAAACTACAAAAGCACAAAGTTGTTAAATTTTAATTCTACATAAGATAAAATCATAACCTATGGAACCGCACGTCTGTTGTATGAGATATATTAAATATAAAATGTAACTCTTTCGCTACAAATCAGACAGTTACGAAAATAAAAAAAATATCTGACAGTTATTATTGTTATTATGTCATTCTAGTTAATGTTATATTTGAAATTAATTATTCATTTTTGTTAAAGTCTAAAATTCTTTTAAAAATTGATGTTTCTATGTAAATGTTTTCTGCATAAATGACAAATATATTTTACGTCGATCGGCTTTTGTTTTTCTCAAAAAATTATTAGAAATATGTCATGTTTGATACCAAATGAAAGATCTCGTTGTGGGCTAGCGTGCAGAAATGACAAAAATGTTTCATGTCGATCGGCTATTGTTTTTTGCAAAAAGTTATTAGAAGTATATCGTATTTGGAATCTAATGAAAGTTCTCAGTGAGGACTGACGAGCAGATATAAAAAAATGTTTAATGTTGATCGGCATTTGTTATTTGCACTGACAGCGGAGCCAATTGTGTAGGTTTTGGAGGCTACCTGACCAGAGTACTAAAATGCCAGTTATAACGTTTCCAGAATATTATGTGTTTACTTAATGGATAATTCATGATTTTATTTTCTAAATTATCAATGAAATTATTTGCTAGGAGTCCACTAATGGGGCTTCCCAATGGTAGACCATCCTCTTGTTTATATGTTTTATTATCGATATTAAAAAAAATTGTTTAGTTGTAATTAAGAAAATTTCTAAAATATTTTCTAATTCAGTTTTATCTAAACTATATTGTTCTATGAAGCCTGTGTTGTTATTTACTAATTGTTTTAAAAGTTCTAACGATTCATAATTTTTTTTATGTTTTGTTTGTGAAGTATTATTAAGTTCTGTTATTAGTACAGTTGAATTTCTGATTGAATGTTTAGAATTATATTGAGATCTGTTTCTGATTATTTCATTGAGGATTTTGTTAAAAGGTATGCTGGTGAGGTAATAGATGAAGTGATAAATTTTTCGGGTTTATGAAGCTTAATTATACTATAAAGTATGAGCGTGGCGGGGTTTTTACCACCTATCAATATATAGATAAGGTATTGTTTTTGGTCAGATTTCTCGAGTGTGAGTTTTCAACATATGAGCACGAATTAGGGTCCCTACAATACAATTTTACTATTTTTACCGTGATTTCTGTGTGCGTGTGCGTATGCGTGTGCGTGTGCGTGTGCGTGTGCGTGTGTGTGAAACAAATTAATAAATATAAATGAATAAAAATAATGAAATATGTAGAGTACAAAATATATCTATTGATTGATTGATTGTACATAACTACCGAACATAACAATAACTCGATAACGTGGTGATCTAGCAGTCTTTTCGATTGCTAGATCTCCACATTACCCCCTCCCCAAAAAACATGCTAAAATAACAAAACAATGAAATAATTCATAACAAAAATTATAAAATATTTGCGTCCTCCTGTCTACCATGTTCCTCATTCTTGAAGAGTTGTAGTTTAATCAAAGGCGGGTTTTAGGTGTGCAATAGATAGGTACATAGTCGGGTTTGTTGTTTATTAATAGTGTAAAATAGGTGGGATGTCGTTTGAGGAAGGTAAATGGGGCAGTATAAAAAGCTTGGAAAGGAGTTCTAAGTGAATCAGTTCTAACAAAAACTCGTGGCACTTTGAATAGGCATAGGAGCTGTCAATTTAGACATTTTATTTTTGAGAAATATATAAAAATTTTGAATATTGTTCAAATCGATTTGAGGTTCAGGAGAATGGAGTAGAGATTTGTTAATCTCTCCTGGTAGACGTAGTTGTAAACCATACACTAACTCAGCACTACTACATTTTAAACTGTTTTGTAAGTAAAACGAAGGCCAAGAAAAATCGAAAGTAGATTATCGTACCATTCCTCAGGGCGATTATAAGCTTTTAAGGCTGACTTGAGATCTCTATGGAATCTTTCTATTAAACCATTTGCTGCAGGATGGTAAGCAGCAGTTCTATGCCGGTTAGTATTCAAGTTTTTCAACATTTTATTGAAGGTGTAAGATTCAAATTGAGGACCTCTATCTGTTGTAACAGTAGAGGGCACTCCAAACCTGGCTACCCAACCAGACAAAAAGGCGTTAGAAATTGTGTCAGATTTGATGTCTTTTAGTGGAAAAGCTTCTGGCCATCGTGTGAATCGGTCGATAAAAGTTTGCAAATAAGAATGACCTTTGGAAAATGGAAGGGGACCAACTAAATCTAAATGAACGTAATTAAATCTGAAAGCAGGTGCTTTAAAATTTTGAATGACAGGTGTACAATGCTTTGTTATTTTACAGGACTGACATTTATGACAAACTTTTGTCCAGGATTGAATATCTTTGTTCATGTTTGGCCAAATGAATTTAGAAGAAATTAGTTTCCTAGAAGCTCTAATTCCTGGATGAGATGAATGAATGAAACTTGTCAAATATAAGTTTTCTGAATTTGATTGGAAGATAAGGTTGAGGGGTTTGTTTGGAAATGTCACAAATTAGAAATAAATTAGAGTTTGGAATCGGGAGTGGCTTTAAATTTAGATTACAGCTATTATGGGTAATTAAATTGGTCAATTCATCATCAGAATCTTGAGCAACTGCTAATTAATTATAATCTAAGTAATAACTATTACAGTGGCGGCTGGTGATATTTTATAAGGTAGGGCACAAAAATTAAAAATATGTAAATACAATTTAAACAAAATCCGTCTTGCGTTCTTTTGCATGAATGAAATGTTCGAATACTTCATTGTTGTTAAAGAAGGTTTTCATCATAGTTTTTTCGTTTGACATCGCTAGCACAAACCGTCCATCTTAAATCATTGTATTGTAAAAATGTTTTAATTTTTTAAGTAGAACAAGAATGTTTACATTCTACATTAGTCATGGATATTGTACAAGTAATGTTTAGTAATTTGACACATTTAGAAAATGGTGTTGTTAAATAATTACTATTTCGTATTTGTAACAATAATAAAGCACCATCTACATTTGCAAAATCATCATCAGAAGTAATTTTCGTTCAATACATGAACTTTTACCACAAACAATGCTAACTGATTACATCAGAAATTGTCGGACACATTCGGAAATCTTCGCCTAAATTCTGGGCACTGCCCCATTTCAAGTTATTCTAGCGTCATGGAAATACGCTCCTATTGGTCAAAATAGCGAAAACTCGAGAGAAAGTGGTGGGAGATCGGGGAAATACTATGAGTGCCCTAGCTAGATATGTAGCCACCAAACTTTCAGCGGTGTATTGAAGGGTGCATTACATGATATTAAATATATACTAATCAAAGCCCCCAAACTAACCGTGTTGTATTGAGGGATGAATTATATGATATTAAATAAAAAATAATTGATAATAACTTAAAATTGACACGCACAAATACTGGCTTATTTTTTCTCATAATTATTTAATTATTAGTAGGGCTGCGCCCCTGTGCCCCATAGTACAAGCCGCCACTGAACTATTATATAAATTATTAATTGATAATCTAGACAAAGCGTCAGCTGCCAAATTACATTTACCTGTTATATAACGAATGTCATTAGTAAATTGAAAAAATATAGTCTAAATGACGTAATTCTCTGGGAGAATAATCCGAAGAGCCTTTTTTTTCAACACGTGTGCGTGTGCGTGTGTGTGTGTGGGGGAGGAGTGGGTATGTGTGTATGTGTGTATGTATGTGACTGCCTAATTACGTTTATACATAACTTCCAGCTAGATAGAAAAAAATATATAATTTATAATAATTTTATGTATCGTTTAGGCTGAAGAATTTTTATGAAAAAATGAGTTATTCATATGTTCACAAAATTTGACATATGATGTCAAATACATTGTAAGTTTAGAAGATAAAATAAGTAAATACGAAGCAGTTTTGTTCTAAAATTTAAAATGGCGGAAGAAATATATAAGGAATGTATTTGAATGCATGAATCAAGGTAAGTTCATATTGTCATATTGATCATACAAATTTTATGACGGAAATTTTAGATATGAAATCAATTAAAAGTATTCTCAACTGCAATAACAAACTTATTTTAAAATTTCAAATTAAATGTACTAAAAAACTTATATAGAATATAGTACTACAATGGCGGGAGGTATTGTGTTGGAGACATCATATTTTTCTCTATAATGTTATTTGATTTCATATATATTATTTATCATGTTTAATGTTCATTGCAAATAACCTACAAAAACAATATGTTCAACCACATGTTCATCAATAATGTATATTCTGCTTAAATAAAATATTAAATACTGTACCTTTTCAGCTGTGTCTGAAGATAAATATATGACATTCGAAATCGATCGTACAAAGTATATAATAAATAATTAAATATTAAAACTCAGTTTGATACACCACCTTTACTTCATCCAATACAATGTAAACTGAACTATACTTGGGGCGCCCAACAGGTGCACAAAAAGCTCCTCCCTCTAACGAGAGCTAAATTTGAATAGAACAATACTATTGATAATCCGTTTTTACATAACTGCATGAATATGAGTACATTTAGTTTACGATTTGCTTTTGAATCTCTGTCAAATATTTTTGCTGTTTTCATACGATTATGTTCTTTGAAATTAATATTGAAAATAGTATTTATTAAATTACTTCAAGTATTACCTTCATTTTAAACATAAACACAATTGTTTAAAATTTCTTGATTTGTAATGTGTAAAGCTGACTTTTGCGTACACTGTACTTTGCAATTTAAGCTCTGCCCATTAATTTAACTACTGCATCTGTTCGGCGTCCCAAGTATTCTATAAAAAAGTAGACTTTAATATTCCCACATTCATTTATGATAATTGTGAACAGGGTATAAGAATATCATTCCAACATCATTTGATTAAAATTATTGAACCTGAGAAAAGAGTTTTGTTACACAATGGAAGTCTTTTTAAAACGTCCAAAATTTTTTTTAACTTTGGTTGGACTGTGGCCTATTGAAACAAAATGGTTTTGGTTTTATAATGCATATTGTTATGTGTTTATATTTTTGTACATGTTAACGTTTATATCTGAATTAATAGATTTTTGTTTAAGATTTCATGATTTAGACCTTCTAGTAGAATCGGCCATCACATTTACTATGGGGGCGGTTTATTTTGCTAAATTACTGTTTTTAAAAAAAGACAAATTATCACATCTTTTAAAACTAGTAAAAGAGCCAATATTCGTTCTGTATGAAGAGAATCAAGAAACATATATGAAAAAATGGGCAAAATTCGCAAATAAATACTACAGTATCATTTACTGTATGGCTGTAACTACATGTTCCGTATACCTTTTTTGGGCTGTTTTCTTCTCTACAGAACATCACAAACTTCCTATTAATGGTTGGTTCCCAATGGATATAAAAAACAGCACTGTAAACTGGGCAATCGCTGTTACATTTCAAATTAATCAACTCGTATATTGTAATGCTTGTGACATCCACTTAGATGTAACACCGTGTATATTTATGAACATATGTTGTGCTCAAATTCAAATACTGAAAGATTCGTTAGAAAATGCTATTAAGAGGGCCGAAAAATATTGCGAACTTGAACAAGATAAGGACAATACAGAAGAAAAAATACAAAAACAATTTGAAGGAAATTATATTGAAATGTTGGACGAAAATGTAGACAAGAAGGTGCAAGAAATTCTCCAGAATTGTGTCTTACGACATAATTCTATAATTGAGTAAGAATGTTAAACTTACTGAAACTTTTATTAAAACAAGAACTTACAGGTTGCTTAACCAGACTATGGAAGTCTTTTCTCCAGGAATGTTTTTGCATTTTATGGCAATAGTGCTTACCATGTGCTTTACTGGTTATCAGTTAGTTTCAGTAAGTTCTACATATATTCTATATCAAATAGAAACTACGAGTATTAATTCGAATACCTTAATAATTATGAAATTAGTATGTTCTCTGATAAATGTAACGAATTATTTAAATTTTCTGCGGTTACCAGTTTATATGTGGAGCAAATAATTGAAAAAAAAAATCTAATGCTAATTAATCATATTACTCATATTATAAATTACTGTTTATTAAACGGAGTAGTTCCTACCATATGGATATCAGCCATTATTAAACCCATTTGCAAAAATTCTAAACCAAGTTCATTTGATCATCTTAGACTGCCAGTTTTATGCAAAGTTCTAGAAAAAATATGTTTTGAACATTTTTATAAACAAATTTGATATTTTACCGTCTTCACAATCCGAATTTAGAGAAAGCTATAGCAGGCAGACAATTTTTATTAAATATGGTAGATAATTTAATAAAAAGTTTCGACGATTCTCAAATAAGTTTAATTGCTCAAATTGATTTTACAGAAACATTTGATCTAGTGGATTACAATTTATTAGCCAAACTGAAATTTTATAACTTTAGACAAAATGCTTTTATTTTTTTCAAAAATTATTTACAAAATCGAAACTTTACAGTGGATATGTCATCTGATGATGGTACTTCTATCTCATCTCTCATTCTATTATCACTTGGTGTACGGCAGGGTTTTGTACTAGGACCTTTACTTTTTATTCTCTTTGTCGCTGATATGCCAATAGTTTTTAAATCTTGTTCTGTTTCTTCATATGCTGATGATACAATTGTGGTCAAAAGTTTTAATTATAATGAAAGAGACAGAGTGGTAGAATTTAATCAAGACCTTCAAAATCTGAGTATATGGGTAAAAAGTAATAGGCTATTAATAAACAATGAAAAATCAAAACTCCTTATTATCCCTACAGGAAATCAATTCTTTCAACTTTTTTTTTATATCTTGAAGATACACAAATAAATTATAATGTCACTGTTAAGACTTTAGGTTTAAATATTGATAAGGAATTAAAATTTAACGAACATATAAAAATTAAATTAACGTCTGCTAGACTCAAACTTAGACATCTTTATCAATATCGTCTTATATTATCAACTGAAATCAAATAAGAGTTAGTTAATTCTCTTATTATGCTGATATTTGAGTATTGTGCTTATGATATGTCCCCAACCTTACAAAACAAGACATTATTAGAATTATTCTGTTTCAAAATTCTTGTTTACAATTGTTTATAATATGCGGAAATTTGATCACGTATCGTCATATCGACAAGAAAATAATATGAGTTTTATAGAGGAGAGAACTAATTATGTTTATTTGTGACTAATTCACAAAATTTATACGACAAACATTCCATCCTACTTATACTTAACCTAAATGTCAGAGAATATGACTATAATTTTCGTTGTACTGATTTACTTGTAGTTCCTTCATTTCAGAAAACTAAATATAAAGGTTCATTTTCATATCAAGCTCCTAAATTATATAACAAAATTCTCTATCATTAAATAATTTTAAACATCAATTAAAACATCTACAAACAACTAACTAAGTATTAAAATTCAGCGTTCATGTATATATTTGTATATTAGATAATAACAATGATTGTTCATTTGTATTTGAATTTATTTTTTGTCTGCATTACATCAATTTGCATCGAGGGTTAAGTGGAAGAATAGCTTTTAGCTGAACCTCGCCTTTGAGTGGATGTCAATAAAGTTACTTATTATTATTATTATTATTTTGTTTTGATTTACACAGGTGTGTCAAAAAATACTAACAAACCCCAGAAATTGTAAAGGACATGAAATATATATATATATATATATATATATATATATATATATATATATAGTATCACATCATTCCATTGAGGAACATAAGTCATATAAAAATAAATTATTATTTTTTTGCACTGAGGCAGTAACACACACCCATGCACATCATATACACCTACGTACATCAGCTACTCAAGCATTTCATATAGTTTATAAAGATTTAAGTAGTACTAATATTTCTTTAATTAATTAAAAGTGTCATCGGCGCAACAAATCTTGTGTATCACACGCCCAGTCACTCTTTTGCGAGATCTCGCATTATTTGTAGGTCTCGTTTTCTGCTCGGCCCGTCAAAATCGGCTCGCTCTCGCAAAAGTTCAGTTTCTGGACTAGTGACACAATAGTTATTTGTGTATCAAGGTTCTAAAAGTAATCTTTTTTAAGGGGAATCCGAAGTTTGCAGCCGAGGCAAAGTCGAGGCTACAAATCAGATGAGGCCCAAAAAGAACTTTTAGCCGAGGTGCACACCACATTTTTTAGGCGATTACAACAAGAAATTATGAATTCTCATTCAAAACCAATTTTTGACCTTTGTCAAAATTTACTTTGCGGCCGCATTTACTTTACGACCGCTATTTTTACTCGCAAATTCATTACTGTTTCATTAATATTTGTAAAGGAATAGTTCAAATTTTACTTACACTTTTTATTATATTCTAAAATAATTAATCACATTAATATGAACTATGTAAATCAATAATGAACAAACTAGCGGCCAAAAATTTTGACTTTGACAGATGTCAAATAAAAATTGATACTTTAAGGTTGCCAGCAGATACGAAAAACAACTATTTATGTACCAGCTGCCTAAAAAAACCTATTTTTTTCTTCAAACGTCATAAAAGTGACATCTTCTGTGACGTGAATGACAAGGTTGAAGTTTAATTTCTATGCCTCCGTAATATAATTTTTTATTCTAGCCGCCGTATAATTTCTTCCCCGCCGTATGTAGCATCAGCCAATAAGAAGTTACTTGTACAATAGAAATCTGTAATATCGACCTAAATGTCACTATAAAAACTAGATAACATAAGAATAAAGTTACTAAATATTATGAATAACGGACAGGTAACCTACATATTAACGTCAAATAGTATAGTAATAGTATTTTTTAAAATTTCTAAGTTTGAAGAAAGAATAAAATGTGTTATTCAGAGTAAAAGTGTCTTTGTGTGCCTCGCATGCAATTGTCCGACTCGCTTCGCTCGTCGTGCAAACTTCCATGCTCGCCACAGAAAGTATCAATTTTACTCTTAATAACACAATATACTGTTGGGCGCATAATACACAAGATTTTTTGCGCCGATGACACTTTTAATTATTTAAAGAAATATTAGTACTACTTAAAATTTTATACAATATAGATTTTTATGTCAGTTACATTTTCTGTTATAAACAATTCACTTGTTTTATTCAAAAAAATTAGTGATATTTGCTCCAACCTAAAAAATAAAACGAATGTGAATTGATATAGCGAGTAAGGGTTCAACCCAATAACCGACTAATGAATATTCGGCGAAATTTTAACCGAATATTCGGCAATACCCAATAATATATTTTTGTACAAACTGACAGCGTGATAAGTGGTGCTCATTGCGGAGAAGGGTATATTTAATCTGAATTGCTCACCCTATTTTTTGTTAAGGTAAATTTTTGTTTGATTATTATTAAATTTAATCATGTCACTTTCAAGAAATTTACCGACAACGATATAAGAAGATAAATTATTTACCCTTATCGTAGATACATTAATAATAATTAAAAAATGTGTATCTTTTCTTTAAAATTTATTATTTATATATTTATTTCTTGTAACCGAATATTCGGTATTAACATATGCTGAATAGGCCGAATACCGAATAGTGAAAATATGGCCGAGTAGGCCGAATACCAAATAATTATTCGGCTTCGGTTCCATCTCTAATATTTTTCAACAATTAACGTAATCATAATTATAAAAGACGAGTATAATATGAATAATAAATGAAAAATTTGAAATTTTAACAGACTGTAATGCTAAAATTTAAGTTCGGATTTCTACATTTTGCCGGTCTAGGCCGAAAAATAAAGAATTTCAGTTCGATTTTGATTTCTGTAATACTAATCATAATGGGACGGAGTCGCAAAAAATTAAATTTTGCGTTTCTTGTCACCTCGGAAATTAAATATGAAAATGATCTGCTACATTACTCTGAGTCACAATAATTAATTTTGAATTAAAAAAAATCTAAATTAATTTGCTATACTTTTTGTGTAACTTGTTTCAATTTATTCTCATGCCAAATTTTGAGGTTACAAGGTTTGATTTTTAAAAAAATTAGTAATTTGTAGAAAAAAAAATTAATTTTATTTCATGCACCTTCAGTTCTAACAGTTTTTTAAACGCCGGAATGCCTTAGAACATTATTTGACATATCCTTAAATGTCAGAGTGCTTTGTGGCCGTTGTGGTTGTTTCTCGATTGCCAGAACGCGTCGTGACTAGTTTCTTCGCTCAATGCGCGTTTTCAGCCATTGAGTCTAACACATACCGGGTGTCCCAGCTCGACCGACACATGGGAGTTTTACATGGGAAATCAGTTAATTATGAATAGTATCTCTCCAGTGCAAGATATTAACTTGAAATTTTGTATGCTTATTGAGGAATATTATTTCTATGGATTACAGTTATTTGAAATATGTAATTTCGTCTGCAACACAAGATTTATTAAATTATAAAATCTAACATTTTCGCTCAAAATCAGTCAGCCATGGAAATAAAAGAAAATATCTATGTGACAGTTCTGACAGTTAATGACATGCCATTGTAGATATTTATATTTTTGTAATATTGGTATATTATTTAACAAAAAGAAACTAAATTCAACTTAAATAGTAATAAAATACAGGGAATAAGAATTAAAATCAGTGATACTTCAATAAACTGTCAGATAAATATTTTCTTTTATTTTCATGGCTGTCTGATTTTGAACGAAAATATTGGATTTTAAATTTAATAAATCTCGCCCTGCAGACGAAATTGCATATTTCAAATAAGTGTGATTCATAGAATTAATATTCTCCGATAAGTATACAAAATTTCAAGTTAATATGTTGCACTGGGGAGATACTATTCATAATTAACTAATTTCCCATGTAAAACTCCCATGTGTCGGTCGAGCTGGGACACCCGGTATACATATCTACTATATAATCTTAATTTTTTATTTTCTATTAAGTTATTTAAAAAACCCCAATGAAATCTAAAATGTTCACATTATTGTTTAGAAATTTTTTCTTTCTCTACTGTTAAAATGGCTCCTTTACGAAAATAAGTATATTAATAAATAGTGATTATTTCGATGTCATCTGCAACACTTGAAATTTGTCGATAAATTTTTTAAACATCTGAATTTTGACATATTAAAATGATTTAATAATTCTAATTTTCAGACACCTATGTACAGCATGAAATTCTTAACAACATTGGTATATTTTGCTACAAATACCATGATCATTACTCTATATTGCTGGAATGGAGAATACATAGTTTCAGAAGTAAAATATGTTTATTGTTTAACTTTCATAAGTTTCATTGTAAAAAAAATATTTTAATGTATACTTATGTAAATTATATTAATATTTGTAATTATAAATTAAAATTTTGTTATTTCAGAGCGAAACTATTGTAAACAGTTGCTTTAATATGGAATGGTACCGATGTAGTATGAAGGTACGAAAATCTCTTTTTATAATAATGGAAAAGGCGAAATACCCGTTACGTTTTACTTCAGGAGTATTATTTGTTTGTTCCCGAGACACGCTGAAAGAAGTAAATATGTACTTCACATTATATTACCATGTATCAATAATATTAATTATTGTAGATATTTAAAACTTCATATTCTTATTTTACTATACTGAACGGGGTGGGACATAATAACAACTGAGATTTAGGTCAATTACTCTCAGATTCTGTCACCGCCAATTTATTATCTTCACTTCGCTTATATTATTATCACAAAAACGAGATGTGTAAATTAACCCAGAAGTCTAGCAACGTAGCGTTCGATCTGGTAACACTTGGAACGCGGGACTTGGAGAGAATGCAGCTGAATATGTCGTATGCCTTCAGTACGAATTTCTCGCTAGAGTCATTTCCTTACGCGTTCTAAACGTGAATTTCAAACCACAAAGTTTAAGCAGATCTATGAAGACAGTGTTATTTCAAGGAGCCACGTTTTTCGGTGGTTTTAGGCATTTTCAGAAGGAAAAAAGTCGATTCAAGTCATCCAAGAACTGATGAAAATGACGTCAAAATTAAGAATCTTGTACAGTCAGATCGTCTGTTGACAGTACTGAATGATAGGGGAAGAAATAAATTTAATTGACAGATAAAATACTATAATATTCCATGCTACTGAGATTTTAATCTTGTTCGCAAATAATAGTTTCATTTTTCAATTATTTTTCTCTTTACAATCTGCTATGGAAAGAAAAAAACACAACACTTCATTGAAATATAGATTAAAGAACTTATCGCAATTTCCTTAAATTAAAAATGACTTTTACGTAAAATGTAACAATCACTTAATCTTTTTTCATGTATTTTGAAAATATCTGCACTTGTATGTATGAAATACAAATTAGAAAATCAATAAAATATAATAATATACGATTTTGTTATTGTCAGTAGGTATATAATTTAATCAGTCCAATAACATAAGAGCTAATACTAGAATACTTCAAAGTGAGCCAACACAATTCTCATTATGATGACAGGATTTTCCGGAAGGTGATTTTGATCTAATTACATTAGAGCAAGAATTAGAGTACTTCACAAGAGAGTAATCATCTTGCAACTTTTACCCTCAGTTGTATGACGTAAATATTTTATTATTAAATTTTTATTTTTATTTTGACCAGCCACATTCGGTTCAAAATTTAAACAAGTAAGAGTAACGGGACCAAAATAAAAAACACCATTAATATATGATATTCACATGTTACTTTCATCAAAAATATATTAAGTTTCCAAAAATTATTAATACAGATATTCCGCCCTTATATAATTAAGAATTGAAAGATTTGTTAAATCGTTCAGTTTGTCTTGCCATGGAGTTTCCCAATAATGTTTCAATACATATTAACGTGGAAAAATACCTCTCTGCTTCAGCAATTGTCTCTAGAGAAACGATCGTAATTTCAATAAATTTGTGTACCTCAGAAAATTCGTTTAGTAAATAATTGTCGGACAGAAAATTAATAGCGCAAAATCGTTCTCAATATTATTTAAGATTTGACTTTGATACAAAACTTCTAATTTAATGCATTCACAACAAAGCGGCAATTATATTCATTATAGGCAGAAAAAAATATCTAACATGAACAAATAATTATACCTAATTGTAAATTTATTTGCTCATATATTAATGATTGTTGCAATTGTAGTACTACATGAAAAATAAAAAAATATATTGTAAAATTATAAGTTGGAATATGCCCCCGAGGCCCCAAGTGACGAGCCGTCACTGGTTGTATGTATTTATTATCAGCAACCAATTTGATTTCTGCTAGTATTTCATTCCAATGTGATCTTAATTTTTGTAAATCAAACAATAGACTTTTCTACAAATATATCGTCAGATTAAGACCATCCACCATGGACATTATGGCACCTATTAGATCGTTTCGTCTCGCTATACTACGTTATCATTCAAAGAACCTTCTTGTTCCGCTAAGTCGTAAGTAGGTTTTGCGGCCCACCATTATTCCTTACTTGGTCATAAGCTCCGCCCACCCATTTGTGTCTAGCAATTTGATTGATCGTGACGTCATGATGACGTAAGTTGGCGGGAAATTTAAATTGACAAGGTATTTTGAAATTTTTGGATTTTAAAGCAGTTGTTGTGTCCAGTTGACCTTTTTTAGTTTACATATGTATTATGTGATTTGAAAATTGGAATTTTAAAAGTCCAATATCTCCGAAACCGTGAGGAATTTCGAAAATATAAATCAAAATATACCCCCGCACTTCCCTTGTCGTTTTTCGAACTAAAATATAACATATTAAAATTTCAAAACGTTAGTGCCCTTTAAACAAGAAATAAAATTATAGAATGTAATTGTAAATAACATATTGCATAAGTTGTGCAATGACTTGAGCGCTGGAAAAGAAAATGTATTTTGTATTTTCGTAATTTTGTAAAGTTGTAGATTATGAGTTTTGTATGCAACGACCTTGAAACGTTTGAGTGTTTTTCCGTTTTTAGGTAAATATGTAACTTTTGGTGATTATTTGCCGACAGTGACTTGAGCATAAATTTTTTTCAAGCAACACCACAGCAGGTTTTGGAAGCCTGTCTTACCGAAGTGTCTAAGAAAAATTACTACCCTGTGTACAGGGCCTCAGTGTCGAGTCGTTAAAGTTAAATCCTGTATTTTTTAGAAAGCAAAAACTTGAAAATTGTATCACATGATCACAAATTTTAACTCGTTAACTATATTTTTATACTTACGGTGACAATGTCCCATTTGCGCCCCTATGCTCCAGGAACCTGTACGTACTCACACGCACGTCTAATCATTTAATGATTCGTACAAAGACTAAGAAGAGTTTAAGAGCGTTGTATTTGTTATCATCCCTGGTGGTGAAAAATTAGTGGGGGAAGACAATGTGCTTTGATTTACATGTGATTAAATAGGAAAATGTAACAGATTGCAATTTAAAGCACATTACCGTTGATTCTAGTGGAAAACACGCACAAATTTGTTTATATAGCGGTACATACGTAGCAGTGTTATTTCTTTTCCGTTCGATTTGTCTTATTTGTGACATAAATAGCAGTAGCAGACAGGGACTGGTCATTCTTTATCTAATCGTTGAAGAATATATACGTATCTAACACATAAAATGGAAAAATGTATTGTGACTAAAGAATATACGAAGAAGGTGAAACGGTTTAATTTACAAGGAAGAACAGTAGAATTTAATATTAAACCAGTGCCGACAGGTGAAAACTCTGTTACATGGATTAAAGATGCTATAAAGAGCATAATAGTGTATGCGAGAGCAGATGTAGATCCAGCTGATAAAGTTGAGTTCAGTAAAGACTTTGCAAGAGGTCAAGGTTGGAAAATCTTTAAAAATGCCTCAGCTGTGACAGTGGATGATGTTTGGAATGTTATTTCGAGTATATTCCAATCAAACCCAACGAGTTTAAATTCTGACACGTTTTTCCTAGGTAATTATATTATACTTTATTCAATATATTTATTAACGCGTTGCATTATTTTTAGGCGTAACAACTGTACGAATGTCTAGAGGAATGGATCAACGTCAAAAAAAAAATACACCACATTCAACGAAGAGTGTGCTATGCGTCGCGGTATCATTAGCATTCAGAACAAAGACAATTTATGTTTACCCCACGCATTAGTCGTGACTATTGCAAAGGCAGAGAACGACGTCGATTTTATTAAAGTGCGGAAAGATATATGCAAGCTACAGTTGAAAAGAGCAATTAAACTTATGAAAGAAGCCTGCGTAACTATTCCAGATGATGATGGAGCCGGAATACCAGAATTACATCAGTTTCAGAGAAATTTTGGCAACACTTTCAAAATATATGTGTATGAATACGGCAGCGAAGGCAAAGATAATGGCCCGTATTACGAGCTCACTTTTATAATAAAATCGCGATTTTAACGCTCACTTTTACATAAAAATCTTATATTAAAACGAACGTTAAAATCACGATTTTATTATAAAAGCGAACTAGCTCACTTTTATAATAATATCGTGATTTTAACTTTCAATTTTATATAAGATTATGATGTAAAAGTCTTGTGACAATCAGTCAAAAATTGCGACTAAGTGGCTCATGTGGGAATAGCACGTTCAGAATATAAATATTTTGTACTCTGTCAAACAAAAAGAAGTTAGATTGTGTGGATTAAAAGTTGGCGGTTAATGTGAACAAATGAACCAATTTTTTTAATTCCACGATTGTTACTATCACCGTCACCCCGAATGTCAAAAATTTAATAGAGACAATCCGTTACATGAAGACCCCACTCAAACTCTTAATCAGCGTTATGAGTCAACTGTATCTAAAACTGATAGACTTAGATCGCTGGGGTATGAGGTTGTGAAAATATGGGAGTGTCATTTTAGACGACAGACAAGCACTGAAATTGAAATATTTATAAATACATCGTCTTTATTTATAAATATACCACTCAATCCTCGCGACACTTTACGTAGGAAGAACGGGAAATACTAGAACGTATTACAAACATAAAGATGGTGAAAAAATTCACTATATTGATATTTACTCACTATATCCTTATTTCCTTATGTTTGTAAATATGAGAAATATCCCTTGGGTCACCCGACTGTATTTGTTGGCGATGAATGTCCCAATGATATTTCTGGTCTTGACGGCGTAATTAAATGTACGCTTCTACCACCTCAAAATTGATATCACCCCGTATTACCGATGAAAATTAATAACAAATTAATGTTTGCACTCTTTTTTTTATTAGGTTCGACTTCGTACTTTTTGTACATTAGTCCGGAGCTGTTTCTGAAAGTTTCCTATTGATAAAGACACACACAAACATCCATACCCTGGCCGGGATTCGACCCCGGGACCCCTGGTATATGAAGCGGCTGCGCTACCGCTAGGCTACCGGGGTCGGTATGTTTGCACTCTGTCAGACTTGTGCTCAAAATTTTAATATGAAGAAGTGTATACATAATGATCATGAGAGAGCCATAACAGGAACTTGGGTTATAGATGAAGTTATAAAGGCACTGGAGAAAGGATATCAGTTGCGAAATTTGAAAATATGAAGTTCAGCAGTTTGATAAAGTAAATAATGTAATGGATCTCTTTACCGGTATAATGGATAAATTTTTAAAAATAAAGCAACAAGTATAGGGTTGGCCGAAACAGTGTGTGACAAATGAGTAAAAAGAATCGTATATAGAAATTTTTTTTGAACAGGAACGCATACAAATGGAGTATACAGAAATTTTAGAAAACCCGGGCCTGAGAGCTCTAGCAAAATTTATGTTAAATTGTTTTTAGAGAGAGAATTAACCAAAAACAAAAATTATTAATAGATCCGACGAGTTTTTCTCTATCATGTCGAACCCCACAATTCTGGTAAACAGTGTATTACCAATTCACGATAGTACGCTTATTATAATTTATAAACATACGGAAGAAAGCTATGATTTGTTATCTACAGTAAATGTTTGTATAGCAGCGTATACTACAACACAAGCTTGCTTAAAAAGATATGATTATCTGGAATAATTTAGAGAAAGAGTATTGTATTACAATACAGATTCTGTTATTTTTATATCCAAACCAGGGGATGTTGACCCAGAATTGGGAAATTATGTCGGTGATATGATAGATGAATTGGCCTGTTATGCCCCCAACAGTTATATTACTAAATTTGCATCTGGTGGGTCAAAAAATGAGGAAAAAATTTTTAAACCCACTTCATACCAGAGAAAATTTGATAACTTCAATTCGGTACATATGGGTACAAAAAAGCACACATTGAATAATTTTGTACGCCTTTTTAAATATGTTTACCATCTTTACACCGAAAATCACTATACTAAACGATTAGATTCACTATATATCTATATATCTATATATCTATCTATAGATTCATCACGAGCATCGAGTAACTTTTGTAATCGCCTACAGCCTGAACCATGCAAGTGATTGTTATAAATATTTTTTTAATATGTGGGGGCTAATGAGATCTGGTGCCTTTTGGGTGTCTCATATTTTTACTATTAGTAGTTTTCGTGTAAAAAATTAAAACTTTTCACAAATGCTGCCTTGAAACAATGGATCCCAGAGGCCATGTCTAACTTTAAGAAGAATCACGCCGTCATCCGTCACTTTTGACAATCTGCCTATGAACTTTAAATGATTATATCTTTTAATAGAACATTGATATCAAAGATTTAAAAACAGTATCATGAATAATAGACTTGAGCAAATGTGTTCAACTCATTTAAGTTTAAAACATAACGTATTTAATTAATATAAATTTTGACGTTTCCAATGTCAAAAGTCAATGTTGCCAAATGTGTGATGAAGTAACTAAATTAAAACCAAATATTCCTAAACTAACTTCACTGAAGACGGTGGCAGTTGTATTAGGGTTGACAATATTAATTTATAAATTTAAAAATTAACTACTATTTATTAATACTAACAGTGTTGCCAAATTATAAAGTAACTAAATAAAAATCAAATATTCCTAAATAAAATAAATTGAATACTTTGCTGTGTTTGTTATTAAAAGAAAGGAAACCATAAGGGCCAGTTTTAAAATGACAAAAATGTGTCATGTCGATCTGCATTTGTTTTCCGTAAAAAGTTGTTAAAAGTAGGTCGTCCTTAGGTTTTAAGGAAACGACACAATACGAACTGGTGTGCACGAATGACAAAAATGTTCTATGTAGATTAGAAATTGTTTTTTGCATAATGTTGTCAGAAAAATGTCGTATTTGGGTATTTTCAAATTGCAAAAGTCAATGTTGCCAAATGTTTAATAAAGTAACTAAACAAAGAACAAATATTTCCAAATGAAAGGTTACTGAGAACAGTGAATGTTATATTAGGCTAGGTCACGATGAAGGCTAGCGTGCAGAATGAACAAAAATGTTCTATATCGAACGGCTTTTGTTTTTTTGTGAAAAGTTGTGACAAGTATGTGGTGTTTGGTATCAAATGAAAAGGCTCGATAAGGGCTGGCGTGTAGAATTAAAAAAAAAGGTCAATGTTGATCGGCTTTTGTTTTTGCAAAAATTTCTCAAAGATATGTCGAGTTTGGTCTCAAATGAAAGGTCTCGTTGAGGGCTAGCGTGCAGAATTGACAAAAATGTACCATGTTGATCGGCTTTTGTTTTGTGCAAAAAGTTGTCAGAAGTATGTCGTGTTTGGTATCAAATGAAAGGTCTCGGAGAGGGCTAGCCTGCAGAATTGACAAAAATGTTCTATGTCGATCGGCTTTTGTTTTTTGCAAAAAGTTGTCAGAAGTATGTCGTGTTTGATATCAAATGAAAGGTATCGGAGAGGGCTAGCGTGCAGAATTGACAAAAATGTTCCATGTCGATCGGCTTTTGTTTTATGCAAAAAGTTGTCAGAAGTATGTCGTGTTTGGTATCAAATGAAAGGTCTCGAAGAGGGCTAGCGTGCAGAATTGACAAAAAATGTGCTATGTCGATCGGCTTTTGTTTTTTGCAAAAGGTTGTCACAAGTATATAGTGTTTGGTATCAAATGAAAAGTCTAGGTGTGGGCTAGCGTGTAGATATGATAAAAATGTTTCATGTCGATCGACTTTTGTTTAATGCAGAAAGTTGTCAGAAGTATGTCGTGTATGGTATCAAATGAAAGGTCTCGGTGAGAGTTGGGGTACCTAAATGACAAAAATGTTTCATGTCGACCGGCTTTTGTTTTTTGCAAAATATTATTAGAAGCATATCGTGTTTGCAATCTAATGAAAGGTCTCGGTGAGGCCTGACGTGCAAATATGGAATAATTGTTTCATGTCGATCGGCATTTGCTTTTTACACTGACAGCGGAGCTCTAGGGAATGCTCGGCGAAGCCGAGAATTCGCTAGTATCATATACTATTTTGGTAGATTCACTATATATCTATATTTGGATTCATCTCGAGCATCGCAAAAATTTTGCTCACGGGTACAGGTCAAACCATTCATGTAATAATTTTAATATTATTTTATTAGATGTGGTTTATTGAGGACCAATCGCTTTTGGGTTTCTCATATTTTTACCGTGCATAGTTTTTGTGTAAAAAATCGAAAACTAAGCCAAAAAGGAAAACTGGAACAAAACTGAAAAAAATATCCTAGATGCCAGGTTTAAATTTAAAAAGAATTACTGTGTCATCCGTCATTTTTGACAATTCAATATGAAACTTTTAATTGATTTATTTTGAAAATGAAAAGAGATATTGTGAAGGTAATTACATTTTTATACATTATAATAGTGAGCGAAATATATAAAAATACACTGAATATTAAGTGTGGTGTATTTAAAATATTTAATTTTATGACGTTTGACGTTTATCATCTGTTGGGTCAGTCAATCAAAAAATTCGTGGCACAAGTTTTATATTTTCAAATATAAGAGAAATATACAGAAATATAAAATAAACTTTGTTTAAAAGAATATGAACAATACACTTTGTGATGTAAGTATATCATTTTAAATTTGTTTCACTGTATTTAAATATGTATTTTCATTTCAGTTATAATTTTTAATTGGTTACCCAAACAAGAGTACATTTATAGAAGAGAAATAACATAAAATTACTGACAATAACACTACTGAAGTGTAACTGATTATCATAAAAGTGCATTGTACATAATAATTTACGGCAAACTTTATTTACAATATAATCAAACAATCATAATGCAAGTCTTGTATTTGCTTGGAGAAATATATAGTAAAATTAGTTTAAAAGTAAAATTACACTACTTTCTGTAATGTAAGTATGTAATTTTGTATATTCTTGGCTGTATTTAGATATGTGTTTTCATTTCAGTTATAGTTTTTAATTGGTTAAGATATCCAAACAAGAATATATTTATAGAAAAGAAATAAGATAATATTACGGATAATAATACTATTGACAAAAAAATAAATTCTGGAAATCAATCAAGCCGCGTCGTATTCAGTCATAAACACATTTATTTAAAAATACTGACAAACCTTTCCTTCATACCCACTTGGAAGAAATGTTTAATAATTTATTGTACAATAATTATTTTAAATTATGTATCTGGATTATAATAAATTGTAAGTAACTGCATTTTATACATTCTTTATGTATTCTTTCATCAAATTTCAGATGAAAATAGTTGATTACAACAAAGATTTGATTTTTAAAAATTCTATTGAATTTTGTTATGGAATGAAATGATTTGTTAGATAAAAACGTTTATATATTAATAGTTAAATATTTTATTTTTTAGATGAGACTATAACCTACACGTACTCAGATACTCTAACATGGAATTTTTTATAAACTCAAACAATCTATTGGGCAATAATTATAAAAATAAGTAATAGTAAAACATATTCTTTATTAAATGCAAACTAAAGAATATTCCAGAATGGATTATTTAATCAAGAAAACTACATTTCAAAATTGATTTACAATTTGACGTTTAAAAAACTATATTTGATTACTATTGAAACACTTCCAAAGGTAAATTCATACTGTACAGTATTCTTCCCTTATATATAAATACTTTTAAATCTGATTTATACATATTTTAGATAGTTAGACTATAGAGTTTGTCTGATTACGTGGAAAAACTGACAAGCCTTTATTTCATACAGTTTTGGAGGAAATTGTTTAACAATTTAATGTACAATAATTAGTATATAAATAAATAATGTGTCTGGACTTTATTAGACTTTTTTTAATTGCAATTTACTATTTCTTTACGCATTTTTTAACATTTCTGAGGAAAACATTTGATTACAATAGAAATTACATTTTTCAAAATTCTGTAGTATTTTATAATGAAATGAGATGATTTCTCAGATGTAAACGTTTACATAAACAAAGTATCTATCCATTTATCCATTTGTAACTGATGTATGAAACAATAAACACCTTTTCAAACCAAATATTCACCGAGTAGTTCGTCTGATTATCAGCTGATGGCATCTGCTCTTAGTCGAACTTGTATGTGATTGTACTCCACGAAAATTCATGTTTTCATTAAGAAATAATGCAAAAGAACGTATAAAAATTGGTCACTTTATCTACAACTAACAGGCATATAAATTTTCAGTTATGTGTGAGTAGTTCATATATACCTCAACAGATGGCGCTAGAGCAGCACTTAAATTTCAAAATAACTTCAAATTGTATTTATTATACTTTTATAATCATTTAAATTGATATTTATAATAAAAAATAAATTATTAATAACAATAACAATAGTTGTAGATAAATACATATATAATTCAGCTTCATAAATATATAAATGAACATAGCAACACAAAAACATGAATATAATCTTGTTTTTTTTGGCAATATAAAAATGTATCAGTTTATAAATTTTGGTATGTTATTTCACATTATTTATATTTATAAAATAGATAATTATTTTCAAAATAATACATTTTTATATATTCTTTAACTAACTTCATACTTATTGTGTCAAGTTATGACATTTAAGTTCTGTCAAACTGAATGTATTGTATGAAAATACAAATATTATTAAGATATAATAAAAATACATAAAATTGGGTTAAACGTATTATTTAAATCTTTTCTTCTTATGTATTTTGATGATTAAACCGTTGTATCTCAAAATCCCTAAGCGCGGGAAATTTAAAATCTCTATAATTTCATTTATTTATCAACATGTATTTTTATTTATTTCCTAAACGGTCTCGCGTGCCGCTTTGAACGTGTTATAAATAAATAATATACATTACAACAAATGTTTCTAGGTCTAACACATAGTAGCACCCCCCGTAGTAGGGTGTGAAAAAAATTCATCAATTTCCAAAATTGGAATATTAAATATATGATATTATTTGATAAGTTATGTGTGAGTAGTTCATATACAGGGTGTTCCATTTAAGCGTGCCACCATTTCTATCTCGAGAACTATAAGAGCTACGAGGTTGGTTAAATTAGCAAAGAACCACCATTTTACAAGACTAATACAAAGAGCAAAAAAACTTTTTTTTGACCTGTGGTTCTCAAAATACGGGACACAACTTTCTCTTTTTAGATGGGAACATATGTTTATTTTTAGGTTATTCGATAGAGCATTTTTTTCTGAATTCAGCGATATAAACATCATATACTATTTTGATAGATTCATTATCTACTAGCGTGCAGAATTGAGAAAAATGTTATATTCCGATCGGCTTTTGTTTTCTGCAAAAATTTCTCAAAAGTATGTCGAGTTTGGTCTCAAATGAAAGGTCTCGTTGAGGGCAAGCGTGCATAATTGACAAAAATGTTTCATTCCGATCAGCTTTTGTTTTCTGCAAGAAGTTCTCAAAAGTATGTCGAGTTTGGTATCAAACAAAACGTCTGGTTGGGGGCTAGCATGCAGAATTGACAAAAATGTGCCATGTCTATCGGCTTTTGTTTTTTGCAAAAAATTGTCAGAAGTATGTGGTGTTTGGTATCAAATGAAAAGGCTCGATAAGGGCTGGCGTGTAGAATTAACAAAAACGGTCAATGTTGATCGGCTTTTGTTTTATGCAAAAATTTCTCAAAGGTATGTCGAGTTCGGTCTTAAATGAAAGGTCTCGTTGAGGGCTAGCGTGCAAAATTGACAAAAATGTTCCATGCCGATCGGCTTTTGTTTTTCGCAAATAGTTGTCAGAAGTATGTGGTGTTTGATATCAAATGAAAAGGCTCGATAAGGGCTTGCGTGTAGAATTAACAAAATCGATCAATGTTGATCGGCTTTTGTTTTTTGCAAAAATTTCTCAAAGGTATGTCGAGTTTGGTCTTAAATGAAAGGTCTCGTTGAAGACCAGCGTGCAGAATTGACAAAAATGTTCCATGTCGATCGGCTTTTGTTTTATGCAAAAAGTTATTAGAAGTATATCATGTTTGGAATCTAATAAAAGGTCTAATTGAGGGCTGACAAGCAGATATAAATTTTTTTTAATGTCGATCGGCATTTGTTTTTTCAATGACAGCGGAGCTCTAGGGAATGCTCGGCGAAGCCGAGAATTCGCTAGTATCATATACTATTTTGATAGATTCACTATATATCTATATTTGGATTCATCTCGAGCATCGCAAAAATTTTGCTCACGGGTACAGGTCAAACCATTCATGGAATAATTTTAATATTATTTTATTAGATGTGGTTTAAAGTGGAATAGGGCCTTTTTGGGGTCTCATATTTTTACTGTGAGTGGTTTTCGTGTAAAAAATCGAAAACTAAGCCAAAAAGGAAAACTGGAACAAAACTGAAAAAAATATCCTAGATGCCAGGTTTAAATTTAAAAAGAATTACTGTGCCATCCGTCATTTTTGACAATTCAATATGAAACTTTTGCTTGATTTATTTTGAAAATGAAAAGAGATATTGTAAATGTAATTATATTTTTACACATTATAATAGTGAGCGAAATATATACAAATACACTGAATATTAAGTGTGGTGTATTTAAATTATTTAATTTTATGACATTGACGTTTATCATTCGTTGGTCTATAACCAAAAAAGTCGTTACACAAGTTTTATATTTTCAAAGAGAAATATACAGAAATATAAAGTAAACTTTGTTTAAATGAATATGTACAATACACTTTGTGATGTAAGTATATCATTTTAAATTTGTTTCGCTGTATTTAAATATGTATTTTCATTTCAGTTACAATTTTTAATTGGTTACCCAAACCAGAGTACATTTATAGAAGAGAAATAACATAAAATTACTGATACTAACACTACTGAAGTGTAACTGATTATCATAAAAGTGCATGGTACATAATAATTTACGGCAAACCTTATTTACAATATAATCAAACAATCATAATGCAAGTCTTGTATTTGCTTGGAGAAATATATAGTAAAATTAGTTTAATATTAATATTACACTACGTTCTGTAATGTAAGTATGTAATTTTATATATTCTTGGCTGTATTTAGATATGTGTTTTCATTTCAGTTATAGTTTTTAATTGGTTAAGATATCCAAACAAAAATATATTTATAGAAAAGAAATAACATAATATTACGGATAATAACACTATTGACAAAAAAATAAATTCTGGAATTTAATCAAGGCGCGTCGTATTGAGTCATAAACACATTTATTTAAAAATACTGACAAACCTTTCCTTCATACCCACTTGGAAGAAATGTTTAATAATTGATTGTACAATAATTATTTTGAATTATGTATCTGGATTATAATAAACCGTAAGTAACTGCATTTTATACATTCTTTATGTATTCTTTCATCAAATTTCAGATGAAAGTAGTTGATTACAACAAAGATTTGATTTTTAAAAATTCTATTGTATTTTGTTATGGAATGAAATGATTTTTTAGATAAAAACGTTTATAAAAACAACGTATCTATTCAATTATTAATTTATCATTGATATTTCAAACAATAAACACTTTCTGAAACCAAATATTAATTGAGAAATGCGTTTTCTATAATAAGGCAATTCGTTGGATGAAAATCATTATTATAACGTATCCTTGAAAATGAAACCAGAAAAATTGCACGATATTATAAAATTTAACAAAAATGGTTCATTTGACACTTGAGTAGGAGACAACTAAGTGAAAAATGTCATATTAACTAAAATGTATAATGAAATATTGTACGAAATTTAATAAGAAATCATCTCCAATACAGGTACTTTTATATAGAATATAAATATTTATATATTAATAGTTAAATATTTTATTTTTTAGATGAGACTATAACCTACACGTACTCAGATACTCTAACATGGAATTTTTTATAAACTCAAACAATCTATTGGGCAATAATTATAAAAATAAGTAATAGTAAAACATATTCTTTATTAAATGCAAACTAAAGAATATTCCAGAATGGATTATTTAATCAAGAAAACTACATTTCAAAATTGATTTACAATTTGACGTTTAAAAAACTATATTTGATTACTATTCAAACACTTCCAAAGGTAAATTCATACTGTACAGTATTCTTCCCTTATATATAAATACTTTTAAATCTAATTTATACATATTTTAGATAGTTAGACTTGGTTAGACTATAGATTTTGTCTGATTACGTGGACAAAATTGACAAGCATTTATTTCATACAGTTTTGGAGGGAATTGTTTAACAATTTATTGTAAAATAATTAGTATATAAATAAATGATGTATCTGGACTTTATTAAACTTTTATTAATTGCAATTTACTCTTTCTTTATACGCATTTCTTAACATTTCTGATGAAAACATTTGATTACAATAGAGATCACATTTTTCAAAATTCTGTAGTATTTTATAATGAAATGAGATGATTTCTCAGATGTAAATGTTTACATAAACAAATTATCTATCCATTTATCCATTTGTAATTGATGTATGAAACAATAAACATCTTTTCAAACCAAATATTCATATTCTCTTAGTCGAACTTGACTGTGATTGTACTGCACGAAAATTCATGTATTCATTAAGAAATAATGCAAAAGAACGTATAAAAATTGGTTACTTTATCTACAACTAACAGGCATATAAATTTTCAGTTATGTGTGAGTAGTTCATATATACCTCAACAGATGGCGCCACAGGATCTCTTAAATTTCAAAATAACTATTCAAATTGTATTTATTATACTTTTATAATCATTTATATTGATATTTATAATAAAAAATAAATTATTAATAACAATAACAATAGTTGTAGATAAATACATATATAATTCAGCTTCATAAATATATAAATGAACATAGCAACAGAAAAATATAAATATAATCATGTTTTTTTTGGCAATATAAAAATGTATCAGTTTATAAATTTTGGTATGTTATTTCACATTATTTATATTTATAAAATAGATAATTATTTTCAAAATAATACATTTTTATATATTCTTTAACTAACTTCATACTTATTGTGTCAAGTTATGACATTTAAGTTCTGTCAAACTGAATGTATTGTATGAAAATACAAATATTGTTAAGATATAATAAAAATACATAAAATTGGGTTAAACGTATAATTTAAATCTTTTCTTCTTATGTATTTTGATGATTAAACCGTTGTATCTCAAAATCCCTAAGCGCGGGAAATTTAAAATCTCTATAATTTCATTTATTTATCAACATGTATTTTTATTTATTTCCTAAACGGTCTCGCTTGCCGCTTTGAACGTGTTGTAAATAAATAATATACATTACAACAAATGTTTCTAGGTCTAACACATAGTAGCACCCCCCGTAGAAGGGTGTGAAAAAAATTCATCAATTTCCAAAGTTGGAATATTAAATATATGATATTATTTGATAAGTTATGTGTGAGTAGTTCATATACAGGGTGTTCCATTTAAGCGTGCCACCATTTCTATCTCGAGAACTATAAGAGCTACGAGGTTGGTTAAATTAGCAAAGAACCACCATTTTACAAGACTAATACAAAGAGCAAAAAAAACTTCTTTTTGACCTGTGGTTCTCAAAATACGGGACACAACTTTCTCTTTTTAGATGGGAACATATGTTTATTATTAGGTTATTCGATAGAGCATTTTTTTCTGAATTCAGCGATATAAACATCACTATACTAAACGATTAGATTCACTATATATCTATATATCTATATATCTATATATCTATCTATAGATTCATCACGAGCATCGAGTAACTTTTGTAATCGCCTACAG
This sequence comes from Stenolophus ochropezus, assembly GCA_035578165.1. Classification (NCBI taxonomy): domain Eukaryota; kingdom Metazoa; phylum Arthropoda; class Insecta; order Coleoptera; family Carabidae; genus Stenolophus; species Stenolophus ochropezus. The sequence continues at coordinate 17,524,833 of JAQOWZ010000015.1, read as the reverse complement.
CCTGAACCATGCAAGTGATTGTTATAATTTTTTTTTTAATTTGTGGGGGCTAATGAGATCTGGTGCCTTTTGGGTGTCTCATATTTTTACTGTTAGTAGTTTTCGTGTGAAAATTTAAAACTGTGCACAAATGCTGCCTTGAAACAATGGATCCCAGAGGCCATGTCTAACTTTAAGAAGAATCACGCCGTCATCCGTCACTTTTGACAATCTGCCTATGAACTTTAAATGATTATATCTTTTAATAGATCATTGATATCAAAGATTTAAAAACAGTATCATGAATAATAGACTTGAGCAAATGTGTTACAACTAATTTAAGTTTAAAACATAACGTATTTAATTAATATAAATTTTGACGTTTCCAATGTAAAAAGTCAATGTTGCCAAATGTGTGATGAAGTAACTAAATTAAAACCAAATATTCCTAAACTAACTTCACTGAAGACGGTGGCAGTTGTATTAGGGTTGACAATATTAATTTATAAATTTAAAAATTAACTACTATTTTTTAATGCAAACAGTGTTGCCAAATTATAAAGTAACTAAATAAAAATCAAATATTCCTAAATAAAATAAATAGAATACTTTGCTGTGTTTGTTATCAAAAGAAAGGAAACCATAAGGAAGAGTTTTAAAATGACAAAAAAATGTGTCATGTCGATCTGCATTTGTTTTCCGTAAAAAGTTGTTAAAAGTAGGTCGTTCTTGGGTTTTAAGGAAACGACACAATACGAACTGGTGTGCACGAATGACAAAAATGTTCTATGTAGATTAGAAATTGTTTTTTGCATAATGTTGTCAGAAAAATGTCGTATTTGGGTATTTTCAAATTGCAAAAGTCAATGTTGCCAAATGTTTAATAAAGTAACTAAACAAAGAACAAATATTCCCAAATGAAAGGTTACTGAGGACAGTGAATGTTATATTAGGCTAGGTCACGATGAGGGCTAGCGGGCAGAATGAACAAAAATGTTCTATATCGAACGGCTTTTGTTTTTTTGTAAAAAGTTGTGAGAAGTATGTGGTGTTTGGTATCAAATGAAAAGGCTCGATGAGGGCTGAAGTGTAGAATTAAAAAAAAAGGTCAATGTTGATCGGCTTTTGTTTTTGCAAAAATTTCTCAAAGACATGTCGAGTTTGGTCTCAAATGAAAGGTCTCGTTGAGGGCTAGCGTGCAGAATTGACAAAAATGTTCCATGTCGATCGGCTTTTGTTTTGTGCAAAAAGTTGTCAGAAGTATGTCGTGTTTGGTATCAAATGAAAGGTCTCGGAGAGGGCCAGCGTGCAGAATTGACAAAAATGTACTATGTCGATCGGTTTTTGTTTTCTGCAAAAAGTTGTCAGAAGTATGTCGTGTTTGATATCAAATGAAAGGTCTCGGAGAGGGCTAGCCTGCAGAATTGACAAAAATGTACTATGTCGATCGGTTTTTGTTTTTTGCAAAAAGTTGTCAGAAGTATATCGTGTTTGATATCAAATGAAAGGTCTCGGAGAGGGCTAGCGTGCAGAATTGATAAAAATGTGCCATGTCGATCGGTATTTGTTTTTTGCAAAAAGTTGTCAGAAATGTGTGGTGTTTGGTATCAAATGAAAAGTCTCGTTGAGGGCTAGCGTGCAGAATTGACAAAAATGTTCCATGTCGATCGGCTTTTGTTTTATGCAAAAAGTTGTCAGAAGTATGTCGTGTTTGGTATCAAATGAAAGGTCTCGGAGAGGGCTAGCGTGCAGAATTGACAAAAATGTTCCATGTCGATCGGCTTTTGGTTTTTGCAAAAAGTTGTCACAAGTATATAGTGTTTGGTATCAAATGAAAAGTCTGGGTGTGGGCTAGCGTGTAGATATGATAAAAATGTTTCATGTCGATCGACTTTTGTTTAGTGCAGAAAGTTGTCAGAAGTATGTCGTGTATGGTATCAAATGAAAGTTCTCGGTGAGAGTTGGGGTACATAAATGACAAAAATGTTCCATGTCGACCGGCTTTTGTTTTTTGCAAAAAAATATTAGAAGTATATCGTGTTTGCAGTCTAATGAAAGGTCTTAGTGAGGGCTGACGTGGAAATATGAAATAATTGTTTCATGTCGATCGGCATTTGTTTTTTGCACTGACAGCGGAGCTCTAGGGAATGCTCGGCGTAGCCGAGAATTCGCTAGTCATATACTATTTTGGTAGATTCACTATCTATATATATTTGGATTCATCTCGACGATCACCGATCCTGTGTCCAGCTTAAACTCCTGGTCCATTTAAGTAATTGCTGTAATTTTTTTCTCAAGTTGTAGTGTCTATTGTACCGGAGTGCCTTTTGGGGGTCTCATATTTTTACTGTGAGTGGTTTTTGTTTAAAAAAATAAAAACTGAGTAAAATTGGTACATTGAAACAATGGATCCCAGAGGCCATGTCTACATTTAAGAAGAATCACGGTTCTCATCCGTCAAATTTGACAATTCAATATGAAACTTTTATTTGATTTTTTTGGAAAATGTGAAGAGATATTATGAATTGAATTATGTTTTAATATATTATAATAGTGAGCGAAATATATACAAATATACTGAATGTTAAATGTGGTGTATTTAAAATATTTCTTTTTTGACATTTCATGTTTATCATATGTTAGAGCCGTCAAAAATTCGTGGTACAAGTTTTATATTTTCAAAGATAAATATACAGAAATAAAAGTAATCTATGTTTAAATGAATATGTACAATACACTTTGTGATGTAAGTATATATCATTTTAAATTTGTTTCACTGTATTTAAATATGTATTTCATTTCAGTTACAATTTTTAATTGGTTACCCAAACAAGAGTACATTTATAGAAGAGAAATAACATAAAATTACTGATAATAACACTACTGAAATGTAACTGATTATCATAAAAGTGCATTGTACATAATAATTTACGGCAAACCTTATTTACAATATTTAAATTTTCATGACTTATGACGTTTGTCAAAACGTCAGTTCTAACCAAGCAATCATAATGCAAGTCTTCTATTTGTTGGAGAAATATATAGTAAAATTAGTTTAAAAGTAAAATTACACTACATTTTGTAATGTAAGTGTGAAATTTTATATTTTCTTGGCTGTATTTAGATGTGTTTTTATTTCAGTTATAGTTTTTAATTGGTAAGTTATCCAAACAAGATTATATTTATAGAAAAGAAATATCATAAAAATACGGGTAATAACACTATTCACATAAAACTAAATTCTGGAAATCAAACAAGGTGCGTCGCATTCAGTCATAAACTCATTTATTTAAAAATACTGACAAACCTTTCCTTCATACCCTTTTGAAAGAAATGTTTAACAATTTATTGTACAATAATTATTTTGAATTTTGTATCTGGATTATATTAAACTGCAAGTAACTGCATTTTATACATTCTTTATGCATTTCATCAAATTGAAATGATGAAATTGATTACAACAAAGATTAGATTTTTAAAAATTCTATTATATTTTGTTATGGAGTGAGATGATTTTTTAAATGAAAACGTTTAAAAAAATAAAGTATCTATCCAATTATTCATTTTAATTGATATTTCAAACAATAAACACTTTCTGAAACCAAATATTAATCGAGAAATAAGTTTGATGACATACGCTCTCAGTCGAATGTGACTTTTGAATGAATTGCATGAAAATTAGTTTAAGGTTAATTTTGGATGATGAAAGTTGCGAGCAGGGTTTGCAAGTTCTCACAGTTATTTTTAATTATTATTCTGTAGTTATAAACATATATCATTTTAAAATATATTATTATTCTTTTATATTCATTGGATAGTAAATGAAAATTACTTTATGAACATTATTATTTCATATATTTTATTCAATTAAAATTTGTCGAACGAAGTGTCCGTATTTATATTATAAGATATATTTTAAAGAGATTTATTTAGAAACAAAAAATATTTAAAATTTAACAATGAGCGTTTATGTTACCGAAAATTTAAAAGAAAACGGACGGCTTTGATTATTAGCTGCTAATTTGTAAATTTTCGGGATCTTAAAAGCCCATTGTTAATTGTTAAGATATATTTATAATATTTTTATTAAAAAAATATTGTGTTCTAATTAAATTTATTAGTGTCTATAATAGACCACGTTAGTGAGGTTAAGATTTACATTTGGCGCGAAACCCTAATTTAAGTCTGAGTGTATGCATTTCTTATGGGAGTACATTTTCAATTCACGATATTAAAGCATTTTGACGATTCTTAATTATAACATAGGGTTTTCTTATATTTTAAAACATTACTCTTTGCTTTTCTTACAAAAAAAGTACAAATAAAAGAATAAATTAAGAAGAATTTGATTGGTGCAGCAGGTTAAAAACGCCGCGTGAAAGTGACAGGTTCAACTGAATACTAAGACAGCTACGACATACGTTTTCAGAAATTAGCACCTACTGTTTAAATTGAAGTTTATTAAATAATATTATGTTTTTTGGTTGTGTATAGTACATTAGAAGATAGATAAAACATTAGAGTTTAGTATTTATAAAGTTTAATAGTTAAGATTTGCATTTTATAATACTTTCTAGAAGTTTAAAGATAGCACATTTTTATTCCCATTAGAATAACAAGGGCGTATAAGTCGGCAGAGGCGAGTTAGGGTTTCAATTTGAATTTGGCGCTACAAAATTACCGTTACACTAATGCAGTCTATTTTAAAATTCACCCTTAATGGTTACATTCAGTAATCCGACTGTGTAACACATGTTTGAACGCATCCAAAATATAGTTGTCAAATTATCTTGTCATTTTGACATTGCTGAAAATGTAAGTATTAGACTTTATTATGCGTTTAAAATCAATAAGACTAGATATTCATTTTGCTGTATTATCAGAAAGAGACTTCATGTTATTAAGAAATGTAAAGAAGTTAGCAATGTATGTGTATCACAATTTGTACAAATGAAACTACTGGAAGAAACAAAGTTGTTGTTTATCATAGGTGTTATTTCTATAATTTTATCTTTAACTATAACTGTGTAGTGAAGTCACATTTAAATAAAAATTCTAAAATACAGTCCAAAACTAATCAGTCTATGATTTGGAACAAGCCTTTACAAGTGCAGTTTAGAAAAATTGAAATTGAAAGCACATTAAATAGGGCTGGAAGTGCAAAAATAAAATCAGTAGAAAGAAGAAATCAAAAAATAAAAACCGTCATAAATATTTCATACGATAGACAAATTCGCAATAATACTATATATTCTGTAATGAACTCTTTCATTGTAGATGTACATATGTACCAATAGAATTAGATTGGTACAGAGAAAATATGACAATGATTATTATAATGAAAATGTTGTTGATAAGAATTAATGGCTACAATTTTTATTGTAATCAAGCTATGCGTTATGGCTTGGAAACCGAAAGTAAAGCGAAATCAGTATTTCAAGCTTCAACTAATTATATTATACATGAAATTGGACTTGTTGTGTTGTAATATTATCTAACCAACCATACTTAGCATGTAGTGATGATATTTTTATCAAAACAGAAAACGGATTTGAACTTCTGGAAATAAAATGTCCTTATTCCTGTCAAAAAAAATCATTTTAGATTTACAAAATAAGAAGTCAGCTGTAAATAATTTGCTTCTTTTCACATCATACTGGTGATTTGTAAATAAATAAAACAACACTAGCGCCACCAGTTAGTTTGATATGTCACAAAGTATTCAAAATATTATTATGTTCTTGTTTTTGCTTAGAATAATAAATTTCATTTATGCCTAAAAATAATATTTTTATTCATATACATATAAAATTAAATATAAACATATTTAATTGTTGAATAATTATATCGATTCCTTCTTTAGCAGATGCAATGAAATTCATAAATAGTGACATCTATGTGATTTTTTTCAACTATTAAAATATTGATTTTTTCTGATATACACAGAAACAAATTTTACAAAGACTGGTTTAAACGGTATTGTTAAACCTATAAAAATTATGTGTATATATTATTTAAAAATATAGATTTATTAATTCAAAAATATTATTGTATAGTAATTAAATTTATAAACAAAGTTATAGTTATTTTTAATATAAGAATGCAATAATTTTAAATAAAATAATAAATTATCAATGAGCGGAAAGTGTAAACAGAAAATTTATTCAAAAATTTGTTTCATTTATCAAGGCAATCTTAATTCATGTTCTAAAAAACCTTAAATTTTATTTCATTAATATATCATTAAATATGAATAACTATAAAAGTAAGTTTACTTCATAGGATGCCTTTTTAATTTTTGAACAACTTATATTCCTAGGTTTTTAGCGCTAAAATGAATAGAACATAAAGAACATAGGACTTAAAAATGCGATTTCAAAAAATTTTGAATACTTTCTCTCCTGATATATTTAGAGCAAAACTATAAAAGTACAAAGTTGTTCAAATTTCAATTGTCCATCAGATAAAATCATAATCGATTGTACCGCACGTCTATTGTATGAAATATATTAAATATAAAATGTAACTTTTTCGCTAAAAATCAGACAGTTATCTGAGAGTTTATTATTGTTATTATATCATTCTAGTAAATGTTATAATTGATATTAATTATTAACTTTTGTTGAAGTCTAAAATTATCTTAAAATTGATTGTTTTCTATGTAAATGTTTTCTGTCTTGAATAAATGACAAATATATTTTACGTCGACCGGCTTTTGTTCTTTTCAAAAAATTGTTAGAAATATGTCATGTTTGGTATCAAATGAAAAATCTCGTTGTGGGCTAGCGTGCAGAAATGAAAAAATGATACATGTCGATCGACTTTTGTTTTGTGCAAAAAGTTGTCAGAAGTATGTCGTGTTTGATATCAAATGAAAGGTTTTGGTAAAGGCTGGTGTGCATAAATGACAAAAATGTTTCATGTCGATCGGCTTTTGTTTTTTGCAAAAAGTTATTGAAAATATATCGTGTTTGGAATCTAATGAAAGGTCTCAGTAAGGGCTAACGAGCAGATATGAAAAAAATTTTTCATGTCGATTGGCATTTGTTTTTTGTACTGACAGCGGAGCTCTAGGGAATGCTCGGCGTAGCCGAGAATTCGCTAGTCATATACTATTTTGATAGATTCACTATCTATATATCTATCTATCTATATTTGGATTCATCTCGAGCATCGCAAAAATTTTGCTCACGGGTACAGGTCAAACCATTCATGGAATAATTTTAATATTATTTTATTAGATGTGGTTTAAAGTGGAATAGGGCCTTTTTGGGGTCTCATATTTTTACTGTGAGTGGTTTTCGTGTAAAAAATCAAAAACTGTGCATAATTGGTACCTTGAAACAATGGATCCCAGAG